>JAZHEH010002325.1:600000-955000 GCA_036589455.1 Ateles fusciceps | reverse complement strand
TGTGTGTAGGGCACCAGGTTGTGCACAGCATGGGTGTGGTGTGCATGTGTATGATGTGTGTACGGGGTGCGTGAGGTGTGTGTGTGGTGTGTGTGGTGTGCATGTGTGTGATTTGTGTGATTTGTGCGTAGGGTGTGTGGTGTGTGTGGGATGTGTGTGTATGTGTGTGATATGTGTGCAGGATGTGTGCGTAGGGTGTGGTGTGTGTGGAGTGTGTGTGTATGATGTGTATACAGTGTATATATGTGGTGTGTGTGAGATGAATGGTGTGTGTGCTGAGTGTGCGATGTGTGTGGTGTGTGTGTTTGTGTGGGATGCATGTGGTGTATGTGATGTGTGTGGTGTATGTGTGCAGGGTGTGTGTATGGTGTGTGGTATGTGTGTGGTGTGCATGTGTATGACGTGTGTATGGGATGTGTGTGTGGGGTGTGTGTTGGGCCCAGGGCCCAGAAGGAAGCAGGGCTGCCCAGGGAAATGCCACCCTGGAGAGGCCTCCGTCCCTCCCTGCCCATCCTCCCCCTCCCCCTCCATCCATCCCTACCGATCCCTGTCCCCCTCTGTCCCTCCATGCTTGTCCTCCCCTGTCCCCCTCCGTCCCTCCCTGTCCATCCCTGTCCCCCTCCATCCCTCCCTGTCCATCCCTGTCCCCCCTCCGTCCCTCCCTGTCCATCCCTGCTCCCCTCCGTCCCTCCCTGCCATCCCTGTCCCCCCTCCGTCCCCTCCATACTTGTCCTCCCCTGTCCCCCTCCATCCCTCCCTGTCCATCCCTGTCCCCCTCCATCACTCCCTGCCACCCTCCGTCCCTCCCTGCCATCCCCTGTCCCCCCTCCGTCCCTCCCTGCCATCCCTGTCCCCCTCCATCCCTCCCTGCTTGTCCTCCCCTGTCCCCCGCTGTCTGCCTGTGACCGGCCCTCCTCCTGCAGCAGGCGGCCCATCTTTTGTGCAATCTCTGAAAAGTGCGGGCAGGGCCGGGTGGGCGAGAACCCGCTGGCATCCCATGTGTGCACAGTCCTGGCTTGGGCCTCCCAGCCCCTGCATCCCGAGCACCCGTGGGGCAGTTGGCAGCATCCCGGCATGGCCTGGGACATTAATTGGTGATTTTAATGACTGCTGGTCTGGCATAGACAGAGTGGCTACAGGCTGGGCCGAGCAGGCTGTGAGCAGAAGCTGGGCAAGGGCTCACCCGTCCACGGGTCTCCAGGGGAGAGGAGGGGTTCACAGGGCCCCTCTCAAGACCCACTTCCCGAGTCGGCTTCCTGGCCACGCACTCTTGGAGCTGTGGGCAGGGTTGCGGCCCCTGTGCTTCGCTGTCTCGGGTGCTGACAGTGCCAGCGGGGCACGAGCTCCGGTTTGGGTTGAGGCTGGCCCGCTGCTTGGGGTGGCATCTGCCTGAGAACTGGCCTCATCTGTGCGTTAAGCCTCCCGTGCTCCCAGGGCAGTGGAAAAGCACCCAGTGAGCCTCTCTTGGCCCAGACCTCCTCCTGCTCCTCCTGATGCCCCGGCCTCCACGGAGGGCGAACATCTCCAGCCCAGCCCTCCCCCGTCTCCACCTCCTGCTCCCCTGATGCCCCGGCCTCCACAGAGGGCGAACGTCTCCAGCCCAGCCCTCCCCCGTCTCCACCTCCTGCTCCCCCTGATGCCCCGGCCTCCACGGAGGGCGAACGTCTCCAGCCCAGCCCTCCCCGTCTCCACCTCCTGCTCCCCCTGATGCCCCGGCCTCCACGGAGGGCGAACGTCTCCAGCCCAGCCCTCCCCGTCTCCACCTCCTGCTCCCCTGATGCCCCGGCCTCCACGGAGGGCGAACGTCTCCAGCCCAGCCCTCCCCCGTCTCCACCTCCTGCTCCCCCTGATGCCCTGGCCTCCACGGAGGGCGAACGTCTCCAGCCCAGCCCTCCCCGTCTCCACCTCCTGCTCCCCTGATGCCCCGGCCTCCACGGAGGGCGAACGTCTCCAGCCCAGCCCTCCCCCGTCTCCACCTCCTGCTCCCCTGATGCCCCGGCCTCCACGGAGGGCGAACGTCTCCAGCCCAGCCCTCCCCGTCTCCACCTCCTGCTCCCCCTGATGCCCTGGCCTCCACGGAGGGCGAACGTCTCCAGCCCAGCCCTCCCCGTCTCCACCTCCTGCTCCCCTGATGCCCCGGCCTCCACGGAGGGCGAACGTCTCCAGCCCAGCCCTCCCCGTCTCCACCTCCTGCTCCCCTGATGCCCCGGCCTCCACGGAGGGCGAACGTCTCCAGCCCAGCCCTCCCCCGTCTCCACCTCCTGCTCCCCCTGATGCCCTGGCCTCCACGGAGGGTGAATGTCTCCAGCCCAGCCCTCCCCCGTCTCCACCTCCTGCTCCCCTGATGCACCCACGCTGGCGGGAGTGGCTCCTGATCGCTGGGGCCCCCTACCCCAGCTGCTGTCATGTGGAAAGGATTCAGGGAGCGGCGATGCTCAGACTGAAGTGTGGAGGCCAGCACTGCCTGCTCCCAGCCACAGCTGCACGCCCAGGTCATGGATGTGTCGGGAACAGCTGTGGCTCCTGCTGCTCAGCGTCCATCACTCCAGGCTGGGAGCGGGTCCCCAAGCTTCCGGCTGGGCCCTGTCCGTCTCCGCTGTCAGTGGGGGGGGGGCGTTGCTCTCTGACAGTGGGCAGAGGGTCCTTCTGCAGCCCCAAAACATCCCAGGCAGGGGCCGGGCAGCCAAGGAGAGGTGAGCACCACGGGGCTCCCAGCGGCCGCCAGCCTCATCGCCGAGGGACACCGAGCCTGGGGAGGGGTTGGAGACCTGGAGTCAAACGGTGCCTTCCCTGGACACTTACATTCCTGGCAGTAAATCCTGCAGGCTAGATATGGGTTTCTGTGCCCTGCACGGGAGGGTGCCATCTGACAACAGACACCCGAACTATGTGATGCCAGGCCCTGGCTCCCCCTGCACCGCAGCCCCTAGCCCATCCCTGGCCCAGGCACTGGGGGCTGAGCTCCGGTGAGAAGGGATGCGGCCTGGGGGGCTGTCTCAGCCCCCCAGCAGCAGAGGACTCAGAAACTTAGCCTCTGTGCCACTCAGGCTGCATCCTATGCCTGTGCATCCAAGCCCAACCTTCAGGCTCCTCGAGGCTCCTTGTCCAGAACGTCTGCATTTGAGACCTCCCAACACGGAGCCCCGTTTCAAGAATAATCAGGAGGAAAATGGTGGCTTCACATAAGCATGCCACAAAGAAAAAACCCCTTTCTCAAGATGGGCTCTGGCCGCTCTGACCTCCCCTGCCAGGAGGGAATGTTCCAGAGTCCCATTAGTGCCAAAGGCAAATTAAAACACACCCTGTAAAAATGTCTCTGCTGTCTCCGAAGTATTTATTTTTCTGAATGTGGGAAAGGAAGGTTTAATTAAGATGCCCTCAGGCGGGTACAAGGGGTGAGGTGGGAGCAGGGAGAGTGGTTCCTCGGCAGCCTGGGTTCAGACGAGAGCCTTCAGCAAAGCTTTGCTTCGCGAGGCTCAGGGAAGGGGCAGAGGGGATGGGTCCGGCTCTGCTTTTGCCCTGTCTGCTTGGGCAGCACTGCCTGGCGACACACGACGCTAGGCTCTGAGGCTGTTTGTTACGCAGCATTACTGTGGCCATCGCTGACTGCTACACTGACACTGTGCTGTGGGCAGGGTTCAGCCTACAGGGCTCTGGTTTGTGACCTCTGGGCTAGGCAACTTCCAAGGTTTTTTCCAGTGCAGAATATGATTCCTAGAGAAAAAAAAAATCACACATTGGTTTTGTCGCATAGGGCCCTACACCCAGAGAACGTCACCACATGGGGTGTTTTGCTTTCCGCTCTGCCTAGAAACCACGGCTTGCCGGCTTGCAGGGTCACGAAGAGCCACGTCTCCTTCCGGGGGGGCAGGGGTGGGGGCACTCGTGGCCTGCAGCTGAGGGTGCAGGGAGAGGACACAGCGAGCCAAGCAGAACAGCCGTCTGTGAGTCATGGTCCCAGGACGACCAGCAAATGGCATGACACCTACTCGCTCTGCCCCCACCCGCACCTGCCAGCCTCACATGGGGGGTGGGGCTGGTCCCGGACAGTCAGGGTAGGATCTGCCCACACTGACCGTGCTTCTAGAAGGAGGTGACAGATGTTAGCATCGATGGGTCCTGGGCCTCCTTCCATACACAGACCTCAGGACATGAAAAATGGGGGTAAATGAAGGGTGCTTGATTAGCCTTTGGCCCACGCTGGGTTCCTGTGGGTGCCAGAGACAGCTGCAACTGCACGCCAGGGACAATGGCCCCAATGCGGCGGGAGCTGCCAGGCCAGGGTGCTGGGGGACAGCTGGACGAGGTGCCGACGGGCTCATTCCTCCGTGAAGCTGGTCCGCAGCTGCTGGGAGCTCGGCCAGCCGCGGGCTTGTGTGTGCCTGGATCCCGGGGGGCTGTGCTGGCGCAGGCTGGGACGTCGGGGACAGGGTCCCACCTAGGGTAGCCCTGTCAGTGGGTCTCCAGGGAGGCAGCCCCGTCTTCAGTCTGTGCGCCCTTGGGGAGCCCGGGGGGAGCCCCTCCCTCCCTCTCCACTCTCCTCCTCCTCTCAGCCTCTTCTCCTGCCCCAGCACCGGGCAGCCCTGGGGTGGCCGAGCTTCATCTCCGCTCCCTCAGGCCTCACCCTCGTCGGCCCGGCTTTTCTCTCAAGAGTTTTTGCTTGACGGGGCACGCTTAGACGCCCTCCTTTTCCTCCTGCCTGCTGTTGGTGAGAGGCGCTCAGGCCAGAGCCCACGTGCCCGTGACCGCAGTGGGCTAAGCTGCGGGGTGAAAGGAAGACGTCTCGGGGACCCCACCTGGCCCCTTTCCCGGCCGCTGCAGCTCTGTCTGGGTTTGCAGAGAAGCCTCCGTTTTTAAGTGACACGCCTTCTTAGGGAATGAGACGAATCTGTTTCTAAACGTTATTCTTAAACTGCTACATGCTCCTTAATATAGATGAAGAAGTGAGAGTAAACGGAACGGCGTGCTCCGACGGGTGAAAGCACCTTCTGGTCCTGAAACACCATCACGGGGCCGTCTGCCGTCCTTTTCGTTTTCATTTCACTTCTCTAACATTCGAGGTGAAATTCACATACCATGAAATGAACCACTTTCCAGAGAACCATTCAGTGACGTTTAGCACCTTGCCGTGCTGGGCAGCCATCACCTCCTAGTTCCAGAACATTCTCACCAGCCCAAAAGGAACCGTCCTACCGGTGAAACACTCGATCTGCGCCCCCCTCTGCCCCCAGCCCTGGACCACAGATCTTGCCTCCTTTCCCGTGGCTTTGCCCGCTCCAGACATTTCAGGTAAATGGGCTCACACAACCCGTGACCTTGATGTCTGTCCTGTCTCACTGAGCCTGAGGTTCTGAGGTTCGTCCACACTGGATTCCTTTGTATTTTATTTTTTCGAGATGGAGTCTCACTCTGTGGCCCAGGCTGGAGTACAGTGGCACTATCTCAGCTCACATTGGGACTTCCGCCTCCCTGGGTCAAGCGATTCTCCTGCCACAGTCTCCCTAGTAGCTGGGATTACAGGAGTGTGCCACCACACCCACCTAATATTTTTGTATTTTTAGTAGGGACAGGGTTTCACCATGTTGGCCAGGCTGATCTTGAACCCCTGACCTCAGGTGATCCACCCACCTCAGCCTCCCAAAGTGTTGGGATGACAGGTGTGAGCCACCGTACCTGGCTCCTGGATTCCTTTTTATGTCCGAATCCTAACCCAGTGCACTTTTGATGAAACTCAGGCTGATATGGGCACAATCAGAGCGGCTGGTCCACCTCTCCTCAGCCCGAGCCCTGCCCCGGTGACCTGCTCTGGACCCATTCTAGGCCGTGACTGGGACCCCTTGCGGTCAGCGTCCCAGGAGGGCAAGCCCCCAGGGAAACTTGAGCTCAGAGAGAACAGCAGCTCCCAGCAGACCCTTCCGCCGGCTGCTCCCACCCTGAACAGACGAAGAGCCGGAGCCCGGAGCGCTGGGAGCTGGAACAAGGGGCCCTTTTCTGCTCTGCACAATGCTCCATTGTGCCCTGCGCGGGGAGAGCGGCCGTGCCCGGCGAGGGGAAGCTGTGCACAAAGCCTCCTTGTGAGGGCAGCCCCACCTGAGGACTACTCGGGGCCACACCTGACGCAGGGCTCTCCCTCTCACCGTCCATCCCCCAGCAGGCCTGGCATCCAGAGAGGGCCTGCCCTGCAGGCATGACCCAAGGGTTCAGGGGCTCCCCCGTTCCCCACTCAGGAGGGGAGCAGTGGGGGCTATGCCGGCCCTTCTGAAACTGGCGGCCCAGGCCACGAGGAGAGGTGCCGGTCGTGGGCTCTGCGGAGGGACCTGGGTGCCAGGTGCCAGCCAGGGCCGACGGCTCCTGCGATCCCCGAGGCTCCGAGCCCTCAGGCACCCACCGCGTCCAGAGGCTTGGCCAGCGTGCGAGGATGTTAGCGTGTTCACACCCATGGCAACGTCTTTTACAGGTCCCATTTCACAGCTGGACTCCTAAGGGGGTTTTCATGGAAAAGAAACGAAAACTAAAATCAAACCATAAGCTGTACATGTATGCTATGACCCCAGTGACGTGGGTAGGCCGGAGGAGGGGGGAGAGGCTCTGGCCATGGCCGGTCAGGCCTGGATTTGGGGGCCCAATGTCCACAGTCAGTCTCTGCCCACACGAGGCTCACTCTACAGGTGGTGAAGACATAAACAGATAATTACACAAGCAATAAAGATGGGTCATTTGGCCAGAGCAGTGGTGATCATTTATAGCCAAAACACTGGGAGCACTAGAGAGGCTAAACACAAGAACACATTAAAACAAAAACAAAAAACCAGGACAAATATTTCCAACATACACAAACGAACAGGGTTTTTCATATGTGAAGAGCTCTGACAAACAAATAAGGAGAAATCAGCACTTCCCAATTTCCATCCAAGTGCCCCACAGTTTATCCAATAACCCCTAGGTCTCCAGTGCCTACTCCAGAATGCCTGTGACTCCAGCCTCTCCCAGCACCCACTTCTGAGCAGCCCCTGGAACCCCGCCCCAGTCATCAGAGTGTAGAGTTGCTGGCATCCTCCTTCAGGTTCTGTTTGGGGCATTAAGCAGTAAGTCCTTCCCTCTGGAGTCCTGAGTCCCCCTCTTCTGCCACAGCTTGAAGTCCAGTCCTCAGGGCTGGCAGGAGCTGGGCTGTGCAAAGGCGGAAGGGTGCTGGGGCTGGGACGAAGGGGAGGGTTCCTCCCATTCCAGGCCCAGCCCTGTCTACTCTGTCCCTTGCTAGTTGTGAAGATCGCCCCAGCACCCTCTGTGGAAAGTGGGAATGAGGGTCAGCTGTGAGGCAGGGGCACGCAGTGGCACCACCGCCAGGGTCTCCGCAGTCCATCTTCCCCAGGACGAGGGTTGGGAGGGAAGGCGCCTGGCTAGAGGAGGGCACCTGGGTGTCTGCTACTCGGCCTGAGGGAAAGCAGGCATGCATGCCTGCCGCAGTGAGTTCGGGTCGGGCGATCCGTACCACCTCCCAGGTACCCAGCCCCGCGCCCTACCCGCAGCAGTGCCCAGCGAGGACTGCGAGGGACGCAGGCTCCCGGCACCAGCTTTCTGCGTGGGCGGGGCCGTCTGGAGAGGGCGGGGCCTCCGGGCGTGTGGGCGGGGCCACCCGGCTGTGTGGGTGGGGCCTCTGAGGTGGGCAGGGCCGAACAGGGAGAGGCGGGGCCTCCGGGCATGGGCGGGCCTCTGGGAATGCGCCCTTCCTGTGCATGCGCCCTGACAGCCCAGCAATGGCGGCGCCCGAGGAGTCGCTGCGGAAACGGAAAGCCGGGCACTCGGACCCGGAGCCTGAGTCGCCGCCTGCGCCAGGGCGTGACCCCGCAGGCTCTCCGGCTCACCTCCACGCGGGCACCTTCTGGCTGACCCGGATCGTGCTCCTGAAGGCCCTGGCCTTCGTGTACTGTGAGTGCCGGGCGGGCCGGGACATCCGCCAGGGTCACCTCCGCGCCCCACGACCCCCGCCCTCCCTGGAGAACCCCCACGCAGCCCTCCGTCCTGCCGGGACGGCGAGGCGAGGCGAGGCAAGGCGGGTGGGGCAGGACGAGGCTTGCTGGCGATAACGCACCCGGCCCTGCCTCTGTCGCCCGCCCCGAGCCTCGGCCTGGACTCCCGGGCTCCCGGGCTCCCGGCCCCACCCGCAGCCCCGAAATTGCACGGCCTCGCCCGCCAGGACCCGCTGGGGGCTATGCGAGGCGGGGCGGCCGGGGCCTGGCCCGGGAGCTGGTGGGTGAGCTGGCAGGTGGAGGGTCACCCGTGCGTGGGCAGGTCGGGGGTCTGGTCCTGGCTGCGGGGTAGGGGGCGGCGGGGGGCGGCCTGGAGAGGCGATGGCTCCTGCTGAGCCAGCTCAGGGCTGTGCTGACGGTGAAGGTTCCCACTCTTCCTGGAGCCCCCGGCACCCCCCGGGGCCCACTGCCGCTTCCCTGCAGCGTGCAGCCCCTGGAAAATCCGGGGGAGCCTCCTGGAGCCCCCTTTGCCTACTGAGGGCTGAGGGAAGGTGACTGGCTGGTTGGGGGTAACACCCTCCATGGGCACCGAGGAAGGAGAACTGCCCAGATCCCAGGCACAATTAGTGCCTGAAGAATATCTTATAGTGTTATTGCTCAGCTATTTCCTTTATATGATTCTTTATAGCCGCCTATTAGTGTATAGAATTAGTGCCTGAAGTATAACTTACTGCTTACATAGATCCAGTTTATATAATCAAACTTAATACTTATACCTAGCATACTTAGTCCCACATAATCTTTCTATATAATCATATAGGTATTGTAGTCAGAGCTGTACTGACACATTTAGTGCTGATTTATAGAATCCTTCCATAGAACCATATAGTAGTTTATAGCAGGAGGAATGCCTAGAGCAGTCACAGGACAGAAGCAGCACATGGGAAAACAACCAGACCAGGATGAGAACCAAAGACCCAGGTGGTGGCATCCCTGCCTGAAAGGGCATACGCTGTATGGCAGGCTTGGAGCAAGAGCCTCTGCTGATAAAGGAGCTGTAGTACCTGGCATGAAGTCTCCTGTGGAAAGTCGGCCTCAGGCCTGAGATCCTGGAAGTAACCGAGGGAGAAAAACCCTCTGGTGTGACCAGTCACAGCGGCTGTACACCCTGTCAGTCTTTTCTTGCTTCAGTGCTAGCTCAAAGAATCCTCCCATAAATATCCTAAGAGAAGAGCACAAGTCTGTCAGCTCCCACTGCATTAAGCTTACAGTATCCTTCTATTAGAAATCCTTTGAAGTCTCCAGCCCCCAGATAAGAAGTGTTGCACACAACACCTGTTGCATACAGCCAGCCTCCTTGCCTCGGTGGCCTAATGGGGGTGGACCCCTTTTCTGTACACGACCGTCTACTACTGCGCACGGCACGGCCCCCTACTGCGTATAGCCCACCTATCTGCACAGGTGACCTAGTGGGGTGGCCCCCTCTCTTGTGACTCACGTGATTATGTATGCCCTATCACTAAGCCTATAGATGATGAGCTCTCTACGCCCCTTCCCCCTGCCTGTACCTAATAAATGCAGACGCTTCTGTGCATTCGGGCCTCGCCTGTCTCCATTCATAGGTGGCGTGGCCCCCCGAGTCCAGCTGCTCTTCACCAGTTCTTTAGTGTCCTGTCTCTTAACTTCTTGGATCCTGCACTTCAGGACAGCATAAGGGACACCCCACGACCCTGTGGGGCTCAGCAGCCCTACAGCTGGTGGCCAGGCTGGAGTTTCTTCTTGAATGTTCTCAACTAACTCAGCTCGCTAGCAGAGGCCTGGGGCAACTCTCAGAACCTCATCAGATGCAGACCCAGCCTGTGTCTCACTCAGGGACTTGGTTGTCCTGGTCCACTGGCTGAGACCCTTCACCCCACAGCTGCGTGGGGTCTGAGTAAAGTCAGTTCACGCTCAAAACCTCTGGACCCCCTGGCCAGGGGCAGCTGGCGATTCCACCTCCCTTTCATTCACCCCAGTCTCTGCAGCCCAGAACTGGTTTGAAAGAGAATGGTCCTATGATCATGGGGACGTCAGTGGACACACGGATACATGTTACATAAGCCCAACCTGTTGGCAGCAAGGAAGCCCAAACTCTGAAACTCTCAAATGAGCCTAGAAGTGAGGGGAGAGTGCCAGGCAGAGATGCAGCCAGCGGTGCGTGGGCAGTCACCCTGCCATGGGGCTCCGGAGCTGCTGGCCCGGGTGTTGCCCACGTGTGGTTGTAGGCTGTGGGTGTGTCTCCATTTCCCTTCATCACTCCTTTGTGCAGCTTTTTTCCCACACACATCGTGGGAAGCTTGGTAGTGCCGCTGGGGTGGTGCTCATTTTGACGTTTTGTGTGATAACACGAGCTGCCTCCTGATGCAAAGCACAGGTGCGCCCTTCACTCCGAGGTTCTCTATGACACTGCAATATCAGCGTCCACTCCATCTCTCTTTCTTTCAAGCAATTATTTTATTTTATTTTATTTTGAGACAGAGTCTCCGTCACTCAGGCTGGGGTGCAGTGGCATGATCTCGGCTCACCACAACCTCTGTCTCCTGGGTTCAAGCAATTCTCCCGCCTCAGCCTCCCGAGTAGCTGGGATTACAGGTGCCCACCACCACATCCGGCTAATTTTTAAAATATTTTTAGTAGAGACGGGGTTTCACCATGTTGGCCAGGCTGTTTCTCGAACTCCTGACCTCAGGTGATCCACCTGCCTCGGCCTCCCAAAGTGCTGGATTACAGGCGTGAGCCACCGCTCCCGGCCTGTAATTATTTTAAAAGGTAGCTCTTCCCTCCACAGTATTAAACAGTCATTCTAACATCGATGCCATCACTCAGCACACGAGGAAATAGAGATAAAGTAAAGCCGAAGTCACGAGGCTCTAATAGGCCTTCCGCAGAGGAGCCTGAGATACAGCGGGAAGTCCCAGCGGCCTTGCCTCCTGAGCACAGCTTCATAAAACCATCTCAGACTCTTTCAACGCACCGAGGCTCCTTTGATCTCCACAGGGATTCTCTGTTCAGTTCAGAAGGAACCACTTTTAAGCCACTGGGCCAAGCGGATATTTAAAGGCTGGTGCCCAGCGTTGAATTTCCCTTTGACATATGCAGGTTTTTCTCTCTTGTGAGTAAGTACATTTGTGGTATATTCCATGTTTTCTGCTGTATCAAGGAACCCGTTTCCCATGTTCCAGGGACATGGTTTTCTGGCTGAGATGGCCCAGGCAAGCAGGCAGTCATCCTGCACTTATCTCCTTCTAGAAAGTTCTGGATTTTACTGGGACTGTGAGCTACTCCCTGTCCCTCAGAATCCCAGGGTTTTCCAAGTTGCCATAGGGGTTCTCCAGATATTTCACTGGATGTTGAATTTTACAGTGTTTGTAACTATCGAAACACTTGTAATTAAACACACAACCAAATGTATTCTGCAGAAACTCCCCTCGTTAAAAGACGTTGAACTGAGACAGGCTTACGTTGGGCAAATTGTCTCAGCAGCCATGTAATAAAGATACAAAGATCAGAACACAGAAATACCTGCTCTGTCAGAGAAGCCTCCAAGCCAGACCCGGAGCGGCCGGCTGCCAGCAATAGGCCTCTGCATCCAGCTTGACTCTGTCCGTCCTGGTGCTGGCTCCTTCCCCCGCAGGACTGGGCGTTTCCGTGTGCTGCTACTGGGGTGTGTAGGTGCTAGGGTGTGCTCACTGCACACACATGTGCATGCCGCAAGCAGCCTGGGGTGTCTGCCGTGCCCTGCTGTGCTGCGGGGGACCGGGGCGTGTTACTGGCAGAAAGCCATGTTTTCCCGGGCTCGGAGTTGAAGCCCCACCCGTCATCCTGACGTGTGGACCGCAGTATCTAGCGGGATCACTACCCCCGGTGGACAGTGAAGCAGGGTCAACTGCCGGCCGGCTGTGCGGCGAGTGTCCGTGGACCCTGGAACTCCGCCCTGCCCTTCGTTCACTGTGCTGTGCGGCCTGCGTGTCCCGGACGCCGGGTTCACATCTGGGCAGTGGCTTTCTCAGGCCCTGAGGGCCCCTGGAAAAACCGAGGCTGCCAAGGTGGTTGGGGACAGCAGACGCCGAGCATCCCCCTCAGCACAGATGCCACTCCCAGGAATAGCTGAAGTCCAGATGAGTAAAAGCTCGTGTGACAGGAATTTCCGGCCTGAGCAGCAGGACCTGGGTGCTGTGTTCTTGGTGTAGAGGCAGTGCCGGCTGCTGTGGGTGCCAGGGCCTCCTGCAGTCAGGCCTGCTGCCGCCTGTGTGCGCAGTGAGGAAGCTGATCCCGACAGCGGGCACCATGCCCAGGGTCCCGGGGACAGAGGACAGAGCAGCCTGGCCAGAACCCTCGCTGTCCTATGGCAGGGTCCCCCAGGGTCGTGCCCTGACCTTGTGGCCCTCCCTTCCCTGCGGAAGATTGAGGCTGGCACTGGTCAGCCCTGCAGTGTGAGGGCATGTGTGGCACACAGCTGGTCTGGAGCCTCATCAGCCAGGCTGGCTCCTGGATGCTTGAAATAGCTCTCCCAGGGGGCCTGGGCAGGTCGGGCCATGGGCGGCCACAGGCAGCTTGGGCTGGACTCGTGGAATTTCCGGAGCCCTGCATCTGTTACAGCGCCAGTGGGTACAGCAGGATCCCTGACGAGGCGGGGGAAGGACAGCCTTGCGGGTGCTCCTGAGGACACCCTAGGCCAGAGCTGCCCACGCCAGCCGGGTTCTCCGGACTGAACTCACGTTGCTTTACTGCTGACGAGGGTCACATAGAATATGTGCCCAGTGTGTTTCCACTGCTGCAGAATTGAGGTGTTATCTGGAAATGGTGCAGTTACAGTTGGTCAGAATTGGGTTGATTGCAGTTCACTGCGGAGAACTTTCTGGAAACTTGTGACAGGTGGAAGCCATGCCTTAGCTGTGTGGCCTTGGCCAAGCTGCTCAGGAAGACGTTCCTGTCACTGAGGTGGTGAGAGTGACCACGCGGGCCGTCCTGAGGCTGACGTGGGACTCCCCGCATGCACACTTCCTGGAAGGCGGACCGAGGACACGCTAGCCCGGGAGACGGCTCCAAGGCAGCCATGGTATATTTGAACGTTGGAAAGGACATTTCCTTTGACATCCAAACATTTGTGAGATGTTTTTACAGTGCGGCAGGGATTTGTAGGTGACGTGTGAAATGAAGACTGGGTGGTGTTGGCATTCGCAGACTCACTGCTGACTGGCACTTCATGCGTGCCATGGCGTCCGTGCAGAGACCCTTTGGTCACGTGTTTGTCAGGACCAAGCCCTGAACAGACCCAAGAGGGACCACTCCAGCCAGGGCCGGCTGCCCAGTGCCTGCACAGGGTTTGAGTGCTGGGGGCTTCGGGGCACATGCTCCCTGCTGCCTCTGGGGCAGATATCGCCTGCGCTGTTTGCAGTGAGAAGCTAGGGCCCCAGCCAACGAGCTGTGGTGCCTGAACTGCTCCCACGGTGTCCCTGCCACATGGAGCATCTCTTCCTGACCGTGGTCCTGAGACCCTCTGGCCTCTGCCTTCCCGGGCTTGAGCTGCACTTCTCTGCCCATGCCGTGCAGCCTTCAGACCAGACTTAGGCCTCGTCATATGTGGACTCCTGACCCCACCCGGGGCTGGCTGCTGGAGCCTTGCTCTCTGCTTCCTTTGCTGTTGGCACCGCTGATATTGTCCCAGTTCCGGTGTTGTTCTTGTGCCTGTCTCCCTCCAGCCGCTTACAGCCAGGGAGAGGGCTTTCTTCAGACCTCTGTCCCCTTGCAGCCAGGGAGAGGGCTTTCTTCAGACCTCTGTCCCCTTGCAGCCAGGGAGAGGGCTTTCTGTAGACCTCTGTCCCCTTGCAGCCAGGGAGAGGGCTTCTTTAGACCTCTGTCCCCTTGCAGCCAGGGAGAGGGCTTTCTTCAGACCTCTGTCCCCTTGCAGCCAGGGAGAGGGCTTTCTGTAGACCTCTGTCCCCTTGCAGCCAGGGAGAGGGCTTCTTTAGACCTCTGTCCCCTTGCAGCCAGGGAGAGGGCTTTCTTCAGACCTCTGTCCCCTTGCAGCCAGGGAGAGGGCTTTCTGTAGACCTCTGTCCCCTTGCAGCCAGGGAGAGGGCTTCTTTAGACCTCTGTCCCCTTGCAGCCAGGGGAGAGGGCTTTCTTCAGACCTCTGTCCCCTTGCAGCCAGGGAGAGGGCTTTCTTCAGACCTCTGTCCCCTTGCAGCCAGGGGAGAGGGCTTCTTTAGACCTCTGTCCCCTTGCAGCCAGGGAGAGGGCTTTCTTCAGACCTCTGTCCCCTTGCAGCCAGGGAGAGGGCTTTCTTCAGACCTCTGTCCCCTTGCAGCCAGGGAGAGGGCTTTCTTCAGACCTCTGTCCCCTTGCAGCCAGGGGAGAGGGCTTTCTTCAGACCTCTGTCCCCTTGCAGCCAGGGAGACGGCTTTCTTCAGACCTCTGTCCCCTTGCAGCCAGGGAGAGGGCTTTCTGTAGACCTCTGTCCCCTTGCAGCCAGGGAGAGGGCTTTCTTCAGACCTCTATACTCCGTCTTCTAGGGGCATCTGCTCAGTGAAATGTGCCTAACCTGTAGCAGGTGATACCTACCAGGGCTTACTGTCAGCATGGGATGCTTTTCTAGCCACGCGCCTTCCTCCCCCTCCACCCGCCTCTAGCCCTGAGGTGTGGCCCAGCAGGACAAGAGACTGCCACAGCCCTCCCTTGGTTGTATTCGTACTTCCTGGGCTGCTCTTGTCTTCCTGTTTGCTGGTGGATTCTCTTTTTGCTGGAGTGTATCCCCAAGCAGCTTTTCCAGAAAGGACCAACTTGCCCGGCTCTGCAATTCTCCATCAAAGCCGCTTTCCCTCAGAGCTTTGCAGCATTCAGGAGGCATCTTCAAGCATTTGACTCTTGTTCTTCCCCTTGGAAGCTTCTAGAGTCTCAGTGCCTTGCCCTCCTGCTCTCCACCCTTGCTCTCTGTCCTGGTTATTTATCGAGGAGTCTCTGAGGCTCTTTTTCTCTCTCACAGTGGCCTCGATGAGCTCTTCAACCTCAAGACTTGTCCTTGGCTCTGGATGAGGGTGTTCTGGCCCCACCCCAGTCTGCCCACCTGCTGCAAACACCACCCACCCCAGCTGGGTTCTGAACAGGGCCAGTGGGGGCCCCTCTCCTGTCTAGCTTCGCAGCTTGGCCTGGAACCTGGAAAAGTCCCTGGATGAAGCTGAGTGGAGAACAGGGGTTCCCCCAGGTCCTGGGAGCCGAGCACCACCGGGAACCCGCCGCTTGCCTGGGTTGCCCATGGTTGCCCACCGCACACACAGTAATGGAGTAATGGGGACGGCCTGGGCTGCGGAAGGAACGCCAGACACTGGCAGGAATGGAGTTTTTCATGTCATCTCCGGCTCCATGTGGTCATGTTGAGTCCCCGGGTTAGGTGTATTTGGAAAATCTGACCTCTAGGGGATCTCCCAGCTAGTTTTGTCCTTCAGGTGCGGAGGCCTGTGCCCTGCTCCCGGCCCTCCCTTCCCATGTTCCACATGGGGCAGTTTTAGCACCTCTCCCCCGCAGCTGCTCCGGCGAGGTGAGGTGCCGTGAGGTCAGTAGCCTGTCTCTGAGTCTCGCCACAGCCCTGCTAGCTCGGCCTCCTCCTCAGATGACACCCAGGGGCAGCAGTGACGTGGCAGGCGGAATCGTTTCACCCGTGTTTGCTAAACTCAGCTGTTCTTCAGACACTGTGAGGAGAAAATGCAACCAAAAGGAATGCTGGAAACCCTGCCCAGTTTCGTTTAGTCCCGCGCTTTCCGTGGCTCTAAGAGCTCGTGGGAAATGAGTGGTTTCTTCTCCAGGCCCCTTGAGTTCTAATGAAATGCACCACTTGGTTTTGTAAGTTCTTCTATAAAATGCTTGCTTGTTTGAAAAGTAAACAGCACTGCCCTACCTTGGAGCTCTGCAGCACATGCCTTTAAGAAAAAACACCTGAGGTCCGGGGGCAAAGGCCCAGCATCTAACCAGGGCAGTAAGAATATCCAACAGAGAACGCCACTTCTGGGCTGGTTCTGGTTTAATTTTACAACAATTTATCTGAGAAGAGAAAACTGATTTTTTTTTCTTTCTGATCCTTTTTTTTGTTTTTGTTTTTGAGATGGAGTTTTGCTGTTTTGTCCAGGCTGGAGTGCAGCGACGCGATCTTGGCTCCCTGCAACCTCTGCCTTCCAGGTTCAAGCAATTCTCCTGCCTCAGCCTCCCTAGCACCTGGGATTACAGGCACCTGCCATCACGCCTTGCTGGCCATGCCTGCTGTTGGCTGCTTGCGTGACATGGTATTTCCTGGTTGCAGCTCCCAGGTCAGGCTCAGGGTCCCCGTGAGAGGCAGGTGGTCGCCACGGCTCCCTGTCACCTCCGCATGGGGCGGTGACGGGGCTTTCTGAAGCTTGGCTGGTTGGTTAGTTTTGCTCTGAGAGCCTGTGATTTTTTGAAATTTTTGCTGCTTCTTTTTATGTAGCTATTTTTATAACATGAGTAGAGGTTGCAATAGTTTTTTTTCTCTGAAATCTCAGTTCAGTCTGTCTTCATTTTTCCTGGTAAGCGGGAAGTATGTTCTGTGTCCTGCCCTGGAGTTACTGATTGAGGCTGCTGCTTTGGTGAGGCCACATCTTGTTCTCCTCTGTGGCCCTAGAGTTTGCATTGTGGTGAGGGGCGGGGTACATTCACCTTTCAGCCGGTGCCAATTAGGTCCCTATGGGAAAGGGGTCCCAGCTCCGAGGAGGTCTGGGTCTTGGAGTGTGCAGGGGCTGAACAGTCACCACCTATATTTCTCCCACCAGCAGACATGCCAAGACAAACACAGGCACATGCCTGTATACATGCACAAATATGTATACATGTGCATAGTGCACACACCTGCACATGAATGCATACATGTATACACATGCACACACAGACACCTGCACACATGCACATACATGTATACGTGTGCACACATGGAGATTTGCACACACATGTATACATGTGCACACGTGTATACATGGAGACATCCACACATGCACACATGGAGACTCGCACACATGCACACATGGAGACCCGCACACATGCACACACATGTATATGTGTGCACACGGAGACCCGCACAATGCACATACATGTATACATGTGCACTCATGCACACAGACCTGCACACATGCACATGTATGTGTGTGCACGCATGTACACAACGCACATGGAGACCTGCACACATCAGCATAAATTTATACATGAGCACATGCATACATGCATGCACACAGAGTATGCATGCATGCACATACATGCATACATGTGCACACATGGACACATGCACATGGAGACCTACACACATGCATACACATACGTGTATGCAAGTGCACATGTGTACAGAGACCATGCAGGTTCACACATGTACATATGCACATACATGTATGCATGTGTACACACAGATAGCTGCACATGCACAAATGTATACATGTGCACACGTGTATGCACACAGACATATATGCATGCATCTGCACACATGTACACACACAGAGACCTTCAGACATGCACATGTATACATGTGCAAGCGTGCACACACACACAGACCTGCACACATGCACATAGAGACCTGCACACATACATGTATGCATGTGTGCAAATGCACACAGATGTCTGCACACGTGCATATGCATGTATACATGTGCACACGCATACAGGCACCTGCACACACATGTACAAACACTGGCCTGAGCTCCTGTGGAAGCTGCTGGTGTGGTCACTGCACATGGGGTTGCTGGGGCTGAGGGGCCCTGCTGCAGGGTGTCCTCTCTGTTGCTAGGAAGGTCAGGGCTCGCGACTCAGGTCCCTTCCGTTGGTGGTGGAGGCAGGAGGGGTGTGGGGAGCCTTCTGTTGCAGCCCCGTGTCCTGTCCCGTGTCCACCCTGCATCATGCCCCATGTCCCACCCCATGTCCCCTCTGTGTCCCACCCTGTGTCCGACCTGTGTCTGCCCTTTCTCCACTCTGTGTCCCTCCCCATGTCCCACCTTATGTCCGTCCTGTGTCTTCCCCATGTCCCACCCTGTGTCCCTCCCCGTGTCCACCCTCTTCCTCCTCACTTCGAGCTGCCCCCCCACTGATCTGCCATCCCCAACCCCTTTAGGGGTCACCAGCCTGGCCCTTTGTCACCCAGTGCCCTGCCGTGCTCTGCCTGTGGCCCTGCCCCCGCTGCTCTGGGGGAGGCTGCTCCCAGCTCTTCATGCTGGGCACTGACTGTGCAGAGTGGGTCTTCAAGGAACCTTTACTTTTTAACATTTTTTACTATCCACCAAACTGTACTTGGTGGCTTTTCCATCCATGTCCTTCCTGTTGTGGGACGCAATTTTGTCCTGGCATCTCTTCCATCCTCCCTGGTCTGTGACAGTCTCCCCAGACTTTCCTACATTTCACTTCCGTGGTGTCAAGCAGGCCTGCCATGGAGTCTGTAGAGCGTCCCTCATGTGGGGTCTGTCTGGTGTTTCTCATGATTACACTGGGTGATGGGTTTTGGAAGAGGCCCATAGAGGTGTGGGGCCCTTCCTGTCATACCAAATCAGGGTCCTGACGTCCGCATGGCTTTCTGATCACCTGGCCAAGGTGTGTCTGCCAGGTGTCCCCTCTGTCAAGTCCCTGGTTTCCCCGCTCACTGTCCTCTGGAAGCCAGTCACTGAGTCCAGACCCTGCCTTCCAGAGGGACTGTCTGTGGACGTTATGTGGAATCCCTCTGAGAAGGAGATCTTGTTACTGGTTTGTGGTCATTTGTTTTGACACCGTGGACCCATGTCCATTTATTTTCACTCTGGTTGGTAATCCAGCACCACCACTGTGAGTCCGTGTCTGGGATGTGATTCAGTGTTGTCACTGTGAGTTGTGTCCGGGTTGTGATCCAGTGTTGTCACTGTGAGTTGTGTCCGGGTTGTGATTCAGTGTTGTCACTGTGAGTCTGTGTCTGGGTTGTGATCCGGTGTTGTCACTGTGAGTCCGTGTCCGGGTTGTGATCCGGTGTTGTCACTGTGAGTCCGTGTCCGGGTTGTGATCCGGTGTTGTCACTGTGAGTCCGTGTCCGGGTTGTGACCCGGTGTTGTCACTGTGAGTCCGTGTCCGGGTTGTGACCCGGTGTTGTCACTGTGAGTCCGTGTCCGGGTTGTGACCCGGTGTTGTCACTGTGAGTCTGTGTCTGGGTTGTAGTCAGCGCCGTCACCGTGAGTCTGTGTCCGGGTTGTAGTCAGCGCCGTCACCGTGAGTCCGTGTCCGGGTTGTAGTCAGCGCCGTCGACCGTGAGTCCGTGTCCTGGTTGTACTCAGCGCCGTCACCGTGAGTCCGTGTCTGGGTTGTAGTCAGCACCGTCACCGTGAGTCCGTGTCCGGGTTGTAGTCAGCGCCGTCACCGTGAGTCCGTGTCCGGGTTGTAGTCAGCGCCGTCACCGTGAGTCCGTGTCCGGGTTGTAGTCAGCGCCGTCACCGTGAGTCCGTGTCCGGGTTGTAGTCAGCGCCGTCACCGTGAGTCCGTGTCCGGGTTGTAGTCAGCGCCGTCACCGTGAGTCCGTGTCCGGGTTGTAGTCAGCGCCGTCACCGTGAGTCCGTGTCCGGGTTGTAGTCAGCGCCGTCACCGTGAGTCCGTGTCCGGGTTGTAGTCAGCGCCGTCACTGTGAGTCTGTGTCTGGGTTGTAGTCAGCGCCGTCACTGTGAGTCTGTGTCCGGGATGTGACCCGGTGTTGTCACTGTGAGTCTGTGTCCGGGTTGTAGTCAGTGCCGTCACTGTGAGTCCGTGTCCGGGTTGTAGTCAGCGCCGTCACTGTGAGTCCGTGTCCGGGTTGTAGTCGAGCGCCGTCACTGTGAGTCTGTGTCTGGGTTGTAGTCGAGCGCCATCACTGAGTCTGTGTCCGGGTTGTAGTCAGCGCCGTCACTGTGAGTCCGTGTCCGGGTTGTAGTCAGCGCCATCACTGAGTCTGTGTCCGGGTTGTAGTCAGCGCCGTCACTGTGAGTCCGTGTCCGGGTTGTAGTCAGCGCCATCACTGAGTCTGTGTCTGGGTTGTAGTCAGCGCCGTCACTGTGAGTCCGTGTCTGGGTTGTAGTCAGCGCCGTCACTGTGAGTCCGTGTCTGGGTTGTAGTCAGCGCTGTCACTGTGAGTCTGTGTCTGGGTTGTAGTCAGCGCCATCACTGAGTCTGTGTCTGGGTTGTAGTCAGTGCCGTCACTGTGAGCTTGCCGCTCAGCTCTCCAGCTTTGGCCGTGGGTGTCTCTCCGTACTTCCCGTGTCTTTCGTGTACCTCTTTTACTTGAGCCCTCCCAGCTTACCGGATGCTGCGGCCCAGCTTCTGTTTCTCTGCCCAGCCCTAGAATCAGCTGTTTCTCCAGGGAGTCCTGGTTCTTTTTAGGGGTGCATAGAAACTCTGATCCGGGCACTGAGAGGACCGTTGCTACTGGGGTGTCGCGGTGGCTGGCCTTCTTGCTGGGCAGAGCTAGGCTGTGTGTAACTGTCTCATTTCACACGCATGGTTTTTCTGTCGTATCCACCCGTCTGTAAGTATACGACGGTGAACCTGGTCCATGCCTCTGTCTCTGACTCTCACTCGGCACACAGCCTCTGCAGCCTTCCCTCCTGGCTCATCTGAATCCTCCCTCTCTGCTAGTGAGAACCTGGCTCCCCCTACTCCTCTAGCGTTTGCTCAGCCCTGGTGCACGTGCACAAACTGTCCACTGAGGCCCGGGGAAGAGCCCTGGCATGCAGCGTTTGTGTACAGCTCCTGTGTCCTTGTGGTCTTCACTCAGACCATGTTCTGGGTTGCCCAGGCGGCTCCTGCCCTCTGGTCAGTGTGGTTCTGATTCACCTTTGCGTGTGTGGAGCCTGCATTCCACCTGCACCCCCCGGCCTGTTGGTCGGGTCTTTCCCTAATACTTTGTGTGCGTTAAAGTTGATCTTGTGTAATGCTCAGGGCTGTGGGCTTGCCAAGTACGTTGAGATCTCTATCCCCCCCAGCTCCAGCCCCCAAGTCCCCCGTGCATAGGGCTGACCACTACCCCCTAGCAGCCCTTGGCATGCCCGGGTCTGTCTTCCATCCCTCCGGTTTTGCGTTTTCCAGTGTGACATACGGATGGCCTCACACGGTACGTAGCCTGTTGGGTCTAGAGTCTTTCACTTAGCAGCATGCCCTCAGATCCATCCAGGTGGTTGCCTGAACCTGCAGCTCCTGCACTCTTACCTGTGAATGTTACTCTGTTGCACCAGTGCTCCCCCGGTTATTTATCCACCTCCACTTTGAAGGACGTCCTCCTCGTTTCTGGCTTTTAGTGATGACGAGCAGAGCTGCTGTGAGCATCTGCACGAGGCTTCTGTGTGAACGCGTTTTCAGGTGGAGCCCCGGACAGGCTCGAGTAGCTGGGCTATAAGGCCACCCTTCATTCCCTGGGTAAGACGCGACCTGTTTGCCGTCCACAGTGGCGCCCCCAGCACAGCGAGGACACTCGTGCCGTCCAGAACCTTCTGGAGCGTGGGGAACTGTCCGTTTTTAATCACTGTAGCCACAGTGACACATGCGGTGACGTCACATGGTGGTTTTAGTTGGCGCTTCCCCGATGACGAATGACATTGAGTGCCTTTTTACGTGTTATCTGCCGTCTGGACCCCTTTCCCTGTGAGAAGCAGACTGCTCCCGTGTCTGTTGAGGTCTGTGGCCTGTGCCTTTTCTTTCCACCCTTAACCTTGGGCTGTCTGTCTTCTAATGATCGGGTTTAAGAGCTCTTTGAATATTCTAGATGCAAATCCTTTATCAGAGGCATGATTTGCCAGTAATTTCTTCCCGTCTGTGGCTTGTTGTTTCATTCTGTTAAAAGCAGCTTTTGCAGATCAGAAGTTCTTCATTTTGATAAAGTTCAGTTGACGGTTTTTCTTTCACAGATGATACTTCCGGTGTTGCCTCCAAAGACTGGCTGCCAGGCCCGTCACGGAGTTTCTCCTGCGTTTCCGTCTGGAAGCCTCACGTTCTTGTGTTTTACGTTTAGGTCTGTGATCCTTTGTCAGTCAGCTTTTGTGTAAGGTGTGAGGTGTGTTCAGGCCCGTCTTTTTGCATGTGGACATCCGTTTGTTCCCGCATCATTGTCAAGGAGACTTTGGTTTGTGTTTTATTTATTTTGTAGAGACCGGGTCTCACTCTATTGCCTGGACTGCTCTGGAACTCCTGGGCTCAAGCAGTCCTCCTGCCTCGGCCTCCCAAAGTGCTGGGGTGACAGGCGTGAGCCACCGCTCCCAGCCCAAGACTGTTCTTTCTCTGTGGAGTTGTCTTTGAACCTGTGTCAGAATGTGTTCACCCTGTTGGGCTGGGAGCCGGGGGTCTGTGTCTGGGCCCTCTCTTCCACTCCACTGAGCTCTGTTGCTCTTCTTTAACCAATACTGCACTGTATTCATGTGCTCTCCATTAGCTTTGCAGTCAGTCTTGAAATTGGGTAACATGAGTCCTCACCTCTGTTCTTTTCCAGATGATTCTGGCTATTTTAGTGCCTTTGCCATCCCGTGTACCTTCTAGAATCAGCTTATCAGCATCTGCAGAAGCACTTACTGGGTGTTTTGGCTCAGATTGTGCTGAATTTATGAATAACATTGACACTTAATGGTTTTTATCCTTCCAATCCATGAACATGGTCTGTCTCTTCATATGTTTAGATCTTGTTTTGTGTTTTTTTTTGTCAGTGGTTTGTAGTTTTCCGTGTGCAGATTCTGTTTACATTTTTTAGATTTATAAATGCATGGGGAAAAGTACAAGTACCACCTTCGTACGTGTCTATGCAGACACTCACCCCAAACCAGCATGCACATCTACACAGACACAGACCCCAAACCAGCTTCCTGCACGTAGTAGGAAGCCACATGTACTTTGGGCTTACTCTTGTGATTTTTTTTTTTAATCATTATGCAATATCTTCCTTTATCCTTGTGTCATTCCTTGTTCTTAAATCTACTTTTTTTTTTTTTGAAATGGAGTCTCACTCTGTCACCCACGCTGGAGTACGGTGGCACAATCTTGGCTCACTGCAGCCTCTGCCTCCTGGGTTCAAGTGATTCTCCTGACTCCGCCTGCAAAGTAGCTGGGACTACAGGCATGTGCCACCACGCTCGGCTAATTTTTTTATTTTTAGTAGAGACGGGGTTTCACCTTGTTGGCCAGGCTGGTCTCAAACTCTTTGACCTCAGGTGATCCACCTGCCTTGGCCTCCCAAAGTGCAGGGGTGACAGGTGTGAGCCACCACGCCTGGCCAAGCTACTTTCTGTGATGCTAACAGAGCCACTCCAGCTTTCTTTGATTTGTTCTTGTTAGTGTTTTGTGGCCATAAGGAACTAGATCATTACTGTGGCTCACACTTGCATGGTGTATGTTTTTACTTGTAGCCTGCTTTTTCATTCTTCACCTTTACACACGGGCATGCAGTGCTCTGCCTGTTGCCATCTCTGGGGGAACACGCAGCGTCCGCAAACACTGAGGATGAAGGTGCTGTTGTGGGGGGTGGGCATTGCTGGACGTGAACTCAGAGGCCTGTGGTTTATGTGGAGGGCGCGTGTGGCTTACCTGCAGGCAGTAAGCACCCAGCCCTGTGGCGTGTGCTGGGAGAGACGTTGACCGCAGCCAGGGTCACCGGGGTGCACTTCATCATGGGGAGTGCTGACTGTAGTGCGGGTGGTCAGCCACCTGTCTGTGTGCAGCAGGCACGGATTTCATATGAACATGTCTTGTTTACTCACGTGTGTTTGCATATATACACACACTGCGTCTTCTGCAGGTTGGCTTTTCCAATATTTCCCCCAAGATTTTGAGAAAGTACTCAGACTCCTGAGTCAGCTTTGAACCCCAAACCGTCGGCCAGACTGCGCCTGCCCTTCTCACCCCGCCCCACACGTCAGAGAGCGCCCATGGGGTCCACACGTTCTGTTCATAGTCACGCTCATTTTGTCTTCCTTTTCTTCCAGTGGTGGCGTTCCTGGTGGCTTTCCAGCAGAACAAGCAGCTGATTGGAGACAGGGGGCTGCTGCCCTGCAGCGCGTACCTGAGGAGCGTGCAGCAGCACTTCCAGGGCAGGGTGGGCTGGGAAGCCCTCAGCTATGCGCCCACCGTCCTGTGGCTGACGGACTGGTCAGACATGAACTCCAGCCTGGATGTGCTCGCTCTCCTGGGACTGGGCATCTCGGCCTTCGTCCTGGTCACGGGCTGCGCGAACATGCTTCTCATGGCGGCCCTCTGGGGCCTCTACATGTCGCTGGTCAACGTGGGCCAGATCTGGTGAGTAGGAGGAGCGGGCGGTCAGGGATCACGGCTTGCTGTCACTCAGGAGGGTGTCCTCATTTTACTCCGGCCGAGGCAGAGCAGCCAGTCCACCAGCCAGAGCAGCTGCTCATCCTCGGGTTAAAGCCCCAGCTCTGTGCAGTGTCTCGACCCCATGTAAGGGACTGCATTGCTAGCCTGCTGGAGCCACAGGACCGGGAGAGGGAGGCAGAAGCAGCGGGTCCCTGTCTGTGTGGACGTGTGGGAACCTGCTTAGGGGTGTCCATGTGGACGTGTAGGAACCGGCTTCGGGGTGTGCGTGTGGACGTGTCGGAACCTGCTTTGAGGTGTCTGTGTAGACGTGTAGGAACCTGCTTTGGGGTGTGCGTGTGGACGTGTCGGAACCAGCTTTGGGGTGTCGGTGCGGACGTGTGGGAACCGGCTTTGGGGTGTCGGTGCGGACGTGTGGGAACCGGCTTTGGGGGTGTCGGTGCGGACGTGTCGGAACCTGCTTTGAGGTGTCTGTGTAGACGTGTAGGAACCTGCTTTGGGTTGTCTGTGTGGACGTGTGGGAACCGGCTTTGGGGTGTCTGTGTGGACGTGTGGGAACCGGCTTTGGGGTGTCGGTGCGGACGTGTGGGAACCGGCTTTGGGGTGTCGGTGCGGACGTGTGGGAACCGGCTTTGGGGTGTCGGTGCGGACGTGTGGGAACCGGCTTTGGGGTGTCGGTGCGGACGTGTGGAACCGGCTTTGGGGTGTCTGTGCGGACGTGTGGGAACCGGCTTTGGGGTGTCTGTGCGGACGTGTGGGAACTGGTTTTGGGGGGTGTGTGCGGACGTGTGGGAACCTTCTTTGGGGTGTGCATGTGGACGTGTGGGAACCGGCTTTGCGGTGTGCCTGTGGACGTGTAGGAACCTGCTTTCGGGTGTCTGTGTGGATATGGAACCTGCCTTGGGGTGTCTGTGTGGACGTGTAGGAACCCCCTTTGGGGATGTCTGTGTGGACGTGTAGGAACTGGCTTTGGCGTGTCTGTGTAGACGTGTAGGAACCTGCTTTGGGGTGTGCCTGTGGACGTGTAGGATCCTGCTTTGGGCTGTGTGTCTGGACGTGTAGGAATCTGCTTTGGGGTGTGCCTGTGGACGTGTAGGATCCTGCTTTGGGGTGTGTGTGTGGACGTGTAGGAACCTGCTTTGGGGTGTGCCTGTGGACGTGTAGGATCCTGCTTTGGGGTGTCTGCATGGACGTGTCGGAACCTGCTTTGGGGTGTCTGTGTGGACGTGTAGGAGGCTGGTGTGGGGTGTGTGTGCACGTGTAGGAGGCTGGAGTGGGGTGTGTGTGGACACGTAGGTGGCTGGTTGGGGTGTGTGTGGACGTGTAGGAGGCTGGTGTGAGGTGTGTGTGCACATGTAGGAGGCTGGATTGGGGTGTGTGTGGACGTGTAGGAGGCTGGTTGGGCTGTGGGTGGATGTGTAGGAGGCCGGTTGGTGTGTGTGTGGAAATGTAGGAGGCCGGTGTGGGGTCTGTGTATGGACGTGTAGGAGGCTGGATTGAGGTCTGTGTGTGGACGTGTAGGAGGCTGGATTGGGGTCTGTGTACGGACGTGTAGGAGGCTGGATTGGGGTCTGTGTGGACATGTAGGAGGCTGGATTGGGCTGTGTGTGGACATGTAGGAGGCTGGATTGGGGTGTGTGTGGACATGTAGGAGGCTGGATTGGGGTCTGTGTATGGACGTGTAGGAGGCTGGTTGGGGTGTGTGTGGACGTGTAGGAGGCTGGATTGGGGTCTGTGTATGGACATGTAGGAGGCTGGATTGGGGTCTGTGTGTGGACGTGTAGGAGGCTGGATTGGGGTCTGTGTGTGGACGTGTAGGAGGCTGGATTGGGGTCTGTGTGTGGACGTGTAGGAGGCTGGATTGGGGTCTGTGTGTGGACGTGTAGGAGGCTGGATTGGGGTCTGTGTGTGGACGTGTAGGAGGCTGGATTGGGGTCTGTGTGTGGACGTGTAGGAGGCTGGATTGGGGTCTGTGTGTGGACGTGTAGGAGGCTGGATTGGGGTCTGTGTGTGGACGTGTAGGAGGCTGGATTGGGGTCTGTGTGTGGACGTGTAGGAGGCTGGATTGGGGTCTGTGTGTGGACGTGTAGGAGGCTGGATTGGGGTCTGTGTGTGGACGTGTAGGAGGCTGGATTGGGGTCTGTGTGGACGTGTAGGAGGCTGGATTGGGGTCTGTGTGTGGACGTGTAGGAGGCTGGATTGGGGTCTGTGTGTGGACGTGTAGGAGGCTGGTTGGTGTGTGTGTGGACATGTAGGAGGCTGGTTGGTCTGTGTGTGGACGTGTAGGAGGCTGGATTGGGGTCTGTGTGTGGACGTGTAGGAGGCTGGATTGGGGTCTGTGTGTGGACGTGTAGGAGGCTGGTGTGGGGTCTGTGTATGGACATGTGGGAGGCTGGATTGGGGTCTGTGTGTGGACGTGTAGGAGGCTGGATTGGGGTGTGTGTGGACATGTAGGAGGCTGGATTGGGGTGTGTGTGGACATGTAGGAGGCTGGATTGGGGTCTGTGTATGGACGTGTAGGAGGCTGGTTGGGGTGTGTGTGGACGTGTAGGAGGCTGGGTTGGGGTGTGTGTGGACATGTAGGAGGCTGGATTGGGGTCTGTGTATGGACGTGTAGGAGGCTGGTTGGGGTGTGTGTGGACGTGTAGGAGGCTGGTTGGGGTGTCTGTGTGGCCTGTTGGAAGCTGGCCTGCACTGGCTCATGTGTACCCAGCTTGGTTCCACCCTCGATGGGCCAGCCGGGCTTTGCATGGAGCCTCAGGACGGCTCTGGTGTCTGGCAGGGAAGGAATACAGAGCAGCGGCCTCAGGGCTGTGTGGTCGGAACCAGGACCGTGTCCCAGGAGGAAGCCTGTGGGGGTAGAATGGCGCAGGCAGGGCTCACCTTGGGCTGTGGATTCTGTGTTTTCCGTCGTGGTCAGGGCGGCTGGGCTGCGGTTGGCGGGTCTGTGGCCGCGTGCGCTTCCCCTTGTTCTTCCGGGCGCCCGCGTGCTCTGCCCCGAGCGTAGCTCCCATGGCTCAGGTGCGCCCTGGCTGGAGGTGCGGGTCTCTGTGAGCTGGACTTGGCGCCACAGCCCAGGCCCTGTAGGCTCATGTGGTGATGGCCGCAGCTGACATCAGGGCAGCTGTATGGAAGGTCCCCCTGTGTGGCTGTACTGGGGTGGGCACCACTGCCAGTCCAGTTGCTGGTGTTTCCTCAGGTCTCAGCTACACTCCAGTGCGTCATCTCATTGAACAAGCAGGTTAGACAGTGTCACCAGGGCAGGGCAGGAGGCCTGGGGATGCCACAGGCACCCACGACATGGCTCCGCCCCCAGGGCCAGTCCACAGCACACAGGCCTGACTTTGCTGAGGCACCCGTGAGCTGTCAGCACAGTCTCAAGTGGCGTGCTGGGGTCTGGCGTTCTCGTGGGAGTGCACGTGGCTGTTAGTGGTTCTGCCTGAAGCCTCAGGGCCTGTGACGTACCTCCCCCGCATATCAGGTCCACTAGTCGTCGGTCCCACAGTGGCCTGATGGGGACCGTGCTTGTCACGTCCGCGTGAGTTGTCTCTCCGACGCAAGGTCCTTGAGAGGCAGAGGACCACGGCAGGGCATGGGCCTTGTAGGTGACCGAGGCCACGTCGTTTGGCTTGAGGGTGGACCTGTTCATGTCCTCTGTTAAGGCTACTTTCAGAAGTATGAACTGCAGACCTGAACTCCTGCAGGGGGTCCCTATGAGCGCTCACCTTTCCAGTCTGCTCTGAAAGTCTGCTGTCGCCTCAGCAGGAAGACCAGGACTGTCCAGGCCTCACCCCGTAAAAGGTCTCTTCTGGCCTTGGGTCAGTTGCCTCAGAAGACACCCTGTCCTGGATAGGAGGCCGTGGGAGAGCATGGCTGTGGGACAGCGTGGCTGCAGGACAGCATGGCTGTAGTGGTGTGGGGCAGTGTGGCCGTGGGGCAGTGTGGCCGTGGGACAGCGTGGCCGTAGTGGTGCGGGACAGCGTGGCTGTGGGACAGCGTGGCCGTGGGAGAGCATGGCCGTGGTGGCCGCGGGATAGCATGGCCATGGGTGCTCTCTGCAGAGGCTTCCCCCTCCTGCTCAGAGCTGTAATGGCAAAGTTGGCATCTGAGGTTTCAGGGATTTGCAACCACAATACGGTGAATGCGGAAAGCACACAGTGGTTTCATCCGCCGCCACCTAGCTGTCTCCTCCCTGTCGTGGCTGCGGCGGCTGTCCCTCGCCCTCGCTGGTTGGTCTGTGGTCGGGGGCCCACTTCAAAGGAGAAAAGACTCCCATGAGTCACTGCAGAGGCACAGCTGAAGCCAGTTCCAGACTCAGCACTGACTTCTCGGGAGGCATTTCAGGCAGTGGGCCGGCGCGGGAGAACTGTCTGTCTTTGCACGCTATCCTGAGGCCTTTCTGGTCCTGTGGGCACTTGGTCACCCAGTCTCCTGCGTCCGGAACTTCTTCCAGAGTCGCCGTGGTGGCTGAGTGGATGCCCTGATGTCGTGTAATGTGCGTTCCCGGCCCTTTCTGCCAAGGCCTTCTAGTTATTCCCATAGGCTGTGACCTTTTCCATTCTTAACCTAAATCTCTTTGTCAACAAATATTTTTTCTTTTTAAAAATTTTTTCACTCTGACCCAGTGCCAGCTGAACTCTTTTTTTTTGAGACAGGGTCTTGCTGTGTCACCAGACTGGAGTGCATCATGCAGTCCCAGCTGACCACAGCCCCAGCCTCCTCGGCTCCACGATCCTCCCCCGCCTCAGCTCCCCAAATCGCTGGGCCTGCAGGTGCACTCCCCACACCTGGCTGGTATTTTTATTTTTTGTTAGCTGGGCCTGCAGGTGCACTCCCCACACCTGGCTGATGTTTTTATTTTTTGTGGAGATGGGTGTCTCACTATATTGCCCAGGCTGGTCTTGATCTCCTGGGCTTAAAGTGTAATACTCCTGTCTCAGCCTCCCAGAGTGCTAGGATTACAGGTATAAGCCACTGTGCCCAGCCAAATTTGTTTTTTGTGACACAGTCTCGCTCTTGTTGCCCAGGCTGGAGAGCAGTGGCGCAATCTCAGCTCACTACAGCCTCTGCTTCCTGGGTTGACTGATTCTCCCACCTCAGCCTCCCAAGTAGCTGGGGTTATAGGTGCATGCTGTTACTCCTGGCTAATTTTTGTCATTTTAGTGGAGACGGGGTTTCACTGTGTTGCCCAGCCTGGTCTTGAACTCCTGACCTCCAGTGATCTGCCCGCCTTGGCCTCCCAAAGTGCTGGGATTACAGGCGTGAGCCACTGCACCTGGCCCCGTTTTTTCAACTTAACAAAAGATATGTATTTCTTTGACTCCAAAGAGTACATCTCACAACCGTCAGGGCGCACTAAATGCGGCCGGGATGACACTTCAGATGAGGTTGGGCCTTCAGGGTGCTGGGGCCCTAGACAGGGGCGAGGCTTCAGCAGGCAGCAAGGAGGCCGAGCGCAGGGGGCGGGGCCCTCACCCGTGGGGGGCGGCTGTTGTCCTGCGCACTGTAATTGTGGGGCCCGCTGACAGGTGCGGTTTGAGGGAGGGGATGTCTCACATTGAAACAATACTTTAAAATAAGAGATGTGTCTTCCTGGCTTCCATGTCTGTCCATGGTGGAGTACCAGGTGTGGGACGAGCCCTCCACTATAAACTGTCAGCAAGTGAAATAGCGGATGGCACAGGTGCCCAGGACTGTCGTCCCTGGAAAGAAGATACATACAGGGTGGCCTTGGTGGCCCCAGCCTTCTGCCTAAGCACCTTCTACCCTGCAGCTAGGGCACCCAGCACAACACAAGGCCTCGCTGAGCTCAGGAGGGGTCAGAGTGGAGGGCGGCTTGTGTTTGTGTGGCAAGGCGCCAGGGTCCAGGAGCTAACAGAGACGTCACCACAGAAACCTACACGGGTTCCCCTAAGTCTCTGGGTTTGTTCTAAGCAGTGAACGTGGAGGGTGAGAGTCTTTGAGGGCTGGTGAGACGCGGCAGGTAGGGAGCAGTGACCTTCCTGGTGAGTCTGAGGGTGCCACAGTGCCAGGTGACAAGCCTCCCATCAGCCAGTCCGGAGACGACTTGTGTAAGACCCCAGGCGCTCGGCCCATGCCCCCAGAAAGGCCACGTGTTGGGGAAGGGCTCCTCTCGCCCCGGAAGAGGGCTGTTCTCGACTGACTCTGATGAAGCTTGGAAGCAAGCCTTGGAAAGACCAAGTTAGTCTTCCAGCACCTTAACTGCTTATCAGACAGACTCATTCACCCTCCAAAGGACGCAGACAAGGTTAATCTCAGTGATTTTATCATCTTCCGTAATGTCAGCTAGAATAAAAAATTACCACATAGGTAAAGAAACAGGAAAGTATGATCCCTATCCAGGAAGAAAAACAAAGGTCAGGAAAAGGTGACTGTGAGGACCAAGACCCCGCAATTGGAAGAGAGAATTTGAGGACTTAAGGCAGCCGTGGCAAACACACGCAAGGACTCAAGGGACCGATTCGTCTTTCTCTTTTTGAGACAGGGTCTCACTGTGTCCCCCAGGCTGGAGTGCAGTGGTGAGATCTCGGCTCACTGCAACCTCCGCCTCCCAGGTTCAGGTAGTTCTCCTGCCTCAGCCTCCCAAGTAGCTGGGATTACAGGCATGGACCACCACACTCAGCTGATTTTTGTATTTTTAGTACAGACGAGGTTTTACCGTGCTGGCCAGGCTGGTCTCAAACTCCTGATCTTCCACCTTCCTCGGCCTCCCTGCTAGAATTTCAGGTGCGAGCTACCACGCCCATCCTAGCGGTGGTCTTAATGAATGAACACGTGAAATTTAGCAGAGACTCTGAATCTTTAAAGAAGAGGCAATTGGACATTTTAGAACTGAAAAGTACAGTATCTGTACTGAAAAACCTATTGCATGGTCTTAATAACAGGTTGGAGATGGTAGAAGAAAGCCTCAATGAATTTAAGAGAATTCAGCAGAAATTATCCAAGCTAAAGAACGAACAGAAAAAGGATTGAAATAAGCAGAGCTTCAGTGACATGTGGGACAGACAGCACCAGCTAGTCTAACATACAGGTGATTGGAGCCCCACAGAGAGAGGACACAGAGAATGGGGCACACAAAGTATTTAAAGAAATACTAGTGGAAAGATGTAAGTGTATAAATCCAGAAAGCTCAGCACACCCTGAGCAGTAGAAGGAAGAGAAAACCCTGTCTGGGCACATTGGAGTCAAACTGCTGAACACCAAAGACAGACTCTTGTTAGCACCCAGAAAAAAAGACGCTCCACTCAGAGAATGTAGATTCAAATCTGCCAGGCTTCTTATCACCACTGGAAGCCAGAGGAGGATGGACTGTCATCTTTTAAGTTTAAAGAAAAACGACTGTCAGCCCAGAGTTCTGTCTGGTGACAATATCCTTCAAAAGTGAAAACAAAATAAAGACATTTGCAGATGACTGAAAACTGACAGAAGTCTTGGCCAGCAGACACGCTGCACGAGACGGTAAAGGAGTGTCTTCAGGCTGGAGGGATCGCTGCTAGGCAGAAACTCACCGGCAGAAAGGAGTAAAATGCGCTGGAAATGGTAAATGCAGGTAAATATGAAATGTTCTATCTTTCTTTTTTAATTTCTTTAATATACACACAACTAAGGCAAAAGCTGTAATACTGTAATATACACAAGAACATTAGCGCAAAGGAGGGAGGGGATCCATTCTGAACCTGTAACATCACTGGCTCTCTAAATTCTACATGCAGGAAAATATTAACCCCAGGTCTCTTGTGAGCAGGTGAGAATACCTGTTGTTAGCCCTAGGGCAATCACTAAAAGTAATGCAAAGATATGTAGCTGAGGAGCCCATGGAGTCACTGAAATGGAGTGTTACACATATTTGCTTACAGTCAAAGAAGGCAGGAAAGGAAGAACAGGACTAAAAACCAGGTGAGAGTCTGAAAAGATGAAAAAAAGTAATAACCAAATGGGAGATCTAATTCAGCCACATCAGTGATTAGATTAAATGTAAATGACTAAATCTTCCAATTAAAAGGCAGAGATTGAGAATCAGGCCAGACACGGTGGCTCACACCTGTGTTCCAGCACCTTGAGAGGCCAAGGCCGGTGCATCACCTGAGGTCAGGAGTTTGAGACCAGGCTGGCTAACATGACGAGACTCTCTACTAAAAATACAAAAATTAGCCGGGCGCGGTGGCGCCTGCCTGTCATCCCAGCTCTGTGGGAGACTGAGGCAGGGAGAATCGCTGGAACCCGGGAAGCAGAGGTGGCAGTGAACCGAGATCGTGCCACTGTACTCCAGCCTGGGCAACGGAGCGAGAGTCCGTCTCAAAAAAAAAATCAAGTCCCAAGTATACGCAGTTTTCAAGAGATACGCTTTAAATATAAAGGCACAAATGAGCTGCAAGGGGAAGGATAAGAAGGATACGGAGAGCTGGAGCGGCTGTATTAGCTTTAGACAAGGTCAAGTTCAAGACACGGAGTACTATCAGAGGCATACAGAGACATTTTGTGGTAAGAAAAGAGTGAATTGATCACAAAGGCATGAAGGCACATGCACCACAGACTGAACCTCACACTGTATGAAGCAAAAATTACAGAACGAAAGGAGGAAATACACCATTCAGCCGGCTGTGGTGGCTCAGCCTGTAATCCCAGCACTCTGGGAGGCCGAGGCTGGCAGAGCACAAGGTCAAGACATCAAGACCATCGTTGCCGAGATGGTGAAACCCCATCTCTACTAAAAATACAAAAATTAGCCGGGAGTGGTGGCGTGCACCTGTAGTTCCAGCTACTCGGGAGGCTGAGGCAGGAGAATCGCTTGAACCCGCGAGGCGGAGGTTGCAGTGAGCCGAGATCCCACCACTGCACTCCAGCCTGGGTGACAGAGTGAGACTCCATCTTAATAAAAAAAAAGAGATACACAAATTCACAATTCTGTTTGGAGATTTTAACATCAATCACTCTTTGAATAATTGGAAGAACAACTAAACAAAAAGAAATAAGGACACAGAAGATGAGAACGGTACTGTCAGCCACTTTGCCATAATTAATAAACCCCTTTGCCCTGAAGTGCTCGGGGTGTCTTTCCTAAGAAGAGTGCTGTGTTTCCTTCCAGCTGCTGAGGTCTAACATGGCTCCCGTTCTGTCGCCGCATCTCCCGCTCACTTTCTGGTTTTATCGTCTGACCTAAAATCATCTTTACAGCATTTACTTTCCAGGAGAGGGTTAGGCGTTGGGTTTTCTTGTCCAGTCTCCTCTGGGACATCCATCTTTTACGAGACGGATATTTTAAAATTATCCGTCCCTTTAAATAAACGGTGTTTCTCTTTGGGGTTTGCCCGGTTTCCCGTGGTCCTTGTCCCGGGCAGGGTGCTACCTGCAGGGAGGACCCTCCCACGGCACCTGCCTTGTCCTGGGCGATCCTGGTCCCCGGTGGGTGAGCCCGTGCTTCAAGGTGGTCATCCAGGAATGGAGATCTGTCCAAATCACTCCCCGTCGCCCGATGAGAGACACTTGGCGGCATTCCGCACCGTGACAGGGACCATGCGGGAGGCTTCAAACAAGAACTCTATTCTCCCACAGTTATTGAGGCCAGAAGTCTGAAATCAGGGTGTGGGCAGGACCTGCTCCCTCCGGGTCTCTACGGGAGGGTCCTTCCCCGCGTCTTCCAGCCCCGGGGGCTCCGGGTGTCCCTGGTTTGTGGACGCATCACTCCGGCCCCGGCCGCTTTGCCTCCTCCTCTTTGGTCTGTCTCGGAGTTCCTGGTACCTCTCTGAGGACGCCTGTGATCGGATAGTCTGGGAGGACCTCACCTCGAGATCCTTACCTTCATCACCCCCATGCAGACCCCTTTCCAAATAAGACAGGCTTTCAGGAGTCAGGACGTGGACATGTCTTTCTGGAAGCCTCCTTGGGGCCCACTGCCCCGGGCTTCTCTCTAGGAAAAATGGGCTCAGACTGCACATCCTGTTTCGCTCCCCTGTCTGTTCACTGAATTCTTATATCATTGTCTTTAATAGACCTTATGACAGTATTTGAAATAACTAAACGTTTGTTTTACTTCCCATCAAATCGCACGTGTCCTCCCATCTCACCAGTGTGGTTTCCCAACAGCTCTGGGCAGCGTGCACTGCTCCTGACAGAGGCAGGGCCGAGGCCTGGCACCCCAGCCACAGCCATGCTCTGGTCAGTGCCTAACGTGGCACACCTGCCTGGACTTGCGCTGCTCGGCGGCGCACGTGGTGGCCACAGGCGCTGTGTGACGTGCGCCTGCTGGTTAGCCAAGCCCGCCGGCCGGCACGTCGGTGGTTGCTCCTGGATTTTTAGCGCTGGCAGGGGCGCCTCCGCGGCCAAGCGTCGTGGCGCAGGGGATGTTCCGCAGGGCACGACTTCCCGTGCGAACGAAGCTCCGAGGCGGGCAGCCGGGTCCACGTGTGCGTGCTGGACGGGCGGCCCCGGCGGGAAGCGTGCTGCTGTCCTGCTCCCTGCTGAGAACATCCCGCTTCCGAAAACCACCGAGCGTTTAGAAGTGAAAACAAGTGAAGTCCACATTTCTCTGCCAAGCAACCCTTTTGATTCTGCTCTTTGTTTCTCTTGGGGATTTGTTTCGTGCTCTGCTGTTCCCCGCGGGGTGCGTGTTCTGTGTTTACTCCCCTGTGAGAGGCCCGGCTTCCGACCACTGGGCCCTTGGCCTCCCGCAGAAGGTGTCTTACTCAGTACACACACGTGGAAGGTGCAGCCGCCCGTCCGCACCCCGTTCTGTGTGCGGCCGACATTGCTTTCCGCACTGGGCTCCTTTCATGGAGTCCAGTCGCCCTGTCTTTCCGCGTTTTCACCGATGCCATCGGTGCTGTGTCCAAACAGCCTCCTCCAGCGCTCTGTCCTTACACTTTTCAGGGCTGTTTACGTCCTGTTTTAAGTTGCTCACCTGTAGTGAATGGAATGTGTAGTCTGAGCTCAGTTTCGCACAGTGATGGGGCGCCGTCCGGCCGTCTGTCCATCCGTCATCTGTGGGAGCCGTGCATGCACTCGGTGCCCGCTGCCCTGCCTGGTTTCAAAGCCCGGGTCCTCCCCACAGCCTGGGACCTGGACGCCTCTTCGCAGCTCCAGGAAGTGGCGACATGTTTGCAAAGGCACCTCTTGTTATTACCGTTTTATTTTCTCTGTCGTATGAATCCAGACATTAGGGTGGCAGTAGTCATGTCTGCAGTGAGCCAGTTGCCTCACTGGCACTGCCGGCCTGGTGGGCAATCCAGCCCCATCCCTGCCGTCCCCCAGAGCCACCTTCCAGACCCGTCCCTACTGTCCCCGACAGCCGCCATCCAGCCCGTCCCTGACGTCCCCGAGAGCCACCGTCCAGCTCCTTCCCTGCCGTCCCCGAGAGCCGCCGTCCAGCCCGTCCCTACTGTCCCCGAGAGCCACCGTCCAGCCCGTCCCTGCCATCCCCGACAGCCGCTGTCCAGCCCATCCCTACTGTCCCCGAGAGCCGCCATCCCCCGAGAGCCGCTGTCCAGCCCGTCCCTGCCATCCCCGACAGCCGCTGTCCAGCCCATCCCTACTGTCCCCGAGAGCCACCATCCCCCGAGAGCCGCCGTCCAGCCCGTCCCCTGCCATCCCCCGACAGCCGCTGTCCAGCCCATCCCTACTGTCCCCGAGAGCCGCCATCCCCCGAGAGCTGCCGTCCAGCCTGTCCCTGCCATCCTGAAGAGCCGCCGTTCGGTCCAGCCCTTCCCCTGTGCCGGGCAGGCCATGGCCTTGCACAGCGGGACCCAGCATCCCCGCCTTACCAGTGCTAGCTGGCACCCTTTCCGGTGCCTGGGTGGGGGCACAGCAGTCTGGTGGGCGCTCTACCCCTCTTCCACGGGGCACATAGACATGGAAGCCCCCAGCTGCTCTCACCCAAAGGCACTGCTCTTTTCCTGTGGCATTTTGGTTGGTAATTTCTGTAAATAAATCCACACATTTGGCCTTCACCACGTGACAGAGACTTCAGTCCTGATGATGTGATCAGCTGTAGACACGAGTCAGGAACTCGCGGGTGGCTCAGGAGAACACCGTGGAGCATTAAGTCCCTACTACGCGCTTTCTAAATAGGCCTCCAGCAAAGCTCTTTGTGCTAGGCCAGAAAGTGGAAGATTTCTTACGCATTTACAACTAGCCAGCCCAAAAATGGGGAGCATAAAATTTAAAAAATATTTATCCATGAAGCCTTCTTACAGATCATAAATAGCTGGAACCAAATGTGCTTTTAAATCAAAGGCTTCCTAGGGGAAACAGGAGCCCCTGTGAAGTGCAGGGGGCAGGGCCTGTGTGGGGGCCGTGCGCAGCGTCTGCAGGGCATCGGGGTCTTTCTGCTTCCTCAGCACGGAGACCCCAACCGCGTGTCAGTCAGGTGTGGGGCCTCACAGGGGGAGCACGCCCCCGACCTCACCAGGCGGTCAGAGGAGCGCGTTCTCCCAGCCGACCATCCAAAAGCAGATCTACACCCCGCCGCCCAAGGGAGGACTGGAATTTCTTTAAAGAACAGAATAAACTCCAGAATCACTCCATGGCAGTCAGTGTCTTCTAACATAAGTTCTAGCTGTTGGAAGTAGAATAAAAGCTGTGAAAGGAGTAAGACGTTTTAGTTTTTCATGTCATTAGCTTCGATAAAACCTGCTATTTAAAGAATCTTTTATCAGGCAGCCTTGCAATTCAAAATTCAGAACAGGTGAGGTTACAGGAGAACGCGTTTTCGGGCACCCCAGCCGATGTGAAGGCAGCCGCGTCTGGGCAGACCCCTATCCGCATGGTACCTGTGCTTTGGCGGCCCTGACTCACGGAAGCTCTTCAGGCCTTGGTCCCTTCTGATGAAAGCGTGAGGCTGCTGCTCTTTACACAGGGCCTCTCGCTGTGTCACCCCGGCTGGAGTGCAGTGGTGCGATCTGGGCTTAAGTGATCTTCCCACCTTGGCCCCCAGAGTGGCTGGGACTAGAGGCATGCTCCGTCACACCTGGCCAGTCAAAGAACAAAGCTTTTATTCTTGATGGATTTTTAAAATCAGCTCCTTCTCCTTTCTCCGTTCCACTAAGGTTATGTATTGGGAACACTCTGGGGGGTAAATTTATTTCTCGAATTAGCCACTGTGTGCAGCAGCTACCCGGAAGGTTTTGGTGGTGGAGACAGGGGCAGGGAGTGCCTTCTGCAGCCCTGGGGGTGCCCTTCCTCCCTCGCAGCCCTGGGGGTGCCCTCCCTCCCTTTTCAGCCCTGGGGGTGCCCTCCCTCCCTCTCAGCCCTGGGGGGTGCCCTCCATCCCTCGCAGCCCTGGGGTGCTCTTCCTCCCTCTCAGCCCTGGGGGGTGCCCTCCCTCCCTCTCAGCCCTGGGGGGTGCCCTCCGTCCCTCGCAGCCCTGGGGGTGCCCTCCTCCCTCGCAGCCCTGGGGGTGCCCTCCGTCCCTCGCAGCCCTGGGGGGGTGCCCTCCTCCCTCGCAGCTCTGGGGGTGTCCTCCGTCCCTCGCAGCCCTGGGGTGCCCTCCGTCCCTCGCAGCCCTGGGGTGCCCTCCGTCCCTCGCAGCCCTGGGGTGCCCTCCCTCCCCTTGCAGCCCTGGGGGTGCCCTCCCGCCCTCACAGGCCTGGGGGTGCCCTCCCTCCCTCGCAGCCCTGGGGGTGCCCTCCCTCCCTCGCAACCCTGGGGGTGCCCTCCCTCCCTCGCAGCCCTGGGGGTGCCCTCCCTCCCTTCGCAGCCCTGGGGGTGCCCTCCATCCCTCATAGCCCTGGGGGGTGCCCTCCCTCCCTCGCAGCCCTGGGGGTGCCCTCCGTCCCTCGCAGCCCTGGGGTGCCCTCCGTCCCTCGCAGCCCTGGGGGTGCCCTCCGTCCCTCGCAGCCCTGGGGTGCCCTCCGTCCCTCGCAGCCTCCTTGCTCCGGCATGAAAAGCAGAGCCACACTTTGTATTCTTTTACCTGTAAACAGTGTGGATCTCCACTGTGTACGGGATGATGTGAAACCATATCAGAGCCGCCGGGGCAGCCACACACCTGACGCGGTTAAGAATGAGCCCTCCGGACTCCGTCCCCGCCCACCTCCCTCGAGTCTCAGAGTGTCCATTGTCGCCACTGTCTTCGCTGTGCTTTTACTGTAATATCAAAGTGGAAAAATCACAGGCATGTTCAAAGGCAGGACGGCGCAGGGAGCCTGGGACTGGACGGGTAGTGGGTCCCGAGGGCTCTGAGGCCGCCCCACGCCTGCGGCCTTTCGTTTCTGTGTGTTTCACTAGGTAGCGTTTCGTCCTCACGTCACTAGTGGCCTGTGATTCATGTACCATAAAATTGCATTTAAAGCAAGCTTGTCCGCGTGCAGCTCAGGACGGCTTTGAATGAGGCCCAACACAAATTCATAAACTTTCTTAAAACATTATGAGATGTTATTTTTAACTCATCAGCTGTTGCTAGTGTAGTATATTTTATGTGTGGCCCGAACAAATTTTTCTTCTTCCAGTGTGGCCCACGGAAGCCAAAAGCCTGGACAGCCAGATGTAAAGTGCGCAAGTCAGTGCACATATTCGTGGAGTCTGAGACCATGGGCACCGAGCTAAGACATTCTGGCCGGGGCGGCTCACACCTGTCATCCCAGCACCTAGGGAGGCGGAGGCAGGAGGATCGCCTGAGTCCAGGAGTTTAGACCAGCCTGGGCAACATGGCAAAACCTCATCTCTACAAAATATACGAAAATTAACGGGGCATCATGGTGCATGCCTGTGGTCCCAGCAACTCAGACGCTGAGGCAGGAGGATTGCCTCAGGAGGGAGGTTGAGGCTGCAGTGAGCTATGATTGCACCACTGCAGTCCAGCCTGGGTGACAGAATGAGACTCTGTCTCAAAAAAAAAAAAATTCTGACTGCCCCCAGAAGACAGCTGGCACTCTATTTCCTGTGTCTGTGGACCGGCCCGTCCCGTGCATTGCGTGTCCACGAGCCACGTGCTGTGCCTTCTGTGTCGGGCATGGCACTGACACTGGGGCAGGCCTCCTGTCGCCAGCAGCAGTGCGTTCTGCCCGCCTCTCGCGGGACCATAGGTGGCAGAGGGGGTTCCTTCTAGAATCCAAGGGTAAGTTTTGCTGTGAGGCAGGGTCAGGTTAGAGAGGCCACAGGCTGAGGCAGGCGTGGGATGCGTTGGAAGTTGTGTGTTCGGTACACGTGGGGAGCTCCGTGTTTGTGATGTGCAGTCCTCCAGACACGTGTGCTCCTTGCTCACAGCTTTGCTGTCTGAGGGTGAGAAGCAGGCCACGGCACCACGGAGCCCCTGTAGGTTGCGATGCAGCAGTAAAGACACCGGTCTTTCCCAGCCTTTCCCCACCAGTTCCTTTCATTTAAGATCCCTTTCTCATGCTCTGCACTCCAGGTAATGTGATGTCCTGAAATTTTCAGATTCTAGAGTATGACGTTTTTTGGGGCATTTGATTGAAATAATTGACACTGCAAAAAAAAAAAATTAATTCACTCATCCCCCAGAATATGTGTTATTTAATTTTTATAAGTCCAGAGTAGGTGTATCTGGAAATGCGTTTTGGTTGCCTGTTCTGGGCCTACCCGTGTACGGGCTGTGGGGGAGGTTCCTGTGCCCCTAGTGCCTGGCAGGCAGGTCCTCGTGGCCGGGCGTCCCTGACCCACACTGTCCTGGGTGTGCCGGGGGTGGGCTTCACTCAACAGGAAACACAGTGGGTTGGGGTGGAAACAAGCCAAAGTTTTAATACGTGTTTCTTCTTTTGTTTTTCAGGTATTCTTTCGGTAAGTGAAACGCATTTAGAGAAGAGCTCCACGGGAGGGGGAGCATTGCGTTTGGGGACGTGTCTTCATGCGCTTGTCCTGGGCTTCCCCGTTCCCTGAGCTTCCACCGTCAGCCCTTCCGGAACTGCACTGCTGGCAGTGGTGAGCACCGGTGACCCGACCATGCCTCCTCCCGGACGCGGGAGCTCCTGGGCTCCCAGGCCCGGGCACTTAGAGACGGACGGCCGCACGCGTGATCGTGGGCGTCTCACAGGTGTTAGGACCACCGCTTCCCCGGGGCAGAGGAAAAGCACCCCCAGGCCCATCCCCCCGTGGACACGCAAGGCTGTGTGCACATCTGCTTGGAGGAGGGGTTCGTGTGGCACTCACCGCACTGACGCCGGTGGGTGCTTTGGCTGGTGCTTTGTTTGATGGAGGGGATTGGAGGTCCTCCCCAGCCCACGCAACATGGAAAGTACTGGAGGGTGGGAGGAGAGCAGCCACCCAGTGGACAGGACAGGGCCAGGAGGACAGTGGGTGTGCCCTCCAGTGGGCCCAGAGGCCTACAGAAAGTCATGGGACACGACGGGTTGGTAAGTGGACCTGACCCAGGACCTTGGAAGGATGACCACTCTCCACCCCTGCCTTCTCCCTGACCTCAGGGCGCAGGCACAAGGGCTGGTCTCTGCTGGTGAAGGCCCCAGCCTGGGCCTCGAACTCAGGCTGTGTCCCCTGGCCTCTCCGGCTCTGGCCCCCTTCCTGCCTTGCTTCACTGCTGGACCAGCAGAGCGGGGTCGGCCTGTCTGCGTGTGGGTCTTTGCCTGTCCGCTTCACAGTCGCAGGCCTCAGGGCCTGGGTCCTTCCAGTAAGGTCGCTTTCTTCATGCCTTTATTCCTCACGTTTCCATTCCTTCAATATTGAGCACAGTGATGCTGGAAATTGGGACGAAATCAAAGAAAGGAAGAACCTCAGAATCCGTTACAATGTAAATACAAACAACCTTATTCCTCATCTGTGACCACCTTAAAAGGCAGGTCCGTAATCGCAGATGACCAGGCTGCCTCGGCCACCGTCACTCATGGATTTCCCGGCTTCTGGCCGCCCGTCTGGGCGCCACCTGGCTCAGGGCACAGTCAGGGCGTGCGGCTGTGCATGCTTACACCTGTTCATTGTGTTCATGTTTACTTTTTCTTAAAGCAAAAAGCAAGGAATTATTTCAGGAATTCCCTTTCCATTTGCAAATCTGACAGGACCTGGTGGGAACCCGCTGGCTCTGTGCCTGCCAGTCGTGTGGCCACATCAAGGGATCAGAGCGCTCACGAGTGTGGAGCGAGTAGACCTAAGGAAGCGCCGAGCGGCACCCCCAGTCCCCGGGCCTCCCCCGGAGTGCACCAGAGTGGCACCCCCAGTCCCCGGGCCTCCCCCGGAGCGCACCAGAGCGGCACCCCCAGTCCCCCGGGCCTCCCCCGGAGCGCACCAGAGCGGCACCCCCAGTCCCCGGGCCTCCCCCGGAGCGCTCCAGGATTCGTTCCATGTCAGAATGCCCACAGAGAAAACTACATCGTTGAGATAAACAAATCTTTTCTTAGTAAATTTTATTTATTAAAAATGACAACAGGCCAGGTGCAGTGACTCAGGCCTATGATCCTAGCAGTTTGGGGGCTGAAGCAGGATTGCTTGAGCCCACGAGTTCGAGACCGGCCTGGGCAACATAGCAGGACCCTATCACTACAAAAAAGGTTTGAAAATTAATATTGCAATAGTATTGTTTTTTCTCAGTTCTTAAGAGGAGTGAAACCTTTAGGCCCTGACCCCTGAATTTTGTGGGAGAAGTCCCTGCTGTCTGATGTTGGGAATTCTGAGCAGTGATCACAAAATTGAGTCCTATGAAGCAAGCCCGCAGTGCACAGGGTCAGCGCCACTAGGGCTATGAGTGGGAGGGCCCGGGGCAGGCTCGGGGGAGCAGCCGCTGAAGCTGATGTGTTCTCCGTGAGTGGGGGGGGGGGCCCAGGGCAGGCTGGGGGGGCAGCGGCCGAAGCTGATGTGTTCTCCATGAGTGGGAGGGCCTGGGGCAAGCTCGGGGGGCAGTGGCTGAAGCTGATGTGTTCTCCGTGAGTGGGAGGGCCCGGAGCAGTCTCGGGGGGCAGCGGCTGAAGCTGATGTGTTCTCCGTGAGTTGGGGGGTCTGGGGCAGGCTGGGGGGGGGCAGTGGCTGACGTGCGTGTGTCCCCATAAGGGATGGGCCTGTGAGGCCGCGATGCTGCCCTCCCTTGGCATGGAGGCCATGGGGACTCATCACCAAGGATGAGAGGGCCTGGAGCCCACCCTCCCCATGCCCTGGCCTGTGAGGCCTCCTGGGGTACACAGGAGTTGGCTGTGGGGGAAGCGCCTGGGGGAGCGGACTCCCAGAGGCAGTGCTGGAGTGGCAGAGGCAGTCCCGGGGCCGAGTGTCTCTGGATCCACCCTCCTGTGTCCCCAACCACTTGCTGAAGCAAACGCGGCTCAGGCCGCATGGGGTTGGGGTGTGCACCTGTGTGGCCGCTGTAAGGGCGGCGCTCGCGCTCCAGGCCGAAGGAATTCCGTGTTCTGCGCGTTGGTCTCTGCTGGCGTGTTCAGGTGTACTTCACACATTTTAATCGAGTCTTTCTAGCAGGTGGTAATTGCAGGGACTCCAGCGGAGCGTTGGCTCCTTAGTGTTAATGTTTTCCCTCCTGAGAGCCCTCGTGAGCCTGAGTTTCGTGCTGCGTCCGGCCCTGCAGCGGCTCAGCGCGTCCCTTTGACTGTTGCACAGAAGTTCAGGCGACGCCTCATGGCTCTGGCGGTGCTCTTGTCCCTTCCCAGCAGCCACGCGGCCTTGCGGCGCCCTCCCTTCCCTGACAGTGGAGGACACCGAGCAGCCAGTGACTGAGGTATGACCCCGGGTGCTGGGCCGCAGAACAGCCACACCAAAGGCCTTGGAAGGTCCGGCCTCCTGATCTGAGGCCTCTCGGGAGGCTCTTTCCCCTGGCCTCGTTTGGGACGCCTGGGAGAACTCACTTTGCCGCGTATGCTCCCGTGCTCATCTCCGTGACATTCATTGTCTTTGTTTTGCAGAATGGGCTTTGGTGGAGATCAGGCGGGTCTGGGGGGTATCACTGGGCACGTGTGTTTTTAGAATTAATTGAAGCTAAATGAATTAAAAACTCCGGTCCTTGGTTGCCTCAGCTGCACCTCACATGCTTTGTGGTCGCATGTAGCTGTGGCTTCCCCCACTGGGCGGTCCAGACCCACCGTTTTTCTCTTTGAGGCAGTCTCACTCTGTGGCCCAGACTGGAGTGCAGTGGCGCGATCTCAGCTCTCCGACCTCCGGGGCTCAGGCGATCCTCCCTCCTCAGCCCCCTGAGTAGCTGGGACTTACAGGCGCGCCACCATGGCCGGATAATTTTTAAATGTTTTGTCGAGACGTGGTCCCGCTGTGCTGCCAGACTGGTCTTTGGGTTTCTGTTGGCATCTCTGTGCCGCTCTGTCCTGGGCTGTCTGCCCCAGGGCCCCGTGCCCCCGGCCACAGGCGGATGCGACTGCTGGGCAGGATGAAGCTTCGTTCGTGGGGGCCGCGCTTTCCGGGACACAGGAAAACCACAGTATTTGTTAAACCCTGTCTGCCGTCTGTGTTTCTGCTGGAGTTCAGATAGGGCTGAGCTTTGAGGGCCGCTGAGTGTGTCACATTCACTTCAAAGAAGGAGCCTACTAGTCATGAATTCTGAAGTCCCAAGTGCCTGCTTCCTGCCGCCCTGCAGGGAGCGCGCCTTTTGATATTCAGTGAGCCTGGATCCCGGAGGCTCTCAGCCTCCAGCCGCCCTTCCAGCTGCCCTTGCGCATTGGAAAGGATGCAGGAACCCAGAGGACCCGCCACGGTGGGCAGTGGGGGGTCCACAGGGCAGCCTGCTTTCCCCTCCCCCAGGGCCAGGCTGCCTTTGACTGCACCCTCCCGGCAGCGCACAGTCCCCCAAGTGTGGGCCCTGTACCCCAGCGTGGCCCTGTTTCCTGAGTGTGGTTCCCATGTCCCCAGCATGGTCCCCCATCCACCATGGGGCACCAGGCTGAGTGCCTGGTTCTGTAAGGAGGGCAGGCTCTGGGAAGGGGCTCCCGTCTGCAGAGTTTGGTGAGGTTTAAACAGCAAAGGCCGCAGCCGTGGTTCAGGGACTGAGTCCAGGGCCGGGCCCCAGTGCTTCTGGAGAGGCTGTTTCTGGCCCCTCCCAGGCCTGGGGGAGAGATGGCCGGACTTTGAGGAGTGGGCGCAGGACGAGACAGGAACGTGACCCCACTGCCACTGGGACATGACCAAGGAAAGGAGAGACTTGTGGTAAGGAGTCCCGGAACCAGGGGCAGCCCTGTGTGAGGAGCGGGGCAGAGGCAACGGGGGCGGGGCGGGGCTTCTCCCGGCTCAGCTCTCAGGCCATTTTGCAGGGTCCTTGCACCCAGATAGACTCCCAGAGGAAGACCGACAGGTTCCCAAGGCCTTTGGAGTGCTTCAGGCCCCCAAAAGCATTTTGTAATTTTTTGTGATTTTTAGCCTGATGAACCTGGATGTGTGTGGGTATCTACCTCCAGGCAATCCCACCCCGACCTTGCACCCCCTGGGCCCCTGTGGGGGCGTGGGGGATGGGCTCGTGCAGGGGACCAGGCTGTTGATGGTGACTGCCTACCGGGAGGGCTGGACGCCTTTGCCGCCCTGCTCCCTCAGGGCAGGTAAGTGAGGGTGGCAACTGGGGGCGTGCAGAGGAGTCAAGGTCCCAGGGCCCAGGGAAGGGTTCTGGAAGGCTCCACGCTCCTGGGATATTCCTTTGTAGGAAGTGGATTCTGTTTCTTACCGCCATCCCATCCAGGTGAGAGCTGGACAGGTCAGGGCCTGAGGGAACTTGGGATCCTTGGAGTAAGAAGCTTCCTTGAGCAATGGTGGGTTTATCCTCGTCTCCCACTGAGGAGTGATTGGTTTATCTTCATCCTCTATCGATAAATGATTGGGTTTTCCTTGTATTTCCCATTAAGGAATGATTGGTTCATCCTCATCTTCCGTTGATGAATGATCGGCTTATTCTCATCTTCTGGATAGGCCAACGCCATCTGGTCCGGGGCCTTCCTCCAGGCAGGGCCCGGTGTCAGCACCAACACACAGGTGGCATTGGGCCTCGTTGGGATTGCACTGTGGTTAAGCTGAAAACACTTGGAGCTCGTAGAGGGATGTCCACGTGGCGGGCGTGGGGGCAGCAGGAGCTCCTTGGGAGCCTCGGAGGCGGGAGTGGGCCAGCTGTCCCAGTCCGTGCCTGTGCAGGGCGGTGGCCTGGGTTTCATTGCAGGTTGTGCTGGAATCCTGTTTGCCTACATTTGGAGGCTTTCCCAGCCTCCACAGGGAGGACTCCTGTGTCTGGAAGGGGAGGAAGGGCGGCAAATGGGGCCCAGGGGGAGCAGCCGGCATCCTGGCCATGAATGAGCTGTGGGCTCCCTGGGGTCCTGCGTGCAGCCAGCACAGGGAAGGAGAAGGGGACCGGGCCCCCCCTGGGGTTTAGCTCTGTGCTCTTCCCCACTTCTCAGGCCTGCTTTTGAGGCTGTCTCCACGAGAACTGAGTGCCACTGGGTATTTGCCGGCCCCAGATGCTGGGCTCGGGTGTTTTCCATTGCAGCAGCACCTCCCGCCAGCCGTTGTAAATTAAATGCTCCGTTTGACCCTTTACCCTTGCTGCTCTTAAATTCATGCTTTAAAAACAGCTTAATGAGGGGTTTACTGGCCCAAGTGGAAGTTTTTATTAAGCCCTGTTAGTGCTGGAGCAGAGCCTGCCTGCAGGAAGCGGATGCGGGGGTGAGCCCTGAGCCGCCCGGGCTGCACCGGGACGCACTGGCAGCCTCCCGTCCCTGGCCTACAGAGCCCTCCTGCCCCTGCTTTAGTGACCGCCCTTCCCTCCCTTTCCCAGCTCCCAGGGTCAGGAATGCAGTTTCTTTTAATTAAATTATTCCCTAATCAGAGGCAGCCTTGATGACCTGTGCTGAGAGCTCACTCAGCTGCTAGGCTGCAATAGGCGGGCTGAGCTGGCTCCTCTCTGGACCCTTTCACGCTCCTGTGTTCACTTAATCACACGGCCCCTCCCTGGGGCAGAAGCATCCTGTAGAGTACGGTTCCGGAGGGTTCCCTCAGACCAGGAAGCAGAGCCCTTTCCCGTCACCTGGGGCTGGAGTGACTGTGGTCCCGGGAGGCAGACCCCTTCCCCATCACCGAGAGTGACTATGGTCCCAGGAGGCAGACCCCTTCCCCGTCACCTGAGGCTGGAGTGACTGTGGTCCCGGGAGGCAGAGCCCTTCCCCCGTCACCTGGGGCTGGAGTGACTGTGGTCCCGGGAGGCAGAGCCCTTCCCCCGTCACCTGGGGCTGGAGTGACTGTGGTGCCGGGAGGCAGAGCCCTTCCCCCGTCACCTGGGGCTGGAGTGACTTTGGTCCCGGGAGGCAGAGCCCTTCCCCCGTCACCTGGGGCTGGAGTGACTGTGGTCCCGGGAGGCAGAGCCCTTCCCCCGTCACCTGGGGCTGGAGTGACTGTGGTCCCGGGAGGCAGAGCCCTTCCCCTGTCACCTGGGGCTGGAGTGACTGTGGTCCTGGGAGGCAGAGCCCTTCCCCCGTCACCCAGAGTGACTGTGGTCCCAGGAGGCAGAGCCCTTCCCCCGTCACCCGGAGTGACTGTGGTCCCGGGAGGCAGAGCTCTTCCCCTGTCACCTGGGGCTGGAGTGACTGTGGTCCTGGGAGGCAGAGCCTTTCCCCGTCACCCGGAGTGACTGTGGTCCCGGGAGGCAGAGCCCTTCCCCCGTCACCCAGAGTGACTGTGGTCCTGGGAGGCAGAGCCCTTCCCCCGTCACCTGGGGCTGGAGTGACTGTGGTCCCGGGAGGCAGAGCCCTTCCCCCGTCACCCGGAGTGACTGTGGTCCCGGAAGGCAGAGCCCTTCCCCATCACCCAGAGTGACTGTGGTCCTGGGAGGCAGAGCCCTTCCCCCGTCACCTGGGGCTGGAGTGACTGTGGTCCCGGGAGGCAGAGCCCTTCCCCCGTCACCTGGGGCTGGAGTGACTGTGGTCCCGGGTGTCTCTAGTCTCAGTGTTTGTCATCTCCTTCATAGGAAGGTCAGGGGAAGCCCTCTTGGTGAATTTTAGAGTCTCCCACGTAACATGTGCTAGCCGTGACCCTCTCTTCTGGCCATTTCCAAGGTGAGAAAGGGCTCTCGAACGGCTTCTCTGTGTCCTTACCACCATTGGCCCTTGGCTGGCCATGGGAGGAGGGGGTGCCCCTCAGACTCCACTCTTCCTCTGGGCCTGGGTGTCCTCCTGGGCGCCATGGCCCATCTGGACCCCGCAGTGTTCTCCACTGGGATCTTACGGGCTTCTCTCTGTCACCACCTGTCAGACTGTCTTCTTGGGCCACCCGGACATCAGCATAGGGCCGAGGTGCTGTCCAGGGAGGACTCCTGTGGCTGGAAGGGAGGACTTGGAGAGAGGAGAGGCGGCCAGTGGGGCCAGGGGGAGCAGCCGGCATCCTGGCCATGAATGACCAGTGGGCTCCGTAGGGTCCTGCAAAAAGCCAGCACAGTGAGGGGGAGGGGAAGCCTCTGGGTGGACGCCAGGCCCCTTAGGGTGTGTGCTGCGGTGCAGTTCCACCTTCCTCACACGTGTGCATGCACAGCTTCGGTGGGCTACTTGTTTTTACGGTCTTCTTTTTTCATCTAGTTTTTGTCTACCCTATGTTAAGCTCCTGGCTCTGTCTTTCCTTATCTTCATTCCAACTCAGGTTCGTACCCAAGCCCAGACATATCCAAACACACCTGCACACACGCACACACACGTGCACACGCACACACAGGATTTAGGGGGAAATGTCTGCTTGACTCAAATGGTGCCGTATTAGATATATTTCTTCCATTCCTTTTTTCACTCATTAATGCCTGGTGAAAATTACTAAGTTGAGACTCTGTCTCCAGGAAAAAATATATACATATATATATAATTTTTGTCAGAGGCGGGGCCTTGCTCTGTCGCCCAGGCTGGAGCGCAGTGGCGCGGTCACGGCTCATTGCAGCCTTGACCTCCCGGATTCAGAGGATGCTCCTACCTCAGCCTCCCAAGTAGCTAGAACCACGGGCATGAACCACCACACGCAGTCAAATGTTTTATTTTCTATTTTGCAGAGGCAGGGTCTTGCTGTGTTGTCCAGGCTGGTCTTGAACTCCTGGCTCAAACCATCCCCCTGTCTTGGCCTCCCTGAGTGCTCCAGGGGATCACAAGCAGGAGCCACCACACCCAGCCAGAAAGTAGATGTTAAAGGCCCTTTGCTCTCCTCCCCGTGATTGTTAACGTTCTGTTGGTTTTCAGTTTCCCCATCACGTTGTCACCCATTTCCGTTTTGAAAACATGACTATCTCTTTACTATGCAGAATTCTAAACTACTGAAGAACTGTTTGGGTGCTGAAATTCATACTCAGTCCTGAACCCACTTGGGTGGTTCAATCTAGAATCTTCGACACTGCTTTTTTTTTTTTTCCCCCTGGAGACAGAGTCTGGCTGTGTCGCCCAGGCTGGAGTGCAGTGGTGCGATCTCAGCTCACTGCATCCTCCACCTCCCAGGTTCACGTGATTCTCCTGCCTCAGCCTACCGAGTAGCTGGGACTACAGGCGGACGCTGCCACACCCAGCTAATTGTATTTTAGTAGAGACTGGACTTCACCGTGTTGCCCAAGCTGGTCTCGAACTCCTGAGCTCAGGCAGTCCACCCGCCTCGGCCTCCCACGGTGTTAGTATTACAGGCGTGAGCCACCGCGCCTGGCTGACAGTGCTAATTGTATACGGTGTTAGTATTACAGGCAAAGGCCACTGCGCCTGGCCGACAGTGCTCTCTAATTGTATACAGTGTCAGCATTACAGGCGAGAGCCACCGCGCCCGGCCGACAGTGCTCTCTAATTGTATACGGTGTCAGCATTACAGGCATGAGCCACCGCGCCCGGCCGACAGTGCTCTCTAATTGTATAGAGTGTCAGCATTACAGGCGAGAGCCACCGCGCCCGGCCGACAGTGCTCTCTAATTGTATACGGTGTCAGCATTACAGGCATGAGCCACCGCGCCCGGCCGACAGTGCTCTCTAATTGTATACAGTGTCAGCATTACAGGCGAGAGCCACCGCGCCCGGCCCGACAGTGCTCTCTAATTGTATACGGTGTCAGCATTACAGGCGAGAGCCACCGCGCCCGGCCGACAGTGCTCTCTAATTGTATACGGTGTCAGCATTACAGGCGAGAGCCACCGCGCCCGGCCGACAGTGCTCTCTAATTGTATACGGTGTCAAGCATTACAGGCGAGAGCCACCGCACCCGGCCGACAGTGCTCTCTAATTGTATACGGTGTCAGCATTAGAGGCGAGAGCCACCGCACCCGGCCGACAGTGCTCTCTAATTGTATACGGTGTCAGCATTACAGGCGAGAGCCACCGCACCCGGCCGACAGTGCTCTCTAATTGTATACGGTGTCAGCATTACAGGCGAGAGCCACCGCACCCGGCCGACAGTGCTCTCTAATTGTATACGGTGTCAGCATTACAGGCGTGAGCCACCGCGCCCGGCCGACAGTGCTCTCTAATTGTATACGGTGTCAGCATTACAGGCGTGAGCCACCGCGCCCGGCCGACAGTGCTCTCTAATTGTATACGGTGTCAGCATTACAGGCATGAGCCACCGCGCCCCGGCTGACAGTGCTCTCTAATTGTATATGGTGTCAGCATTACAGGCGAGAGCCACCGCGCCCGGCCGACAGTGCTCTGTAATTGTATACGGTGTTAGCATTACAGGCGAGAGCCACTGTGCCCGGCTGACAGTGCTCTGTAATTGTATACGGTGTCAGCATTACAGGCATGAGCCACCACGCCCGGCCTACAGTGCTCTCTAATGGTATTTCTGTTAGACTGTGTGGGGTGACATTGTTCTTCATTTGTATTCTTGTTAGGCTATGTGGATGTGGGATGTTCGGTGGCATCTGCTGTTGGTTCGTAGTGGATTCGTGACAGTGACAGTGAGTGTGGAGCTTCCTGTGTGGCACTATGGTGGCTGAAGAGGGCATTTTTATCACCACCCATTCTGCAGGGGGCAGCCGAGCCCCGCGGGTGTTGAGGGACTTGCTCTAGGCGCCCTGCAGATGAGGGTCTGACTGCGTGCCCCCTCCCCTCCACCCTCCCACTGCCAGGCTGGACTGCAGTGGCACAACCATGGCTCCTTGCGGCAGGGCACGGGCTGTGCCACCCCAAGAAGGCCTGCGTCCCTTCTCCCACCTGGGGCTGAATACTTGTTTCCTCCTTTGCCTCTCCCTGTTGCCGAAACCACCGTAGATCATCCCTTTATGGCTCTTTTCAAAGAGGCGGTTTTATCTATCAGGTTTTTGAAGTATATTCCAGCTCATTAGTTTTTGCCTTTTGTAGGTTGCTTGCTTTTTTCTGGGAGGAAGGGGTTTATCATTTCCAGTGCCCAGAGCTGATTGATGCAGTTATTTTCTGAGTCTTCTCTGCTAATGAAAGCCCACTGGAGGGCAGCCACCCGCTTCCAGCCGTGTGCCTGCCCCACCCTGTCATCTGAGACCCCTTGACAGTGGCTGATGATTTGGCTTTATAATCTTCAGTGCTAGTGCCTCTGGACCAAGGGCCACCTGGAGAAATGCTTCGAAAATGTCACATGCTCAGGGTTTTACAGGTTACCTTTTGTCTCTTAACTTTGACTTTATTACACTGTGGTCAATGTGGCCTGAAGTTCTTTTAATTATTAAAAAAAAGTTAGGCATGTACATGATTAGTCAGATTGTATTAAACAACTTATAACGAACAGAAGTACCTGCTTTACCACTTCTCACCCTAAATCCTGTTCTCCAGACAACGCTTTCATCACCTCCAGCAATTACTCCTGTATTCAGCTCTGTCTTTCTGATAGGTTTATATGGATTGTTCTTGGCATTTTACTTTTAGAGATCGTGTATAAGTGTCCTCTTATGAATGACAGGGATTGCCCTCACACACCCTGATGTTCTTCTCACCATCATCATCATCTCAGCATAGCTGTGTCACAAATACAATTTTTATTAGTTTAATAGTCTTTACATCATCGTGACTGTGTAAATATTGTGACTGCTGAGCCAAATAGTGAACTATAATAACCTTTTTTCTAATAGCTCTTTGTTTTTCCTGGAGTCCACAGTTGCCTTTTTTTTTTTTTTTTTTTTTTTTTTTTTTTTTTTTGAGGCGGAGTTTCGCTCTTCTTGCCCAGGCTGGTGTACAGTGGTGCGATCTCGGCTCACCACAATCTCCACCTCCCAGGTTCAAGCGATTCTCCTGCCTTAGCCTCCCGAGTAGCTGGGATTACAGGCGTGCGCCACCATGCCCAGCTAATTTTGTGTTTTTAGTAGAGATGGGGTTTTGCCATGTTGGCCAGGATGGTCTCAAACTCCTGACCTCGTGGTCCACCCACCTCCACCTCCCAAAGTGCTGGGATGACAGGCGTGCACCAGTGCACCCTGCTGCCTCTTCTTCATCAGCTTAGTTTATCATCTCTGATCACATCTCACTAATTTGTTCCATGTTTACCAGCACAACGGGTCAGCCCTTTCCAAAACTGCGTTTTTTACAGAATCAAACACGTTAGACAATCCATCAGTTTTTTCTCCACGCCTTGTGAAGATTCTGCTGAGGACCTCATTGTTACCGCTTGGAGCAGAGGCTCGTAGGCCTCTGGACTTGGAGATCGTGGGGCAGGTTAACTCTGCCAGATGGGGTGCCACTGAGAAGTTTGTCCCTCTGCCCATCCCAGGGACCCTAAGACAGTTCCCAGGAGCAGGTGACCTCAATGTATTGAAGGCGAGGCTTAGAGTCCACAGCCCCTCCTCCACTTCCTTCTAAAACAGTATCTTGCGAATTTTTTTAGAGTTGGGATCTTTCGATGTTGCTCAGGCTAGTCTTCAGCTACTGGGCTCAGTCCTCCCACCTCAGCCTCCTGAGTAGCCGGGACTGTCGGTACAAACCACCCGGACCCTCTTTAAGCCCTTTGCTTGATCACAATGATGGAGAGATACGTAAAAGCAGCTGTTGAGGTGGGCCCTCCTCTCCACTGTCCAGCAGAGGCGGTCGCTGCCTGGCAGGGTGAGCTGTCGCCATCCTCACGCCACCCTGTGCGGCTTCCTTGCCAGGCAAACGCGTGTGCGTCCTGAGCTGTGCACGCAGCAGAGGACAGATCCCTGTCATGGCCACCGGCTGGCCTGGCACCTTGAGAATCCGATTTATCTCCTTGGGGCTTCCTGGCTCCCATGCCCCATTGTTGGATGTGGGAAGAGTGTAGTGTCAGCAGCCTGACCTTGGCCAGCTCAAGCAACAGGAAGAGGCATCGGGGCCACCCCCGCAGGAGCAGACAGTGCCGGTTGCTTTTGTAAGTGCTTTGATATTTTAAAAGTGAAATTTTAGATGAGGAAGCCATGCTTTGTTGCTGTTCAAACAGAAGCCCTTGTTTGTGTGGATTCAGTGACCAGAGACGCAGACAGAGGCAGACTTGGGCCCCCATGCCCTCTGCTGCCCGTCCCTCGCTCCCCTGCTCTCTGACGCCTGCGGAGGCCCATCTTCTGTTTGTATCTTTCCAGACCTGGATGAGGCTCTTCCCCGAGAAGCCTGGGGGTGTTTAGAAACCAGGATGTGGGTGCTGGAGCACCTGTTGCTACTGGGGTCCTGCTCTGAGGCCCCTCAGTGGGCGGACTAGTAAATACGTGGCTGTTGAGGAAGCCACATGATGGGGAGGAATGAGCCGTGGACGGCCAGGGACCCCTGCAGGCCACAGTGCACTGTGCGGCGTCGAGCAGCTGCCGCGTCTGCCCCGTCCTCCTCGCCCTCCTCTCCCCTGCCCTGTCGCCGTGAAGCAGATCCCAGGTATCACAGTGAGCATGTGCAGAAGCCTCTGCACACCTGAACACAGGGTCTCTGAAGCAACCCGGCACTGACACGTCATCACAGCTTAAAACCTGGGCGACTGTTCCCGGCCTTGCCCAGGCACGCCCATGCTCCGTGTTAGCAACCCTTTCCTTGGCTGTTTGTGCAGATAAGGGCCAGGGCATTGGTGGACACCTAGCACCTCCTCCCTGCTCAGATCCTGCCGGGTAAGTTCCCAGGCGGTGGCTCTGCCTGCCTGGCTCAGGAGGCTGTGGGTTGGGGGTGAGAGCTCGAGGCTGGATCAGAACCCCTCTGTGGCCCTCAGGAGGTGGCTGCCGTCTCCTACCTTGCCATGGAGACGAGATCCCACGGGGGACCAGCGCTGCCCCGATCTGCCCGTGAGAAAGTCCCTGGGTGGTCCCTGATCTGCTGGTGAGAGAGTCCCTGGGTGGTCCCTGATCTGCCGGTGAGAAAGTCCCTGGGTGGTCCCCGATCTGCCGATCTGCTGGTGAGAAAGTCCTGGGTGGTCGCTGCCAATGAGCCTGGTTGGGCCTTCGAGACGGGGCGCCCTCCATCTGCCTGGAGTCTTCCGGTCCAGGCCACCCACCTGCGTCACCTCTGTCCCGCATCGGCCGCTCAGACGTGTCACTCTGGAACCCATTCTGGGATAAATGGCTGCTTCTCTCCCTAACTCCTCAGCTGTGGGGGGGACACGGGTTCGAGGCCCCCTCGCACACTTTATTAGTGTTTTGCCCAGACTTCGCTGATACCTCTCAGTGGCTGAGCCTGTTCTATAGATTCTCTTACTTGTGCTTTCTTTATACATTTTCTATGTAGTCAGTGATTTTTTTTCCATTTAAAACTTTATAACTTATATTGTTTTTTTACTAGGAATTGTATAGTAAAACCCTCATAGGGACTGCCTGGATGCTGTAGGTTCTGTTTTACAGGATTTTCTGCGTTGTTACCTGGCTGGTCTGCTCACCCACATCCGTTCATCACCATGTGGGGTGCCTCAGCCTGCATGTCCCCAGACCCTTCAGCCTGCACGCCCCAGACCCTTGAGCCTGCACGCCCCCAGACCCTTCAGCCTGCACGCCCCCAGACCCTTCAGCCTGCACGCCCCCAGACCCTTCAGCCTGCACGCCCCCAGACCCTTCAGCCTGCACGCCCCAGACCCTTCAGCCTGCATGCCCCCAGACCCTTCAGCCTTCACACCGTTAGGTGGAACTCACTGCACCGTTGAGGTTTTCCCTAGATGAAGAACTTACAGGAGCCCCATCGAGGTATAGAAAGTTAACCATCACCCCAGAAAGTCCCCTCCTCCCCACTTGTTGCCACCCCTATGTATGCAGACACGACTGTGCTTTGTTGTAAGGTTGAGTCCCTGTGAGAACTCGTCGAGCGTTTGTCTCTATGCTTCAGATGCTCGGGCGGGGGTGCTGGCTTTGTGCCCATGCCCTGCTTGTGGGTGAGCCTTCCGCAGGGCCTGGCCAGTCAGCGTCTCTACAGGGAGCGCATGTCCGTGTGTCCACCCAGGAGGTGTTGGACCCAGTGGCCCTCAAGAAGGGCCACAGCAACTCTGTTCACTGCAGGAGGGCTCTGCGCTGTCTGAAAGGGAAATCAGAACCCCTGACGGAAGCAGATTTGGCAGGTGCCCTTCGGGAAGCTCCTCCCACCTTCCTCCTTACCGGGACTTTTTATCATCCAAGCTGCTTGACTCGCAGGCTTGCCACCTTCATGTACATCCAAAAGAAAATGGCCTCTGTTTTACTTGAGTGCCTTCTAAGCACAGTCTATGACGGTCGTCCGTCTTGTCCTTGACCTGCTGAGCACGGGGGCAGAGACCCAGAGCACCTGCTGACTGAGGCTGGCCCTCTGAGTCCCCTCCTCCTGTAGCCGCTGATGATGCTGGGTGCTCCTTGGGAAGAACAGCAGTGCCCTTCGCTGCCGGACATGCCTGCAGACACCTGGCCCGCTCTGGGCGTGCGGGGGCCCCTGGGGGAAGGATCCTCGCCTGGCTCCCTCTCTCCGTTTGCCCCTGGCTTCGGATGTGAAGTCGGCTGTCATTCCTGCTCTTCTAGTGTCACGTGCTGTTTTCCCCTGATGGTTTTGGAGATTTTACCTTCGGTTGCTAGTTTTTTTACTGTGATGTACCCACTTTTTTACCAAATTAGGATGATTTTTGCCAATATTTTGGGGGGAGCTTCCCCACATTCTCTCTCCTCTCCTGTGGTTCCGCGGGCATGGATGTCAGGCCTCTCCCTGCCTTCCACAAGCTCCCAGGCCCCATGCTTCTGCGATTCAGTGTTCTCTAAAAGCCTGTCATCTCTGGAGTGAGTCACCGTGGTGGCTGCGTCTCCATGTTCACTGCCATTTATTTCTGTTCTCCACTCTGCTGCTGAGCTCAGCCAGGGGGTTTCTGCTCTGGAGAGTTCAGTTCTTGCTCTGGAGTGGGCCTGGCCTTCCTCTGAGGCTCTGCTTCTCTGCTGAGCTCTTGGACCGGCCTGCCTAGAAAGCACCCTTTTCCTCCACGTCCCTGCATGATATGTTGTTGGGGTGTTCGATGGACTGGGGTGGGTGTGGATGTGGTGTTGTGTGGATGAGCTGGGGTGGGTGTGGATGTGGTGTGTGTATGGACTGGGGTGGCTGTGGATGTGGTGTTGTGTGGACGGACTGGGGTGTCTGTGGATGTGGTGTTGTGTGGACGGACTGGGATGTCTGTGGATGTGGTGTTGTGTGGACAGACTAGGGTGGCTGTGGATGTGGTGGTGTGTGGACGGACTGGGGTGTCTGTGGATGTGGTGTTGTGTGGACGGACTGGGATGTCTGTGGATGTGGTGTTGTGTGGACAGACTAGGGTGGCTGTGGATGTGGTGGTGTGTGGACGGACTGGGGTGGGTGTGGATGTGGTGTTGTGTGGACGGACTGGGGTGTCTGTGGATGTGGTGTTGTGTGGACGGACTGGGATGTCTGTGGATGTGGTGTTGTGTGGACAGACTAGGGTGGCTGTGGATGTGGTGTTGTGTGGACGGACTGGGGTGGCTGTGGATGTGGTGTCGTGTGGACGAGCTGGGGTGGCTGTGGATGTGGTGTTGTGTGGACGAGCTGGGGTGGCTGTGGAGGTGGTGTTGTGTGGACGGAGCTAGGGTGGGTGTGGATGTGGTGTTGTGTGGACGGACTGGGGTGGGTGTGGATGTGGTGTTGTGTGGACGGACTGGGGTGGCTGTGGATGTGGTGTTGTGTAGATGGACTGGGGTGGCTGTGGATGTGGTGTTCAGATATAAGGATGGACTGGGGTGGCTGTGGATGTGGTGTTGTGTGGATGGGCTGGGGTGGCTGTGGATGTGGTGTTCAGATATAAGGATGGACTGGGGTGGCTGTGGATGTGGTGTGAGGATGGACTGGGGTGGCTGTGGATGTGGTGGTGTGTGGATGGACTGGGGTGGCTGTGGATGTGGTGTTGTGTGGATGGACTGGGGTGGCTGTGGATGTGGTGTTCAGATATAAGGATGGACTGGGGTGGCTGTGGATGTGGTGTGAGGATGGACTGGGGTGGCTGTGGATGTGGTGGTGTGTGGATGGACTGGGGTGGGTGTGGATGTGGTGTTGTGTGGATGGACTGGGTGGCTGTGGATGTGGTGTTGTGTGGACGGACTGGGGTGGCTGTGGATGTGGTGTTGTGTGGACGAACTGGGGTGTCTGTGGATGTGGTGTTGTGTGGACGGACTGGGGTGGGTGTGGATGTGGTGTTGTGTGGATGAACTGGGGTGGCTGTGGATGTAGTGTTGTGTGGATGGACTGGGGTGGCTGTGGATGTGGTGTTCAGGTATAAGGATGACTGGGGTGGCTATGGATGTGGTGTGAGGATGGACTGGGGTGGCTGTGGATGGACTGGGGTGGGTGTGGATGTGGTGTTGTGTGGATGGAGCTGGGGTGGCTGTCGATGTGGTGTTGTGTGGACGGACTGGGGTGGGTGTGGATGTGGTGTTGTGTGGACGGACTGGGGTGTCTGTGGATGTGGTGTTGTGTGGACGGACTGGGGTGTCTGTGGATGTGGTGTTGTGTGGACGGACTGGGGTGTCTGTGGATGTGGTGTTGTGTGGACGGACTGGGGTGTCTGTGGATGTGGTGTTGTGTGGACGGACTGGGGTGTCTGTGGATGTGGTGTTGTGTGGACGGACTAGGGTGGCTGTGGATGTGGTGGTGTGTGGACGGACTGGGGTGGGTGTGGATGTGGTGTTGTGTGGACGGACTGGGGTGTCTGTGGATGTGGTGTTGTGTGGACGGACTGGGATGTCTGTGGATGTGGTGTTGTGTGGACAGACTAGGGTGGCTGTGGATGTGGTGTTGTGTGGACGGACTGGGGTGGCTGTGGATGTGGTGTCGTGTGGACGGACTGGGGTGGCTGTGGATGTGGTGTTGTGTGGACGGACTGGGGTGGCTGTGGAGGTGGTGTTGTGTGGACGGACTGGGGTGGCTGTGGAGGTGGTGTTGTGTGGACGGACTGGGGTGGGTGTGGATGTGGTGTTGTGTGGACGGACTGGGGTGGCTGTGGATGTGGTGTTGTGTAGATGGACTGGGGTGGCTGTGGATGTGGTGTTCAGATATAAGGATGGACTGGGGTGGCTGTGGATGTGGTGTTGTGTGGATGGACTGGGGTGGCTGTGGATGTGGTGTTCAGATATAAGGATGGACTGGGGTGGCTGTGGATGTGGTGTGAGGATGGACTGGGGTGGCTGTGGATGTGGTGGTGTGTGGATGGACTGGGGTGGCTGTGGATGTGGTGTTGTGTGGATGGACTGGGGTGGCTGTGGATGTGGTGTTCAGATATAAGGATGGACTGGGGTGGCTGTGGATGTGGTGTGAGGATGGACTGGGGTGGCTGTGGATGTGGTGGTGTGTGGATGGACTGGGGTGGGTGTGGATGTGGTGTTGTGTGGATGAGCTGGGGTGGCTGTGGATGTGGTGTTGTGTGGACGGACTGGGGTGGCTGTGGATGTGGTGTTGTGTGGACGGACTAGGGTGTCTGTGGATGTGGTGTTGTGTGGACGGACTGGGGTGGGTGTGGATGTGGTGTTGTGTGGATGGACTGGGGTGGCTGTGGATGTAGTGTTGTGTGGATGAGACTGGGGTGGCTGTGGATGTGGTGTTCAGGTATAAGGATGGACTGGGGTGGCTATGGATGTGGTGTGAGGATGGACTGGGGTGGCTGTGGATGGACTGGGGTGGGTGTGGATGTGGTGTTGTGTGGATGGACTGGGGTGGCTGTCGATGTGGTGTTGTGTGGACGGACTGGGGTGGGTGTGGATGTGGTGTTGTGTGGACGGACTGGGGTGTCTGTGGATGTGGTGTTGTGTGGATGGACTGGGGTGTCTGTGGATGTGGTGTTGTGTGGACGGACTGGGGTGGGTGTGGATGTGGTGTTGTGTGGATGAGACTGGGGTGGCTGTGGATGTGGTGGTGTGTGGATGGACTGGGGTGGGTGTGTGGTGTTCGGGTATGAGGATGGACTGGGGTGGGTGTGGATGTGGTGTGAGGATGGACTGGGGTGGGTGTGGTGTTCGGGTATGAGGATGTCCTGTCCAGCCAGGCCCTAGATGCAGTGTCTGAGCAGGGTCTTGACTGAGGCCAGGGGGACGGTGCTGGGGGTAGGAGTCTGACTGCCTTGCAGGAAGGGGTTCCAGGTTGGTGCTGTGTGGTGGGGAGCCCATCGTGGGTACTGGCTTCATCACTCTCACCCCATGTTCTGTCTGTGGGTCCCCATAAGGCTCCTCCCAGGGCGCCCCTGCCACCTGATGTGGCTGATACCCAGTCCTCTCCGCACAGCCGTGTTTCTAGGAAAACATTTCCGGGCTCTCTCCCCGTGACCTTCAGGACGTGGGCCTGAGGACGTCACTGCTTCCTTCAGCTGCTGCTGCCTGAGGCCCCAGGAGAGTGAGCTGAGTGAGACTCACTGGGACACCCTCCTTGCCTCGGGGGCACGCACTGTCCAGAGCAGGTCTGTGGACGGGCTGACCGCAGCGGTCTCCAGGCCCCCTGTCTGCCGGCCGTGTGTCCTGGTGCTACTGTCACTGCCGTCCTCAGTGGAGACTCCCTGGGGGGCTCAGCGGTGATGGAGGTGGGGCGGGAGCTCTGTGTGTCTACCACTGTTCCTGGCAGAGACGAGGCAGAGGCCACAGTGGGTGATTCCCGCCCACTTCCCAGGTGTGCCGACACCCACATTCCTTCCCGAGGGATGTGTGAGCTCACACAACTCGTGGACACCCTGCCCTCCACGTGGGTCGGGGTATGACCACTGAGTGTCAGAGGAGGGTGTGGAAAAGCTGCAGTTGAAAACAGACCGTCCCCAAGGCTGTGTGGTGAGGCGAACACCTGCTTCTGCAGCCCGGGGGGCCCACGCTGACTGCCCACACAGGTGTCACAGCAGGGACAGGGATGCTGCCGGGCTGTGAGCCCGGGAGCCCCAGTGGGAAGGGCAGGCAGGTGCCATGAGCTCACCTCACGGCTGCTCTGCAGTGAAACCCACACCCCACAGGTGTCTGGGAGCAGGTGCCCACCCCAGGACTCACTTAGAGTCAGGGGCACCCCAGGGAAGCTGGCCCCACATGAGAGTCGTGGTGCATCCTGGGAATGCCAGCCCCACCGCAGGACTGGCTGAGAGGTGGGGTACATCCCGGGGACGCTGGCCCCCACCTGAGAGGGTGCACCCCTGGGACACTGGCCCCACCCCATAACTGGCTGAGAGTCAGGGTACAGCCCTGGGAATGCCGGCCCCACCCCAGGACTGGCTGAGAGGGTGCACCCCTGGGGACGCTGACCCCACCCCAGGACTCACTGAGAGTCAGGGTGCACCCTCAGGGACACTGGCCCCACATGGTCACTTAAATTCACGTCCAGCTGAACCAAAGTTAGATACAGTATAAAGTGTGCTTCTGGCCATGCAGGCTGCCTTTGAGTGCTTCAAGGCCTGAGTGGCTGGGGCCCTGGAGGCACAGTCCTGACCCAGGACAGCTCTGTGGGCCCGATGTCCCCGAAGCCTGCAATGGCCGGTACTTCTCTGGGGTCTCACAGTCGCTTGGAGGCTCGGCACACTCTGGCCGGCTTTCACTCCCAGGACACAAAAGACAAAGGAATGGTAATGTGTGGTGCCCTGCAGCCTAACGCAGGTGAGATGCTTGGAATACATTCATCCCAAACACACTCTGCCGCTAAGTCTAATTTCCGTGGACGGGAGAGCATTTTCATATTTATCCAAAGCCAATAAAGATAGCTCAGGTCATTACCGCAGATTTGTTTCCCGAGGGCCGGGGACACCTGCACAGAGCGGAGCCACAGGGACACCTGGGGCTAGGAAGTCTGGTCGTCACGGCAACCGAGGGTTCACAAGCTGCTGGCCAGGCGCAGGGGCCACAGAGGCCACTTCCTGTTTCTCAGCAGCGCCCAGGGACATCCTTCAAGTATGTAACAGTCTGCTAAGTTCCTCGTAATTGAGAGCATGCAGTTTATCCTAATTTTATTTAAAGCACAAAAGCCCTTAACCTGCGCTTGCACTGCCGTTTGCCACCGGATGGCTGCCCAGCGCCACATGCCGTCACCACGTCCCCAGCTCTGCACCTATATGTCTTCCGGGCAGCAGAACGGCGGCCCTCCCGTGAAACATCCTCAGGACATGAGGCGTGGCCAGTGCGTAGACGCAGCTGTGGCGGCTCAGGCCAGTTCTGGAGGTTCCTGTGCAGAGCTTGGCTCCAGGCTACCAAAGGCCAGGGTGCCACAGACTGCTCCAGACACAGCCTGGCCAATCCCAGAGGAGGGAAGGAGCCCACCGTGAGGCTGAGGGTGCCGGGTTGAGCACAGCAGTGCTCCTGTCCCCCCGGGACACCTCTGGGGTGGGGCTGACGTCAGGACCTCTCAGCCCTGCTGCAGACAGCCCTGCTACTGGGATGGGCATGGCTGTTAGGGAGGGCAGCCCTGCCAGCTCATCTCCAGTGAGCCAGAGGGGTCAGCGGGCCTGGCCGAGCGCCGAGAATGGTGCCTGCCTACCGTGCACTCGTGTGGCGTTTCCTTACGTGGACTTGGGCAGCATGTGGTCGGTGTGGCCATGCCATGGCTGTGTGTTGCCCGTGTGCTTGGGGGAGGTGAGATGGTGTTGACCCGTCCCCCGTGGTGGCAGACGGGCTCTGGATGGGGCTCTGGCCAGCTGAGCTGGAAGCAGCATGAGCGAAGGCTTTGGGCCTGGCTCCCCATGGGATCACTTCTGTGTGCTGGGCTGCAGACGGGCTCACAGGCATGACTTCAGCTCTGCCTTCAAGATGCTGTTTCCAGCATGGCAGCCCCCAGTGGCGTCTCCGTCCCCGATCTGCGCAGCCCTCGTGCTCCCAGAGCTAGCTGTGCAGAGCAATGGCCATAACAGACCCAGAGCCCAAAACTCAGAGGATCTGCGAGGGGACACCCGGGATGTGGTCGGCTGCCAGGAGAGTGCCTGACGTACTTTCAGTGGCTGCCAGGGAGCTGACGAGGCATCCCAAGGCCGCGGGCCTCGGTGGCAGAGACCACTTGCCGCTTCCGAAGCGTGCCTTTTGCAAACGTGATCGCAAAAGATGTTTCCCCCCGTGGCCAGAGACGTGGAGAAGTGGGGTCTAGGGCTCTGCACGTGGGCGGGTCACAGACAAGGCTACCTGGTGTCCCAGGGCCATGTGGGTGTGCCTGCCAGTGCCTACCCTCCCCACGGGCTGGCAGCGAGAGCGCACTCCCCAGCCCCCACCATCCAGCCCCAAGGGCATCTGTAGCCCACAGCCCTTCTGTTCCATGATAGCGCAAAGTCAGATTTGAACACTATTTCATAACTTTTCAGCCTAAAATATAACGTGTAAAAATGAAACTTTTAAAAGCTCCCCGCTCTCCCCCGGGGCCGCCATTAGAAGCCCCTGGGGTGGCAGAGGGCGGCCCGGCACAGAGCTGAGTGACAGGCAGTCAGGAGGGAACACTCTGCTCCCTCGTCCCCAAATTTTAACAGCGAACTTAATGGATTTCCTGCTTCTAACTCGGATGGTGGCTGTCATTTTTGAAGGATCCATCTGTGCTATATTTAATTACTCTCTCTAAGTACTAAAATAGTTTCGACAGAGTTAACTCGGCCTCAGCTGGCTTTCTGCTCCTACAGTGGCCATCACAGTGACTTGCGCCTCCAGAACGCCATGTTACATCACGTTTCTTCCTTGGTCAGAGGCGGCTCAGCCCACAACTCCCTGGCCCTGGCTCCAGGGGACGTTAACCCGCACCCCCCCTGTGCCTGACGCCGGCTGCCCCTGCCCTGCACACCTTCCCCACCCTCCAAGCCTCTGCTCTCCCTGGTGGCTGAGCAGCACCTGGGTGTCACCTGCCTCAGCCCCTGAGTCTCACCTGCCCCAGCCCCTGAGTCTCACCTGCCCCAGGCCCCAGTATCTCACCTGCCCCAGGCCCTGGCATCTGACCTGCCCTGGGTCCCCCACATGCCACCAGCCTCGGGTCCCCCCATGTCTCACCTGCCCCATGCCCCACCTGTTTCACCTGCCCCACCTGTTTCACCTGCCCTGGGCCCCTCACGTCTCCCCTGCTCTGGCCCCTCACGTCTCCCCTGACCCAGGCCCCTCACGTCTCCCCTGCCCCCGGCCCCCGACATCTCACCTGCGCCAGGCCCTGGCATCTCACCTGCCCTGGGCCCCCTACATCCCACCTGCCCCAGGTCCCCCCCTGTTTCACCTGCCCCGGGCCCCTCACGTCTCCCCTGCCCTGGCCCCCAACATCCCACCTGCCCCAGGTCCCCCATGTCTCCCCTGCCCCGGGACCCCCCTGTTTCACCTGCCCCAGGCCCCTCACGTCTCCCCCTGCCCTGGCCCCTGACATCTCCCCTGCCCCCGACGTCTCCCCTGCCCCGGGCCCCTCACGTCTCCCTGCCCCCTGCCCCAGCCCCTGACGTCTCCCCTGCCTTGGCCCCCAACGTCTCCCCTGCCCCAGGCCCCCCCCGTTTCACATGCCCCAGCCCCCTCACATCTCCCCTGCCCCGGCCCCCGATGTCTCCCCCTGCCCCGGGCCCCCCCGTTTCACATGCCCCAGCCCCTTCACGTCTCCCCTGCCCTGGCCCCAACATCTCCCCTGCCCCAGCCCCCCCACGTCTCCCCTGCCCCAGGCCCCCCCGTTTCACATGCCCAGCTCCCTCACGTCTCCCCCTGCCCCGGCCCCGCTCTGATCCCTGGTTACGGTGTTCATCCCCGCCCGCCCGAGGCACGGCAGTCATCCCACCCTGTGTGTCTCTCATCCACACCGCTGCTGACCTCCCCGGACTTTGATCTGGAAAACCCCAGCTCAGGCTCAACCCCAGCACTTTGCCTGGCCAACAGTTCACCCTGTCCCTAGGCTGGCCTGGGACCCTCTGCCCTCTGGGGCCCTCAACGCTGGTGGTACATGCGTGTGCTAATGGCCGCCCAGCTCAGCCCTGTCCCTGCGTGTGTTTCTGTGTGCCCTGGGCCTCCAGGCGCAGATCCGGCCTCTTGGTGGCGAATCTTGTGGTTCTTCAGTGGCAGAGGGTCCCACCTCAACCTTTGATTCCCATAAATACAGAAGACTTGTAAGCATCTACCTCTGCCTGGGTTTTATTTGGGGGAGCAGGTGCCTAGGAGTCTGGTGGTGGAGTGAGGGACCCTGGCTGTGGTGAGGATGAGGAGGGCTCTCCACACCACCCCGTGGCCTCTGGCTGCCCTCTGCCCCATCGTGCACCTGGCTCCTCTGGTGTTTGAGGCCCATCCACACCCATGTCTCCTCACACCTGTGCACCCGGGGCCCGTCCAGCCTGAATGTCCCCTGGAGAGGGACAATGTCCCTTTGGCTCTCCACAGTCGGCTCTTTGAAGCTGGATCTAGAGAGAATTTTTCTTTGGCTGTTTTTAAATTGTCAGTGTTAAAGCAGATAGCACAGGACCTTGTCATCTAGGAGGCGCGTGTGGGACGTGAAGACCCTGTAAGCCCTTGGGCCAGCCAAGCAGGCAACAGCGAGGTGGGCGGCCTCAGGGCCGCTGCTCCAGCCACTGCGTCACGTACGTGATTTGCACCTGGAAATTTTATTCAGAGGAACAACATTTCCATCTGGTCCAGGACAATGAATTTGTCACCAGTGGTGGAGGAAAGGAAGGGAGAGAGTGCTTCTGGTCTGAACCTGGGGAGCTGGAGCGATCACGCGCTCAGGGCTCACGGCAGCGTGCGTTCTCTCACAGACCCTGTGAGCCAGCGTCCGGTGTGTGTCCTGCAGAGCAGGAAGGTTGGGTGTGAGGAGCCTCTGGGTCTTGGCCTGCCTGGCTTTCTCCCCATTTGGGTCGGCACTGTCTTCACAGCAGGCCGGAAGGGTTTGTACTGAAGCAACCTACAGTCCCCTGAAATGTGGGAAGTGCGCTCCCCCTCCCAGGAGTGGTCAGAGACCGCCCAGGGCGCAGTGCTGGGGAGTGTGCTCCTCTCCCAGGAGTGTTCAGGGACGGCCCGGGGCGCAGTGATGGGGATGTGTGCTCCCCCTCCCTCCTGGGAGTGTTTAGGGACAGCCCAGGGCGCAGTGATGGGGACATGTGCTCCCCTCCCGGGAGTGGTTAGGGATGGCCCAGGGCACACTGATGGGGATGTGTGCTCCCCTTCCTCCCGGGAGTGTTTAGGGAGTGTTTAGGGATGGCCCAGGGCTCAGCGATGGGGATGTGTGCTCCCCTCCCTCCTGGGAGTGTTTAGGGACCGCCCAGGGCGCAGTGCTGGGGAGTGTGCTCCTCTTCCAGGAGTGTTCAGGGACGGCCCTGGGTGCAGTGATGGGGATATGTGCTCCCCTCCCGGGAGTGGTCAGGGATAGCCCCAGGCGTAGTGATAGGGATGTGTGCTCCCCTCCCTCCCGGGAGTGTTTAAGGACGGCCCAGGGCACAGTGATGGGTACATGTGCTCCCCTCCCGGGAGTGGTCAGGGTTGGTCAGGGGCATAGTGCTGGGGAGTGTGCTCCCCTCCCTCCTGGGAGTGTTTAGGGACGGCCCAGGGCACAGTGATGGGTACTTGTGCTCCCCTCCCGGGAGTGGTCAGGGTTGGTCAGGGGTGCAGTGCTGGGAAGTGGGCTCCCCTCCCTCCCTGTAGTGTTTAGGGATGGCCCAGAACGCAGTGATGGGGACGTGTGCTCCCCTCCCGGGAGTGGTCAGGAATGGTTAGGGGCGCGGTGCTGGAAGGTGTGCTCCCCTCCCTCCCGGGAGTGTTCAGGGACAGCCCGGGGAGCTGTGGTGGAGACATTTGCTCCCCCTCCCAGGAGTGGTCAGGGGACAGCCTGGGGCGCAGTGGTGGGCATGTCCCTGTCCCCAGGGCTCGCCATCTCGTGGGGCCTCTGATGACAGTGTGTGCAGGTGCAGCTGCAGCTGCCCCTGCCTCGAGGTCTGTCACCAATGGTGAGAAGCAATTCCAAAGTCTAGAGCTGCGGGCAGCCTCTCCGAGACGTGCTGTGTGGCGGTCGCTGTCGTCTGCACATTTCTTCTTCCGAGTGTTTCATCTTAAAGTTCCGTTATAAACCAAGGCCTCAGAATCCCTGTCCGGGCGTCCGGCATCTGCAGGTGTGGCCCTGGCCTCGCCATGCACCTTGGGCTGCCCCATGGTGAAGCCTCTCTCTCCTGTGTGCTCCACGCCTCCCGCAGCTGCAGACCTGGCTGCAGCCGCAATTCAGAGCCGCCAAGCTCTAAACTGTCTCCAGCAAGGCGTTGACGAGGCCATGTCCTCATTTCTGCCTCTTCTGATGCCCCGAGACCCCTGTGAATGGCACAGTATAGTCACCTGCAATGCCAGCCAGGTTGCAGAACACAGGCTCCTGCCTCGGGCACCAGCCTGGCTGTGGATCTGAGTGAATTCTGAGGGGGGAGGGCAGCTGAGAGGCACCGTGCCCACCTGTGCCTGGTGCTGGGGCACCTGCATCTCTCCACACCAGCATCAGGGCGTCCAGCAGGCAATGAGCAGTTAACACAAGTGCATTAGGTGAGGTGCCAGGGCAGGAGTGGGCAGGACCCCAGGGCTGGTGCCTCTGGGTCTCAGGCACTCAGATGCCCCTCAGGTCTCAGTGCAGTGTGACTGATGACCAAGGTGGCCGTGCATGCCTGAAGAGGAGGGTGCAGCTACGGCTTTCCTGACACCAGGGGCTCACCCTGCAGGCTTCAGGCACAGCCGTTTCTCAGAGCTGTTGCCCTGGCCACTGGGCGAGGGCACAACGCCGGACCGGAGGCACAAGCCGTAGACAGCCTGTAGGGCCTGCAGACCGCGTCGGGATGCAGTGGCTCCAGCCTGGGGACATTGGGGAAGGTGGCCGGCCGCCGCTGCGGCCAAAGCTGCTTTGAGGTTTTGTCTGTCAGGGCTGAGCCGGACGCGTCCTGTGGGTTCCCTGAGTGTGGTCTCAGCCCCAGGACAGGTTGCGTCTCCTCCCCAATGTGCCTCCTCTTGGGGGCATCCCTGGGAGACAACCGGCCTCGGGTTCTGCTCCAGAAGGTGGTGCCCTGGGCATCTCCCCAAGGGTCGCACCCTGTCCAGCAGGCAGGGCCCAGGAGCGTCTCCGGTGATTGGGCCAGTGCCGTCTGTATCACGGGAAGGAGAGTAGCGGCCGTGGAAATGAACATTCCCCCGAGAGCTGCCCCCTATCCCCCAAGCAGAGCGCACCAGGCTCCCCCACGGGGCGGTGCTCTGTCCCTGGAGGGCCCAGCCCAGCAGGCGGTGGAAACGAGGCGGGAGGCAGCGAGTGGGGCAAGGACTTTCCCGGAGCCGTGCCCCTGACTGAAGGGAAGGGAGGCCCCTGGGGAGGAGCAGGGCACAGATGCTGAAGCCGGGAAGGCAGCGCGTGCAGCCGTGCACCTGGCAGGGGGCGGAGGGGGCGTGGCCTGCTGCTCTCACCGGCCACTTCGCCGCCTCTTCGGGCGCCTGGGGCTGGCTTCAGGCGGCGCTGGACTCTGCTGGGTGGGTGCTGCGGGGGACGGCCCTGGCGCTGAGGCCGCCCTGGCAGTGCACTGCTGATTGACTTTCCTGGGGGACGCGGAGAACAATGCGGCCATTGTGCCGCCGCCGCGCAGCTGCTGGGATTCCACAAGGCCCGAGCCAAGGGAACAGAAGCAGGTGGGCCCGGGGCCACCCTTTCCTTCCCAGGGCGGCCCCGGCTTCTGTGGCGAACATGGGGCCCAGCGGGCCTGGGGCGTGCGCGAGGCGGAGGGGGTCCCACTGTGAGACCACCGGACCTCAGGCTGCGCAGCCTCTGCCCTCCACGAGCCCGGGCAGTGAGTCTGACCACCCGTCCACTGGAGCAGAGCAGGACCGCGCTGCCTCCGTGCGCAGATGTTTAACCAGCGATACGCGCGCGTCCGTGGGGGCCTGGCAGGCGTTTCTTTCGTGCTTTGGTTACACTCCAGTGCTGCTGCAGTAGCTTTTTCACGGGCTTGGCTTCACCGTGATTTCTCAGTACGGACGAGTTGCGCAACCGCTGAAGGAGCTCCCCCGCGAGCCCGTCCACACCCCTCCGCACTCTCCCTTCCGCTCTGTGGCGCATAGATGCTGTGGTGTTGGGAGTCCTGTGATCATTGCCACGCTGGGCGACGAGTGGCCTCTGTCCCACCCCAGCGTCCTCAGAGCCCAGCAGGGAGCCTGGCCTGTGAGGTCTCTGGGACCCTGGGATGTGACCTGCCATGGACAGACGTGGGCTCTGGTGAGTTTCCAGCAGCCACATCCACGGTGGCGTCACCTCTGAGAACAGCACTGGGATGGTGGCCCGCATCTGCGTTCTCATGCCGGGTTTCCAGGGAGAAAAATCTGCTGGGCCCCCACAAGTCCCCCACGTCTAGCAGCAGTGGGGGGTTTATCTCCCGCTAGCAGTGGGGGACTTCCTGGGCCTGTGAGGGGCTGACTGGTGTTGGTGCCGCGTGGACCCGCCGTGACCTGCCCCTGCATCTCTGCCTGGCTTCCGTGCCCGCCTGGGAAGGACAGGGCCAGAGGGAGACCCTGCTTCACATGGAGACCGGGCAGCGAAGAAGGTGAAAGCTTTGTTTTCATGCAAAGCTACGAGAGGGGGAAAGGCTTCCCCCAAACACCCGCCAGCAGCACGTGTGCAGGGTGCAGGCTCAGATGTCGGATCTGCACAGCGTCCTGCAGGGTGGCCGGTGGTGGCCCTCAGAACAGGGCCTTTCCCTCTAGGGAGAAGGGTGCCAAGGTTACAGGAAGCACCGGCCCAGGCCCCAGGTCGTGCGCTCCGAGCTCCCGCTCATGCAGACCTGCCCATCCTTGTACGTTGGTGCCGAGACTAACATGCAGGTCTTGTGCCTTTCAGTAGCAGCGTGAGCCCGTGTTAGGGCCGTTTCCATTAAACTGAGTATCTGAAATGATGTGTGGAATGTGTGGCCTCCATGAACTCACCCTTGGTATGTGTGACTGTCGTTTTAGGATGGGAGTCCCAGCTTCTGGAGACGGGGTTCCTGGGCATCTTCCTGTGCCCGCTGTGGACGCTGTCGAGGCTGCCCCGGCACACCCCCACGTCCCGGATTGTCCTGTGGGGCTTCCGCTGGCTGATTTTCAGGATCATGCTCGGGGCGGTGAGTGGAGCTCTCCTGTCGTGTTTGGGGGAATCACGCGGCTCTTCTAACCTGCGCGGCTTTTGGGTGACATGGGGCTGCCTTCCCTTTCCCCCACCGCCCGCTGTCCGCCTGGCCTGGCCAGCTGCACGCTCTTCTGCCCTCCAGGGTCCTGTGTTTGAACGCTGGGGACTCGGCTGGCTTCTCCCGGGCAGGTTCATGATCCCTGTTTCCGGGAAAGAGCCACAGCTTTGAGTGCATTTCAGGAGGAGACGGGGAGGAGCGCTGGACACCTCGCCTCCCCCACCAGCCCTCCCGTGCTTTCCCAAGCGTCCAAGATATTTCAGAGCTCGTCTTTAAATGACACAGTCTCAGGCCATGGTGGGTGTGTTGACAGACATATTCAAGGGTGAAGGAGGCATGAGACCCTTTCCTGACGTCCAGGGAAAGCGTGGCCTCACTGTCTGTCGGCTGCACCCTTCCTCCCGGGTGCCCGGCCTGCTTGGCTTCCCCATCTCTTAGGACGGCCAGACTGTCCAGGTTCCCTGCCAGGCCCTGGTGTGGGGGCCCATCGGCTGCTCATCAGCCCTGCATGCGGCGAGGACACATGCCAGCCCCCACGTTCAGCTTCGGTAGTGTCACCTCTGAGTTCATAAAAACATGATTTGCACTTTCCAGTCGGAGTGACGTGCTCCTTTTGATTTGTGATTCACTAACTGGGGATCTTCACAGCTCTCACTCTCCCTTCCACGTGACGCGTCTTGTTAGTGAGATTTTAGTTCTGTGCTGGAATTATAAAATCCTCATGCTCTGTACTGGAAACCATGTCGTACAGATGTGCTCTCTGAGCACCCACCCCCTTCAGTGTTTGCTGGAGGACCCAGTGAAAATGCACAGGAGAGTTGCGCACAGCACCAAGGAACTCAGCCCTCACCACCCGGCAGTGTGCGGCCCCCACTCGGGACAGCACACACTCATCGGGCCACGGCCAGAGCGCGCTGCGTCTCTCGCTCCTTCTCTCCCTGGTCTTGAGGCGTGGCCCCCACTCGGGACAGCACACACTCGCCGGGCCACGGCCAGAGCACGCTGCGCCTCCACGGCTCCTTCTCTCCCTGGCCTTGAGGCGCGGCTGCTGCGCCTGTGTTCAGCCACAGGTCATGCCTTGGGCAGGCGGCCCTAGTGCTGGGCAGCCCCTGTCACCCTCTCCCCTGCGGCAGCTTCAGACACTCCGTCTTGACATAGCACCAGCCACGAATTCAGGCAGCACCTCCTCTTCGTGGTTTGGGGTATCATGTATCGTGGCTCGATCTAGCGTGAAACGTGGCTCGGTGTAGCATGTAGCATGGTTCACTGTAGCGTGTGGCGGGGGTTGCGCGCTGGGAGGGGCTGTGTGGCCCACGCCTTGCCGTGTGTTCCCTACAGCGTGATGTCCGAGTCTGGGCATAGCTCTTTCCGTCTCACTCAGCTCAGGGCTCCGTCCCCTGCAGCTCCCATCTTCCCCCGGTGCCCTCCTCCGTTCCCTTCACACATGTCTCTCCAATCTCACCAGCACCAGCCCTTAGCCAGTGCTGTGGAAACGTTGGCCGTGCGTGGAGTGGACTGGCCATTTCTCTGGTAAAATGGGGCTCCCTGGTGGGACGGAGCTCCTAATTCCCTTTATTCCTTTCCTGTAAGGGCTGCATGGTCTCTCACAAGGAGCACTTGCCAGGGTGTCACTGTAGGCTCAGCTGCACTCGCAAGAGACCTGCAAAGACGGGCTTCAATGCCAGGGCCCCTTTCATGCCGAGGACAAGGCATCCAGAGGGTTGCCCCAGGCAGGGAACCTCCCACTTTCCTCCATGCCCTCTGTGGCATGCCAGCTTCAACCCGGGCGTTCCTGCCCCAGCTGCACAGGGGTGATGGGCACATGTCCACTACGTCACTGCACACCTGTGGATGGCAGGCACCAGGGCATCCCTGACAGGTTGATTTTCTGGGGCTGTGGGGGGAACCTTGGACACTTCTCTAGGACCTTGCTGTTTTTACTGTGTGAACCCCGCAGGCTGCGTCCTCCTCCTCCTCCTCCCGTAGCCCATTCTCTACTGTGTGAACCCCGCAGGTTCCTCCTCCACCTCCTCCCATAACCCACTCTCACATGCTGCAATACACCCTGCAGCATGGCGACCACCCGGCTGGTGAGCTTGGCCTCTTCCTGTGAGGCCAGGTGTCCATGGAGGGCACTGGAAGCAGCTGCATGCATCGGGGCCTGACCCACCCCATTCCCTTGAGGGCATGAGCAGGACTCCAGGGCTTCCCAGGGCTTCCCAAGGGCCAGGGCCTTCCCTCTGCCAGGTTGGGTGTGCTGGAGCTGTGGCACCATGGGAGGGAAGCATGGCTGGTTGGGGTCTCTGGAGAGCCTCTGGAACTGGTATTGGTACTGGCTCAGGTAGTAGGGGAGTGGCTGCAGAGGGTTCGTCATGGCTTGGAGGACGGCACGGCTGCAGCCCGGTGCCCAGATCCCACGGGAAAGTGGGATGCTGTCTCTGGATTTATTTTTCCATTGAATTAGAAAGACTGGAGATCTTTCCAGCCAGAGTACAGATGCTCTCACAGGCTGTGGGTCCTGGTCCATCTGGGACTTATTTCTAGATTCCACCCTCTGCTGGCTTGAAGATGCGCAGAAGTGTATGCACTGTTTCAAAGGATTGTGTGGACGGCAGCCGTCCTGGGTGAGGCGGTGTCAGGCCACAGCCGTGGGGGAGAGGAGCCGGCCCCACAGAGGGGCTGCCAGGCTGTTCTGTGCAAGGCTCCTGGTACCAAGAGTGGAACAGCTCCCATAATGCCTGGCGCATGCAGGGATTCATCAGCTCCTCGGAAGCACCTTTTATGGCATTTTGATTGACTGTTAGTGCCAGCTGGAGAAGAAATTATCAGGTGCACTAAAAGGTATAATTACTTGATATACTCTTATGTTGGGTGTGATTCGTGTTCGTTTGGTGGAAAGCAGAGGGTGAGTTGATGACACAGAGCAACAGCAGCAGAGTGTCCACCTCTTGGTGAGGAGCAGCCTTGTGGACCGAGCCAGCCAGGAAGCCATGGACACCCCTTACCCCCCCACTTTGCACCTGGGTCAGAACCAGAGCTATATAGTTGGCCTGGGGTCCACTCAGAAACCAGCACCTGTGGTTTTGTGGCCTGGAGGGTTTCAAATGCCCTGAGCACTGGGTTCCTCAGAGCCATCTCAGGGGGAACTCCCTGGCCCTGCAGATGAGGATGCCAAGCAGAAGGGAAGGAGAAGGCACAGCCTCTGTGCCCACCTGAGCTGGACGTGAGCTGCTGGCTTCAAGGCTACCATACAAAAGTCAGTTGTATTTCTCTGTGCTAGCAGCAAATATCAGAATGAAAATGTTAAGGATAGCGTTTATAATAACATTTAAAACCGTAAAACAGGAAATTTTAACAAAGGAAATGCAGCACGTCTGCCTTGAAAGCTACCAAACATTGCTGAGAGAAAGTAAAGAACACTTAAATCAATGGAGGGATATACCATGTTCATGAATCAAAGTCTTAATATTGTTCAACTGTCCGTTGCTGCCAAATTGAGCTGTAGATTCCATGAAATCCCAAACATAATCCCATAAGGATTTTTTTTTCCAGAAATAGATAAACTCTTAGGTTTATACGGAAATGCCAAGGACCTAAATAGCCAAAAGAATTTTGAAGAAGAATAAAGATGCTGGAGTCATACTACTTGATTCCAGGGTTGACTGAAAATGATGATAATGGAGAAAGTGTGCTACAGGCATGTATTAGGGTTCCCTAGAGGGATAGCACTAATAGGATATATATATACACATAAAAAGGAGATTAGTAAGTATTAACTCAGATGCTCACAAGGTCCCACAATAGGCTGTCTGCAAGCCGGAGGAGCAAGGAGAGCCAGTCCGAGTCTCAAAACTGAAGAGCTTGCAGCCCAGCATTCGAGGGAGCATCTGGCCCAGGAGAGAGATGCAGGCTGGGAGGCGAGGCCAGTCTCGCCTTTCAGGCTCTTCTGCCTGCTTTAGATTCACTGGCAGCTGATTAGATTGTGCCCCCCAGATTAAGGGTTAAAGTCAGTTGCATTTCTACATGGTAGCAGAAAATGTCAGAATGAAAATGTTAAGTATCGCATTTATAATAGCGTTTGAAACCATAAAATAGGAAGTTTCAGCAAAAGACTTTAACAGAAGTCTGCCTTTCCCGGCCCCCTGACCCAGGTGTGAATAGTCTCCTTTGGCAGGACCCTCACAGACACACCCGGGGTCAGTGCTGTGCATCCTTCAGCCCGCTCCAGGTGACACTCAGTGTTAACCATCACGAGGTGTGAGGACAGATAGCTGCCCCAGTAAATTAGAGAACCAAGGAAGAGTCCCACAGCAGCGTCTGGATCAAATGAGTTTTGGACAAGCCACCAAGTGGATTCAGCAAAGAAGCCTCTGCAGCAGTCGGAGCTGGAACACCTGGAAATCCATTCGGGATAAGGGAGCCACTCCCCTCCATCACCACACACAAACGTTATTTTAAGATGGATTGCACACATAAAAGCTAAAACGATTAACACTTTTTGAAGATAACAGAGAATAGTTTTGTAATCGTGTGCTAGGCAAAAGTTTCTTAGGACACAGGAAACATTAACCATAAAAGAAAAAAATGGCTGGGTGGAGTGGCTCACACCTTTAATCTCAGCACTTTGGGAGGCCAAGGTGGGAGCGTCACTTGGGCTCAGGAATTCAAGACCACCCTGGGCAACATCATGAGACAAATAGACACGTTGGACTTTCTCAAAATTGAAGTGTTCTGTTCTTCAAAAGACATCTTCAAGAAAATGCTAAGGCACAAATTAGGAGAAAATATTCACAATGAGTTACACCTGACAGAGAACCCGAATCTGGAATACATAAAGAATTCATAAAGGTCAATAATAAAGATAATTTGATTTTTAAAAGAGGGAGAGGATTTTCGCTGGCACTTCACGAAAGGAAACATGCAAATGGCTATCATGAGCCCCTGAGCGGTTGCCCAGCTGCACTGGCTGTTAGGGAATGCGAGTAAATCCACACTGAGATATTTCCCACCCGCAAGAACGGCTGAAATCAAAACGGCTGGCGGAAGTTTGGGACTCCGGAGGTTTGTCAGTATGGTGAGACTGCCACAAAAACAGCAGAGGCCCGGGCCTCCAACGGCATGGACTCATTTCTCCCAGCTGCTGGGCTGGGAGTCCGAAGATCGAAGTTCTGCCAGATGGTTCGGTTTTCGGCAAGGGCGGCTTCATGGCTTGAGAAGACGCCTTTCTCCATGTCCTCATGCGGCCTGCTTTGCAGGACACTAACCCTGTCGGATCAGGGCCTCCCCCCGTCACCACATTTAACCTTAATCACCTCTTTAGCAGTTGCCTCTCGGGGGTCAGGGCTTCCGCCTGTGAACTGAGGGGGGACGCAGGCACTCAGCCCATCTCAGCAGGGTGGGGGGGGGCAGGGGACAAGCCGCCTGGCCAGGGGTGGGTACAGTGTTCCACCACGCTGGGAGAGAGCTCACCTGCTCCCCACCCGCAGCCCCGCGTTCCCACTCCAGTTACCCGAGAGAAAGGAAAACGATGATCATAACAGCATTGTCCGCAAGCGCGCAGACGGGAAATGGCCGCCCAGCAGCAGGACAGCGGATAACACACAGGCCACGTCCCCACACAGCTGCAGCCCCTCCATAGCGAGAAGGAAGAAGCCACAGACGCGGAAAGCACGCAGGTGGTCTCAGAGCCGCACCCAGTGAGAGAGCCAGACGCAAAGGCATGTGCACCGAGCCAGTCCTTCTGTGGGAGAACCTAGAACAGGCAAACGTGCGTGGGGCGCGCTCAGAGAAGGTGCCTTTGGGATTTAGGTGGAGGCAGAGGGGGGAGGAGGCATTTGGGAATTTTCGAGGTGATGGGAGTGTTGTGTATCTCCACGGTCAGCCCAAGGTTCAGAGGAGGAGCTGGCAGGAGCACCAGGGAAGTCAAGCAGCGTCACCACCACACAGCAGAGACGGGCGTCCCCCACAGGCAGCTCAGAGGTCACCACCACACAGCAGAGACAGGTGTCCCCACCGGCAGCTCAGAGGTCACCACCACACAGCAGAGACGGGTGTCCCCACCGGCAGCTCAGAGGTCACCACCACACAGCAGAGACATGTGTCCCCCACCGGCAGCTCAGAGGTCACCACCACACAGCAGAGACTGGTGTCCCCACCGGCAGCTCAGAGGTCACCACCACACAGCAGAGATGGGTGTCCCTACAGGCAGCTCAGAGGTCACCACACAGCAGAGACGGGCGTCCCCCACAGGCAGCTCAGAGGTCACCACCACACAGCAGAGACGGGTGTCCCCACAGGCAGCACAGAGGTCACCACCACACAGCAGAGACGGGTGTCCCCACAGGCAGCTCAGAGGTCACCATCACACAGCAGAGACGGGTGTCCCCACAGGCAGCACAGAGGTCACCACCACACAGCAGAGACGGGCGTCCCCACAGGCAGCTCAGAGGTCACCACACAGCAGAGACGGGCGTCCCCCACAGGCAGCTCAGAGGTCACCACACAGCAGAGACGGGCGTCCCCCACAGGCAGCTCAGAGGTCACCACACAGCAGAGACAAGTGTCCCCACAGGCAGCACAGAGGTCACCACCACACAGCAGAGACGGGCGTCCCCACAGGCAGCACAGAGGTCACCACCATACAGCAGAGACGGGGCGTCCCCACAGGCAGCACAGAGGTCACCACCATACAGCAGAGACAGGTGTCCCCACCGGCAGCTCAGAGGTCACCATCACACAGCAGAGATGGGTGTCCCCCACAGGCAGCTCAGAGGTCACCACACAGCAGAGACGGGCGTCCCCAAAGGCAGCTCAGAGGTCACCACACAGCAGAGATGGGCGTCCCCACAGGTAGCACAGAGGTCACCACCACACAGCACAGACGGGTGTCCCCACCGGCAGCTCAGAGGTCACCACCACACAGCAGAGACGGGTGTCCCCACAGGCAGCTCAGAGGTCACCACCACACAGCAGAGACGGGTGTCCCCACAGGCAGCTCAGAGGTCACCACCACACAGCAGAGACGGGCGTCCCCCACAGGCAGCTCAGAGGTCACCACACAGCAGAGACGGGCGTCCCCACAGGCAGCTCAGAGGTCACCACACAGCAGAGACGGGCATCCCCACAGGCAGCTCAGAGGTCACCACACAGCAGAGACGGGCATCCCCCACAGGCAGCTCAGAGGCCACCACACAGCAGAGACGGGCATCCCCACAGGCAGCTCAGAGGTCACCACACAGCAGAGACGGGCGTCCCCACAGGCAGCTCAGAGGTCACCATCACACAGCAGAGACAAGTGTCCCCACAGGCAGCACAGAGGTCACCACACAGCAGAGACGGGCGTCCCCACAGGCAGCTCAGAGGTCACCACCACACAGCACAGACGGGCGTCCCCACCGGCAGCTCAGAGGTCACCACCACACAGCAGAGACGGGTGTCCCCCACAGGCAGCTCAGAGGCCACCACACAGCAGAGACGGGTGTCCCCACCGGCAGCTCAGAGGTCACCACCACACAGCAGAGACGGGTGTCCCCACCGGCAGCTCAGAGGTCACCACCACACAGCAGAGACGAGTGTCCCCACTGGCAGCTCAGAGGTCACCACCACACAGCAGAGATGGGCATCCCCACAGGCAACAGAGGTCACCACCACACAGCAGAGACGGGTGTCCCCACCGGCAGCTCAGAGGTCACCACCACACAGCAGAGACGGGTGTCCCCACCGGCAGCTCAGAGGTCACCACCACACAGCAGAGACGGGTGTCCCCACAGACAGCTCAGAGGTCACCACCACACAGCAGAGACGGGCGTCCCTACAGCAGCGCAGAGGTCACCACCACACAGTAGTGGGCTGCCCAGCCCAGGTGTGTGGCAAAGCAGGCCTGGCTCCCAGAGCTCCCACCAGGCCTTGGAGCGGCAGGCAGTGGGCGTCCTCTCCCCAACCCTCGGCCGTGCGTGCACAGGATGGCTGAGCTTGCCGGTGCCACGAGGTGTCGGCGGGTCGGGGCAACGCACAGGGCCCCGGTGCTGGTGTCCAGGCAGGCTGCATGCACGGGTCTGTGCCACCTGACTGCCCTGGAACAAGCACCCCAGCGGCCCTCCACGCCGGCCCCGGCTGGGCTTCGTGGATCTCCAGGTTGTGCGGGTCATTGCTCCCTGTGGCCGAGCGGGAGCCGTCGTGGAGTTGCCATGGTCCCTCACGGACCACGGTGGGGCAGGCAGGCGGCGCCTCTCCCCCTCTCCTTGGCTTAAGCTGCAGTGCAGCACCGAGAAGCCACGTGGGCCCGGACGGCCTCACCGACTTCCTTACTCAGGGCTGCTCCAGCCTGAGTCCCACTGGGGCTGCACAGCTGCTTCTCCCGGAGCCCTGGTGCATTTCTCCCTCCATTTTGGGTCAGGTTTTCTGCTTTAAATGAGTAGACTCCAGTCGTGTCAGAGTGAAGGTCTCTTTCGCTCAGGAAGTGATACATGGCGTCGGTGTCCAGTCAGAGTTTAAGGCAACAGATTGCCTTTAATGACGTTACTTTAAAAAATACCTTTCCCCGTCTTGGTTTTGTGAGGACAGAGCAGCGGCGTCTCGGCAGGCGGGGGTGGGTCTGGATCTTCTGTGGCCGGTGCACAGCGGACACCTGTGGGTGGGGCCTGCAACTCTGTGTCCCGGCACCTCTCTGCCACCTGCACAGGGGCAGACGCTGGGTTTTCCATGAGGCCCTGTGGAGCAAAGCCACCCTCGATGGCTTCCTCTGGTGAGCTCCGCTGGGGGGTTGCAGAGCTCTCGGCTGCAGACATTCTGGGAAGGGAGCCAGGGTCCTTGTTGCTGGGAATTCTAGGCCTAGACAGTACCAAAGAGGAGAACACTTGATTTTGAGTTTGACCCCTGGAGAGTTGAAAACCTGGAAATCTCTTTTCTGTACTTCCCCCGGCTCCCCCACCTGGCTTCTCTGTGGAGGGGCATCTGCATGGCTGTCCTGGTGCGGCTGCAGATGTGCAAACGCTCCTGGCCGCTGTCTCCTGCTTCCCGCTACAGCATTGCCTGGCAGAGGCATTGCAGACCCACAGGAGGGTAAAGACAAGCCAGATAACTCACAGTTCCAAAAACAGTGAACTTAAAACATGTGATGTCTGGCCAGGCGCGGTGGCTCACACCTGTAATCCCAGCACTTCGGGAGGCCAAGGCACGCGGGTCACCTGAGGTCAGGAGTTCAAGACCAGCCTAAGCAACATGGTGAAACCCCATCTGTACTTAAAAAAACAACAAACACACACACATATATTAGCAGGTATGGTGGTGCATGTCTGTAATCACAGCTACCCAGGAGGCTGAGGCAGGAGAAATGCTAGAACCTGGGAGGCAGAGGTTGCAGTGAGCCAAGATAGCGCCACTGCACTCCAGCCTGGGCAACAGAGCGAGACTCCTGCTCAACAAAAATATAATAAAGAAAACATATGATGTCCAAACTCACACCTGTGCAGCTCATGGCTCCATGGGGCCCACACCTGTGCTGCTCACAGCTCTGTGGGGCTCACACCTGTGCGTCTCATGGCTCTGTAGGGCTCACACCTGTGCATCTCCTGGCTCTGTGGGGCTCACACCTGTGCTGGTCATGGCTCTATGGGGCTCACACCTGTGCAGCTCATGGCTTCACGGGGCTCACACCTGTGCTGCTCACAGCTCTGTAGGGCTCACACCTTTACATCTCATGGCTCTGTGGGGCTCACACCTGTGCATCTCATGGCTCTGTGGGGCTCACACCTGTGCATCTCATGGCTCTGTGAGGCTCACACCTGTGCATCTCATGGCTCTGTGGGGCTCACACCTGTGCCTCTCATGGCTCTGTGGGGCTCACACCTGGGCCGCTCATGGCTCTGTGGGGCTCACAACTGGGTGTCTCATGGCTCTGTGGGGCTCACACCTGTGCCGCTCATGGCTCTGTGGGGCTCACACCTGTGCATCTCATGGCTCTGTGGGGCTCACACCTGGGCATCTCATGGCTCTGTGGGGCTCACACCTGTGCCGCTCATGGCTCTGTGGGGCTCACACCTGGGTGTCTCATGGCTCTGTGGGGCTCACACCTGTGCGTCTCATGGCTCTGTGGGGCTCACACCTGGGCGTCTCATGGCTCTGTGGGGCTCACACCTGTGCGTCTCATGGCTCTGTGGGGCTCACACCTGTGCCGCTCATGGCTCTGTGGGGCTCACACCTGGGCATCTCATGGCTCTGTGGGGCTCACACCTGTGCCACTCATGGCTCTGTGGGGCTCACACCTGTGCCGCTCACGGCTCTGGGGGCTCACACCTGTGCGGCTCACGGCTCTGTGGGGCTCACACTTGTGTGGCTCATGGCTCTTTAGGGCTAACACCTGGCCACAGCACCCACAGGTAGGGCCTTCTGGTGCTCTTCATGTGCAAACTGTCTTGGTCCTCATTACCACAAGAAAAGCAACATCTAGAATGCGGAAAATGTGAGCCCACCGGATCAACAATTTTTTAGGTCAGAATCAACCAAAGGCCAGGGTGCCGTAGCCAACCTGTGTGATTACAGGCTCCGTGGGAAAGTCCAGTAACAGATGCCGCCAGGAAGAGCTGCCTGGGATATTACAAAAGCCGTAGGCCAGTAAATTTGACCACTTGGATAAGATAGACAAAACCCTTGAAAAACACAGCTCACCAAGACAGAGACAGAAGGAAACGGGGAATCTATATAGCTCTGTGTTTGTTAAAGAAATTGAATTTGAAATTCAAAAACCATTCTGGAAAGAAAACTCTTGGCCCAGATGGCTTCACTGGCGAATCCCAGCAAACACTGAAGGAGGGAATGATGCGGGAAGAGGAAACACCTCCCCCTCCCCCCCGTTGTTGTGTGACCAGTTAACCGCGAGACCAAAGCCTGGTGAAGACGCTCCAGAGAGGAAGCCCAGAGCGCTGCTGCTCATGAACAAAGACACAGGAACAGTCCCCAGAACCTTGGCACGTCAGGTCTGGCATTTAAAAAGGCATGGGTTTTCTCGGCACTGCACTGTCTGCTTAACACGTGAAAATCGACGGCATTCACTGTGGCAGTAAACTGAAGATGAAGAACCATTTTATCATCTCACAGATGTGAAAAGCAGGTGATAAAATTCAGCACCCATTTATGATAAACACTCAGCAAGTGAGTATTAGGTAGGAACTTGTTCAACCTCATGAAGGACATCCCGGGCACCTCCCGGGCACGGGTCCCTTCTCCAGAGGACGCTTGCCACGCACAGGATACCTGCCACACATGCACCTCCCGGGCACGGGTACCTTCTCCAGAGGACACCTGCCATGCACGCAGCTGTGCTACGAGGAAGTCTGCACTGAAGCACTCACGGGCAGAGCCTGCCTCCACAGTTCTCTCTTGCGTGAGGGCAAGGAAGTGCAGACACCACCTCAGGAAGACGAAGAGCCACGCCCAGGCACCACCCCTGCTGTGGCTGGGCCCGCCTCAGATACAGAGACAAGAGGGTCTTGATAGACCCCACGGTGCCTGTGCACCGGAGCCCACCAGCGGTCCACTCACTCTGAGACATGGTTCCTCCTGCCCCCGGCTCTCAGAGCACTCGGGGGAGAAGCAGTGACTGCTGTGATAAGCCTGAGACCCCCCGCAGCCACTCACAGGGGCACCGGGCTGTGACCCAGCTCCAGGGTGAGCTTTCCCCTTTGAGTTTCTCCTGTGGAGGCAGGACCTGCTTCCAGTAATTCCCTGTGTTTGCAGGTGGGGGGGGAGGGGCCCGATGTGGGGGACCCTGGCACCAGGAGCCTGGAGGAGGCTGTGGCTTGGAGGGAGGCCTGGCAGCACCCCTCCTTGATGCCAACGCCACGTTAGCCGGTGTTTTCAGGGACCCTACGTAGGGGCTGGGGGTCTGTCCTGAGCCACCATGCAGGTGTGTGGGGGCTGTCACCACAGGGTGGGCGGCAGGCCTCTGGGACCAAGTGAGAGAAACGGGGAATCCACAGAGCGTTTCCTTCTGCTGCATAAGACCGTCAGACACGTCGAGTTTCCAGATGGTGGCTTTGGGGAAGTGTGTTCCAGGACACGTGGGCATCCGGGAGAGGGACCATTGCATGACACGCCGCGAGGATGGACCGCTGCCGATGGGCCCAGAAAGTTCTGGCATCCCGAGCAGAACAGGTGGGTGGCACGGCCAGTGTGGGTCCCCCGGCCCCCTTCGGGGGCTGGTACGTTGTTGGCCTGCCTGTGCCATTTTTTTTTAGAATTAATTTTGGGCTGAAAAGCCTCAAAGAAGGCTTTGTTCCTTTGACACTTGCTCTGGAAAAAAAAAAATCCGTGGAAAATCTGACATCTGCAATGTAGAGAGAAATCAATAGATGGGAGGAATATAATTATCTTCCGCTCCTGAAAGAATTTTTCAGATTTTTAAGTGTCTCATATCAGCTTAGAATTTGAATGACATTTTAATTATTTTGTTTTTTTCTTCTTTTCCTGGTTTGAATCTCCTTAGAGTTCCACTCCCAGATTCTGCAGGGAGCAGAGCTGGTGCTCACGAGGTGGGGAGGGGGTGCGGTGGGGTGGTGACGGCCGTGGCCTGCCCGGTGGGGCCCTGCATTTCATCAGGAGCGGCAGCTCCCGTGGACGGGGCCTCGAGGAGTGGGCCTGCACCGTCCGGCCAGCTGGACACCCTGGGCTGTTTTCACGCACACATAGGCTGCAGGGCCGGAGCCCACACAGAGCAGTCTCTGGGGCTCTAGTGATCTGAGCAAACCCAGCTTCCAGAAGACCTGACTCTTGGTTTTTACAGCAGTTCACCCTTCAGGTCTTTCAACAGCAGCACTCCTGGGTGCTCAGAGCCCTCCCTGCCGTTGGGGGCGCAGGGCACACAGCGAGACCCTAGAGACGGCGATGCTGGACCCGGCCGTGGCCCCGCCAGAGACAGCCTTCACAGTGTGCGGGTGGCTGGGCCTCACAGCCCTGCCGAGGCATGTCCGTGGACTGTCTGTGGGTGGCGTCCCATGTGGGTCACGTGAGGAGCAGGCGCCTGTTGCCTGGTGTTCCTGTAGGGCTGGGCTCTTCCTCACGGTCCCCTGCCGTTTCTTGTTTGTGCCCCTCTGGGCGTCGGTCACTGCACCCATGTGCCATCCTCTAGGGCGAGGTGCAGCCTCTCCTGGCCTTCCCACTCCCTGCCAGTCCCGTGGGTCCCTCATTCCAAACACACCAGAATTGGACACGCCCCTCCCCTGCCCAGGTCATCCTGCACAGATGGTGGCAGAGCCTGCTGCCTCCTCAGCCGCATGTAACCAGAGGACCCAGCAGCTCCTGTGCTGCCCCGGCCCCACCTCAGAGCCGCCGCCCCGACTCAGAGCCCACAGCCACCTCGAAGGCCCTCCCGGGTGTGGTCGGCTCTGTGTCAGCCTGGCTGGGCTGGAGTCCCTGGTCCGTCCCCGGAACGCAGGCCTCCGTGCTGCTGGGAGGTATTAATGTTTCGCAGACGTGGCTCCAGCCTGTGATGGGCTGACTTGGAGAGGAGATGATATTGGGGGCCTGAGGCTGACCCGACCGGGCAGGGGACCGAGGCCGGAGCTGGGGCTCCCTGGAGAGGAGAAAATTCCATCCCAACAGCAGCTCTGGCCACTGCTCTGGAGGTCCTGATGGCCCCCACAGGCCTCAGGCTGCACCCCATGCTGTCTGGACTGACGCTGTGGCAGATGGGAACCTGCACTCCGGGGGCTCCTGGGCCCCTCTGCTGTGGCCTCCTCCGCCCTGCTGTGCCCCACACTCCTGCCTGAGGAGGGCATCCACACCCTCCTCTTCCTTCCCTTGATGCCATCCCTGCCCCTACCCCATGGGGCTCCCTGCCCAGGTCGGCCTGTCAGCTCTGTCCAGGCACAGGCCGGGTCCCTGCTGGGAACAGATGCTCTGTGTTCCCCAAATTCAGTTTCATATGCAAACCCTGACCCCAGTGTCATGGTACCAGGAGGCAGGCCCGGTGCCCCAACACCTCCGTGGAGGAGAGTCCTCACTGATGGGGGGAGGCTGCTACAAAAGCGCCCCCAGAGAGACCCTCACCCTCTTCCCACCATGTGGGCAGCACGGCCGCACCCCAGCCTGCCATGCCACACCCGCCGCAGCCGTGGGCTCCAGACATGCGAGATGAGTCCCCGTTGCTTCTGTGCTACCGCCTCTGCCGTGCCTGGTGGCTTCCTGCCTCTGCACCTGTCGCACCCGCGCCTGCAGCACGCGGCCTCTGTTGGGTGGAGCAGGGCTTGGTACCTCACGGGCACTCTGCTTCTGTGCTGTGCGGACGGTCGGATGGACGGGGGACACATGGGCAGAGGACAGGGGGACAGAGGTCATGGGATTCCACTGGGAGTAGCTGTAGCAGCAGAAACGCTGTCACAGAGGAGGCGGGGCTCACTTCTGCATCTGTGCACTTTCACCTCCGATGCAGCCACTGTGTCTCCCACGGGCAGGAGGAGTGGCAATTTCTTTCTGACTTGGAATCATCTGGACCCGTGAGTGCCCCCAGGAAAGTGGAGGGTAGGGGAGCCGACGCCTCCCTGGACGCTTCGCTGTGGTCGGGTGCTGAAGAGCGCCCACCCCCGCAGCCTCTCTGCCCAAGTGCCACCTTCCCCAGTGCTGACAGCTCCACAGGCCCCCAGAAGCCTCTCCCGTGGCCCACGCATCCTCATAGCAGGTGAGTTGTGGCTCACCAGGGACACCTCAGGGCCTGGGCCTAGGCTCCCTTTGTGCCGCAGGGGGCACTGCTGAGACGCAGGTTCACTGAGCCCTCCCCCCTGACTTTGGGCTCACCCTGGAGCACCGAGAAGCTTCCCTCTGATGCTGTCCGTGGAATCTGTGCCGGGCGTGGCGCATCTGTCGTTTTTAAAGACACGAGACCTCTTTAGCTTGATGAAGCGTGGGCTCTAGAATTAGCGTTGGGGAAGGCACGGTGGGCCCTGACTCTAAAAACGAAGCCACTGTTGCTGTCCCCGCGGTGTGCACTTCACTCCTGTTCATCCAAACAGGCCCCAACCTGCCCCTTCGCAAATCCCCCTTCCCCGAGTGCATCACACATAAGGTCCCCTCCTCACGGCACCTGCAGCCCACGCCCACAGCCTTCGTGGACAGTTGACTTCCTGGGAAGCTGCTCCTGTCAGGGCTGCCACGCCCCCACGCTGTGACTGTCCTGGGAAGGTGCTCCTGTCGGGGCCGCCACACCCCCACGCCGTGACTGTCCTGGGAAGCTGCTCCCATCGGGGCCGCCACATCCCCACCCCGTGACTGTCCTGGGAAGGTGCTCCCATCGGGGCCGCCACATCCCCACCCCGTGACTGTCCTGGGAAGGTGTTCCCGTCGGGGCCGCCACATCCCCCACCCCGTGACTGTCCTGGGAAGGTGCTCCCGTCGGGGCCGCCACACCTCCAGCCCCGTGACTGTCCTGGGGAGGTGCTCCCGTCGGGGCCGCCACACCTCCAGCCCCGTGACTGTCCTGGGAAGGTGCTCCCGTCGGGGCCGCCACACCTCCAGCCCCGTGACTGTCCTGGGAAGGTGCTCCCGTCGGGGCCGCCACACCTCCAGCCCCGTGACTGTCCTGGGAAGGTGCTCCCCGTCGGGGCCGCCACACCTCCAGCCCCGTGACTGTCCTGGGAAGGTGCTCCCGTCGGGGCCGCCACACCTCCAGCCCCGTGACTGTCCTGGGAAGGTGCTCCCGTCGGGGCCGCCACACCTCCAGCCCCGTGACTGTCCTGGGAAGGTGCTCCCGTCGGGGCCGCCACACCTCCAGCCCCGTGACTGTCCTGGGAAGGTGCTCCCGTCGGGGCCGCCACACCTCCAGCCCCGTGACTGTCCTGGGAGGTGCTCCCGTCGGGGCCGCCACACCTCCAGCCCCGTGACTGTCCTGGGAAGATGTTCCCATCGGGGCCGCTGCATCCCCCACCCTGTGACTGTCCTGAGAAGATGTTTCCGTCGGGGCCGCCACATCTCCAGTCCTAAGAACCTGTCACTTTGGGGCTGCCGCACCCCCACCCCGTAACTGATGCTCCCTCTGCTGTCATCCTTGCAGGGCCTGATCGAGATCCGGGGGGGGACCAGTGCTGGCGAGACCTCACCTGTATGGACTTCCACTACGAGGTGAGTGCACCGTGCGGGCTAAGGGCAGGGCACCCAGCCTCACGCCGTCCCTGTCCCGCTCCTGGTAGGGCTCAGTCCCACACACCCAGGCGAGCCGTTGCATCACAGGGTCACCCCCAGTTGACTCAGGACATCCCCTCCTTCCTTTCTCCCAGTGGGGTGGTCACACGGGGGCTTGCAGGTGCCCCCTACTTGCTGGGGCTGTGGGGGCGGGGTCTGTGACCCTCCGTGGTCTCAGTGCACGTGGTCTCAGTGCAGCTGGTTTGCTCTCTGTGCAACGGCTGCCTGTGCTGTTGTCCTCGCTCCTTCCCAGGCCTCCGGGCCGCCCCTCATTCCTGGAGTCTGCAGCTCCCCACCGTCCCCTGACAGGAGTGTGATGGGGACTTCCTGGCTGCGTGCCCAGCCCCTGCCACACTGCGCTGTGGCTCCATCATCACCTGGAGGCGGGCAGGTGTGTCCGCAGGGGCAGGCAGAGTTCCACAGTGCTTAGCTCCCAGGCTCACACTGAGTCCCTTCAGCACCCCAGTTCCCGCCAGTTGGCCCTGTGTTGATATAGGGCTGTGAGTGCTCTGGGGCTTGGGGTTCATGTGTTGATGTAGGACTGTGAGTGATCTGGGGCTTGGGGTCCATGTGTTCATGTAGGACTATGATCTGGGGTGATTGGGGCTGGTGTGTTCATGTAGGACTGTGAGTGATCTGGGGTGATTGGGGTTCGTGTGTTCATGTAGGACTGTGAGTGATCTGGGGTGACGGGTTCGTGTGTTCATGTAGGACTGTGAGTGATCTGGGGTGATTGGGGCTCATGTGTTCATGTAGGACTGTGAGTGATCTGGGGTGATTGGGGTTCGTGTGTTCATGTAGGACTGTGAGTGATCTGGGGTGACTGGGGTTCATGTGTTTAGGACTGTGAGTGATCTGGGGTGACTGGGGTTCGTGTGTCCATCTAGGACTAAGTGATCTGGGGTGACTGGGGTTCGTGTGTTCATGTAGGACTGTGAGTGATCTGGGGTGATTGGGGTTGGTGTGTTCATGTAGGACTGTGAGTGATCTGGGGTGATTGGGGTTCGTGTGTTTAGGACTGTGAGTGATCTGGGGTGATTGGGGCTCATGTGTTCATGTAGGACTGTGAGTGATCTGGGGTGATTGGGGCTCATGTGTTCATGTAGGACTGTGAGTGATCTGGGGTGATTGGGGCTCATGTGTTCATCTAGGACTGTGAGTGATCTGGGGTGATTGGGGCTCGTGTGTTCATGTAGGACTGTGAGTGATCTGGGGTGATTGGGGCTCATGTGTTCATGTAGGACTGTGAGTGATCCGGGGTGATTGGGGTTCATGTGTTCATGTAGGAGTGTGAGTGATCTGGGGTGATTGGGGCTCATGTGTTCATGTAGGACTGTGAGTGATCTGGGGTGATTGGGGTTCATGTGTTCATGTAGGAGTGTGAATGATCTGGGGTGATTGGGGTTCATGTGTTCATGTAGGAGTGTGAGTGATCTGGGGTGATTGGGGTTGGTGTGTTTATGTAGGACTGTGAGTGATCTGGGGTGATTGGGGTTCGTGTGTTCATGTAGGAGTGTAACTGATCTGGGGTGATTGGGGTTCGTGTGTTCATGTTGTACTGTGTGTGATCTGGGGTGATTGGGGTTCGTGTGTTTATGTAGGAGTGTGAGTGATCTGGGGTGACTGGGGTTCATGTGTTCATGTAGGAGTGTGAATGATCTGGGTGATTGGGGTTCTTGGGTTCATGTAGGACTGTGAGTGATCTGCAAACAGATCCCGTCATGGGCACCGACCCCCCCCAGTCAGCCTACCAGCTGGTACCACGCCATGCACCACAGACCTTCAGGGTGTTGCCTGGGCAGGACAGGGGGTCCCCTGGGTCTGCCTGGAGCCCCCTTACACCTCTGGAACAAGGGCTTTTTAGGCCAGTGGTTAAGTAGAATGTCCCAGAAGCACTGCCCTGCCGTGCTCAGTCTCTGCACCCTGACCCCGCACCAGGCCATCATCGTGCCTTCAGGATGCCTCTGACCGCCCTGCTCACCCAGAGGGCCTCAGGGAGACTGGAGTCCGGGAGCGCACACTCTGCATGGGGCGGTCCACACAGAGCCGCCCTCGCTGGCCTGGGCTCCCAGAGTTCTGCGGGGCCTCCTGGGAGTGACGGAGGGGTGCGGAGCTGCTGTGGATGCCCCAGGGGACAGGGCCCTGCTGCCCAGTGCAGCCTTGCTGGTGGAAGCCTCGGCTCACACCCTCCTGCTGCCCAGCTCCCCCACAGGCACCGAGGCTGCGTGTGCCCCGACTCTCCTGCCCGCCCAGCTCCCCCTCAGGTAACGAGGCTGCGTTTGCCCTGACTCTCCAGGCAGGAGCTGCGGGAATCCGTGTTGAGGCGCTCGGCCCAGCCCAGGCCAGGTTCGCCACAGCGAGTTTTGTGGCTGGTGCACCCCCCTGTCAGGCTCATGCCCCTTTCCAGCCTGCCTCTCAGCCCTCTCAAGCCTCACAGCAGCTGGGCGGCTCCTGGCTGACTCCCAGCGGGGGACCCCAACAGAGCATTTTCCTCCTGCGTCCCAGGACCTGCCCAGCTAGGGTTTGCGCCAGGGGATCCTGGAATGTCTTTAACTGCGACCAGGGGCCGTGGGCTGCCAGACCTCTCAGGCTGTGACTGGACATGGGCCACCAAGCACCCTTAGATATGGGGGCCCGCTCACATAGGAATAACATACACCCAGGTTGGCATCGCCCGTGATGGCCATGAATGTCGCCCTTGCGGAAGCCATGCCTGAATCCCGTCCAGCACGCTGGGAGCCGCGTCTCGCCTCGTCTCCTGGCTGTTGTATTGCTTTTTGTAAGAGGAGGATGTTTTCTGTGTGCGCTGGGGCCTGGGCAATGTCAGGGGAGGGGCCTCAGCTGGCAGGGGCCTGACCTGGCAGGTGACCCACCGCAGGGTGGTTTTGGCAGCCGGCTCCCAGCCCTGGCCCCGTGCTCTGGTATCACCCTGCAGAGGCAGAGCAGCCCACCCAGCCGGTGCTGGCCTTAGGAGATGCCGGCCTTCCCTGGGCCTGGACTTTCTGCTTGTCCTGGGTCCTCTTGTCAGGCACAAGCCATGGCTGGCGGAGGCCACCTCAGGGTCAGCAGTGCTCACGGCTGTTGCGGCCGCACTCCGAGGACGGCAGCTCCTGCGTCTGAGGCCTGTTCCTACACGGCACTTGCGGCCACCCTCCCCCTGCCTTTGTGGCTCATGGAATCCTCAGCAAGTTCTGTCTCCCCAGCTTTAAACTATCACACAGTACCCCAGGGCGGCTGTGAGAATCAAACGGCGTAACAGGCTGGAGTGAAAGTTCCGTAAAGGTCCCAGAGAGGTGGGGATTTCCAGATCGCTTTCTCTTGTTTTCTAATTTAATTCCTTTATTGTCAGAATATACTTGATACACCTTAAATCTTTTAAAAATTGAGATTCATTCTGTAGCCCAGAATATGGTTTGTCTTAGTGAAAGTTCCGCTTGGGCTCAGAATGGATCTACAGCGCTGTGTCAGTGTTTGGATACGTTGGCCTATAGTGTTTTTCAGCTCCTCTGTGCTTCCTCATTTTCTGTCTACCTGTTTTATCAATTACTGAGATTAGGGAGATTGAGATCTCCAACTTTTTTTTTTTTTTCAGACAGTCTCACTCTGTCGCCCAGGCTGGAGTGCAGTGGCGCAATCTCAGCTCACCACAACCTCCGCCTCCCGGGTTCAAGCAATTCTCCTGCCTCAGCCTCCCAAGTAGCTGGGACTACAGGCACCCGCCACCATGCCCGGCCAATTTTTATATTTTTTTAGTAGATACAGGGTTTCACTATATTGGCCAGTCTGGTCTGGAACTCTGACCTTGTGGTCCACCGCTGCAGACTCCCAAAGTGCTGGGATTACAGGCGTGAGCCACCGCGTCCGGCCAGATCCAACTGTAATGATGGATTTGTCTGTGTCTGCTTACGGTTCTGTCCGTTTGCTTCCTGTGGCTTGAAGCTGTGCTACCAGGTGGGTAGCTGTGTCAGCGTGTTCTGACCTCCTGATGAACATGTGACGTGGCCTCTACTCCAGACTGTGTTCTTTGCTCTGGAATCTGCTTTGTCTGGTGTGAAGGCGGCCCCTCCAGCCTTCCCGTCACTCGTGTTTGTATGGCACGTTTTCCACCCTTCACCTTCCCACCCGCCCCTGTCTTCATATTTGAAGTGTGCCTGTCAGGGCCAGCGTATGGTTGGGTCTTATTTGTTAATCTAGTCTGGCAAGTCCTGGCTTTGTACTGGGCGTCTGGGCCATTTGCTGAAATGCAGCCTTTCCTGGGAAGGTTTCAGTCGCTTGCCTTGCGATTTTTTTCTGTTCCTCCATCTGTTCCGTGCTCCTTTTTTGTTATTTTATACTTTCCTCTGGATTAGCTGAATATTTTCATGACTCCTTTTCATTTTCCTTCTTGGTTGTAACTTTTTGTCTTATTTTTTGGTGGTTTTAGAGTTTATAGTATACGTCTTTAATCCATCACAGTTCACCTTCAGGTTATACTATGCCTGTTTCATAAATGCTGAAATAATTTTATAACAACATTCTCGCAGTGGTGTTTTCCCCCTCCTGGCCTTTTGCTGTTACTGCCATACAGTTGGTTTAAACAGTCCAGTTATCTTTCAGAGATATACACCGTAATCAAATATTGCTCAAACCCAGTGATAAAAATCTTCCACGTGTGATGGGGGATGTTGATAAGGGGCTGTCACACGAAATAACGCAAGTGAGAAAAGAGCAGAGCAGTCTTTAAAGTGCTAAACCTGTCAACCTCGAGTTCTGTACCCAGCAACAATCTCGCTCAGCTTGTCAGTGTCCGAAACAGTCTTTATTTCACCTTCCCTTTTGAAAGATTTCAATTATGATGTGTAGTTTGTAACATTGCCAGACCCAAGCACACGCTGGCTCTGAGAGGCACGCTTCAAATGTGAAGACAGGCACGGGTGGGAAGGTGAAGGATGGAGAAACACGAGTGACGGGAAGGCTGGAGGGGCCGCCTTCACACCAAAGCAGATTCCAGAGCAAAGAACATCGTCAGGAGTAGAGGCCATGTCACATGTTCATCAGGAGGTCAGAACACACTGACACAGCTATCCACCTGATAGCACAGCTTCAAAACACAGGAAGCAAAAACGGACAGAACGGCAAGCAGGGGGCAGACCCATCTGTAAAGTCGGAGGTCTCAGTCATTGATGAAGCAGGTAGACAGGAAATACGGATATTGAGGAGTTGAAAGCACCACCAACCAGTGTGATCTGATTCACATTTATAGGCAACTTGTGACAATTTGATAATTTGTCAAACTGCCATCAGAGTGACCAATAGCGTCATACTGTCATGAGGTAAAACGTGACCATTTGATTATTTAGTGTCGTTTTCCTCATATTTTTTTTGTGCTTAGAGTTTGTTGAGTTGCTTGAATCTGTAGGTTTCTCATTGTCACCACATTCAGAAAACATGTGGCCAGTGTTTCTTCAAGTACTGTTTCTGTTCCTCTCCAGGATGTGAGGAGGCTTACACAGGTGTGAGTGCTGAGCCCCCTCTGGGGTGGAGAGTGTGTGCAGTCCAGCCTAAGTATCCGTTACCCCAAACTCAGAAAAACTTTTACTTTGGTTTCTCTGAAATGGGGTTCTCCCACTAATATCAGAGTTCTACACTGTTTGGCTACTGTATCCAGGCTGTTTCAGGGATCTGGTATTCCCCCAACACACCCCAAGGCTCAGTGGCTTAAAGCAGCTGTGGCTTCCTCCTCCTGTGATGGGCCCCGCTAGGTGGCTCCGCTTCCTCCTCTTCCTCCTCTTCCCCTGGTCTGTGATGGGCCCCGCTTGGGCGGCTCCTCTGTCTCCTCTTCCCCTGGTCTGTGATGGGCCCCGCTGGGCGGCTCCTCCTTCTCCTCTTTCCCCTGGTCTGTGATGGGCCCCCGCTGGGTGGCTTCTCCTTCTCCTCTTCCCCTGGTCTGTGATGGACCCTGCTGGGCTGCTCCTCTGTCTCCTCTTTCCCCTGGTCTGTGATGGGCCCTGCTGGGCAGCTCCTGTGTCTCCTCTTCCTCCTCTTCCTCCTGGTCTGTGATGGGCCCCCGCTGGGTGGCTCCTCCTTATCCTCTTTCCCCTGGTCTGTGATGGGCCCCGCTGGGCGGCTCCTCCTCCTCCTCTTCCTCCTCTTCCTCCTGGTCTGTGATGGACCCCGCTGGGCAGCTCCTCCTTCTCCTCTTTCCCCTGGTCTGTGATGGACCCCCGCTGGGCAGCTCCTGTGTCTCCTCTTTCCCCTGGTCTGTGATGGACCCCGCTGGGCAGCTCCTCCTTCTCCTCTTTCCCCTGGTCTGTGATGGACCCCGCTGGGGCGGCTCCTCCTTCTCCTCTTTCCCCTGGTCTGTGATGACCCCGCTGGGCGGCTCCTCCTTCTCCTCTTTCCCCTGGTCTGTGATGGACCCCGCTGGGCGGCTCCTCCTTCTCCTCTTTCCCCTGGTCTGTGATGGACCCCGCTGGGCGGCTCCTCCTTCTCCTCTTCCTCCTCTTCCTCCTCTTCCTCCTCTTTCCCCTGGTCTGTGATGGGCCCCGCTGGGCAGCTCCTCCTTCTCCTCTTCCTCCTGGTCGGTGATGGGCCCCGCTGGGCGGCTCCTCCTTCTCCTCTTCCCCTGGTCTGTGATGGACCCGCTGGGCAGCTCCTCCTCTTCCTCCTCTTTCCCCTGGTCTGTGATGGGCCACGCTGGGCAGCTCCTCCTTCTCCTCTTCCTCCTGGTCGGTGATGGGCCCTGCTGGGCGGCTCCTCCTTCTCCTCTTCCCCTGGTCTGTGATGGACCCCCGCTGGGCCGGCTCCTCTGTCTCCTCTTCCTCCTCTTCCTCCTCTTCCTCCTGGTCGGTGATGGGCCCCACTGGGCGGCTCCTCCTTCTCCTCTTCCTCCTGGTCTGTGATGCACCCCGCTGGGCGGCTCCTCCTTCTCCTCTTTCCCCTGGTCTGTGATGGACCCCGCTGGGCGGCTCCTCCTCTCCTCTTTCCCCTGGTCTGTGATGGACCCCGCTGGGCGGCTCCTGTGTCTCCTCTTTCCCCTGGTCTGTGATGGACCCCGCTGGGCGGCTCCTCCTTCTCCTCTTTCCCCCTGGTCTGTGATGGACCCCACTGGGCGGCTCCTCCTTCTCCCTCTTTCCCCTGGTCTGTGATGGACCCCGCTGGGCGGCTCCTCCTTCTCCTCTTTCCCCTGGTCTGTGATGGACCCCACTGGGCGGCTCCTCCTTCTCCTCTTTCCCCTGGTCTGTGATGGACCCCGCTGGGCGGCTCCTCTTCCTCCTCTTCCTCCTGGTCTGTGATGGACCCCGCTGGGCGGCTCCTCCTTCTCCTCTTTCCCCTGGTCTGTGATGGGCCCCGCTGGGCGGCTCCTCTTCCTCCTCTTCCTCCTCTTCCTCCTGGTCTGTGATGGACCCCGCTGGGCGGCTCCTCCTTCTCCTCTTTCCCCTGGTCTGTGATGCACCCCGCTGGGCGGCTCCTCCTCTCCTCTTTCCCCTGGTCTATGATGGGCCCCGCTGGGCAGCTCCTCTTCCTACTCTTCCTCCTCTTTCCCCTGGTCTGTGAGGGGCTCTGCTGGGTGGTTCTTCTGCTGTATGTGGTGTCCGGTGAGGTCATTCACGAGCTGATAGCCAGGCCAGGAGGTCCAGGAAGGCTTCCCTTGTTCTAGAACTTAGTGTGTCTCCCCTGTGGCCTTGCCACACGGCCAGTTTGGGCTTCCTCACAGCCCGACAGTCGCAGAGTAGAGGGGCTTTTCACGGGGTTGGATCTGCCTCTTCAAGGACTGTGCTTGGGAGTTCCAGAACATCACTCACACTGCCTTCTCTTGGCCAGAGCTAAGTCCCAAGGCCGGCTGGGATTCCAGGGGAGGGAGCCATGCTTGGGAGGGGGCAGCAGTCACCACAGCTGAGCCTGATGCTGTTTTATTTTTAACACAGCGTGTGGTCATGTCAGCCCCGTGTCTCACGTGTGTCACTGTCTTTATCACTCCGTGTCATTCTCCATCTGCATTTGCCTTGGTGGGAAGGGGGGTTACATGCCCACAGAGGCGTCCCACTGTGTCCCTCCATGGCCCCTTCCCAGTGTGAGGTTCTGAGAGCCGGTAGTAGTCACCACTTCAGGCAGCAGATTTCCAAGGGCCGCTTACCACAGGGACCCTTTTGATTGGCTTGTTCCTAGAACACTTGGGGCCTGCCTTCTTCATCCCAAGACACTCACCTGAGAAGCATAAGCAGCCTTCCCTCCCCCCCCTGGTCAAAGCTCAGCGACACGCTGACACCCCCCATTCCCCCCAGGATACGCATCAGTAGCCCCAGCGTGCAAGGTGGGAGGAGAGGTGAAAGTCTCCCACCCCAAAATACAGACCGAGAGCTTGAACTTGGGGTGTGGCCTGCCCCTGGAGATGCGTGTTCCCAGCACCAGGTCAAGCCTGCCGCCTCCCGCGTGGGTCTCACCGCATCCCCGAACACACACCTTCCAGCCTGAAAGGGAAGTGGCGGACCAGGCCTTCCGCTTCTTCTCTGGCCTTTCCCTGTGGGCACTGGAGGGCAGGTCCCACATGGGGCGTTCCATCCCCACCAGAGGATGCGCACTCCCCCGAGACCTGCTGCCTTCTAAGTCCCTAAACAGAGCCACCCCTTCACACTTTCCTCATGTTTTTCTTACTTAAAATTGTCTTTTTGGGAGAAGTTTGCAGGCTGTTTCCTGGGGTCTGGGCCGGCGGCCCCACCATGCCCTAACCCACCAGTTCCCCCGGCCACAGGCTGAGTGTCCCTGTGCACAGGAGCTCCTGGCCTTGCTGTGCCGGGTGCGACACTCCCACCGCCACCCCCACGGCTCACAGCCACGCTCCACACCATGATGTTTCCTTCCAGCCTCCGTGTAAACAAAAATAACACCTTGTCCTCCGAGCAAACGAGCAGAGGCCTCGGGACCCTCTGCAGCCCACAGCTCCCGGGGCACCCCTCCCAGGTGTGCACATGGCCACCTCTGCTGTGCTACCCACACCCCCACCTGGAGCGAGCGCCGCCCAGCACCGCCCCACATGCACCCTCTGCCACCAGGACCCCGACCTCTCAGCCTCTCTGGACCCTGGGAGTCCCAGGACCTGGGTGCAGACTCTGAGGCGTCAGGGGGCCAGCAGCGCTGCCTGGCTCTCTGCAGGGTGTGTTCATTGTTCTCCCTAGTGGGTTGTCTGCGGCTGTGGGGCCCCGTGGCTCCCGAGGGCTGTGCTGACAAGGCCTTCAGCCCTGAGCAGCATGCGGCAGGCCCTCTGCAAAGCCAGGCAGAGTGCACGTCCCCCCACGGCACTCCTCCCACGGTGCTGCAATCACAGGCATGAGCCACCGTGCCTGGCCCTGATCATTCTGAATTACGGTGTAAGGCAAGCTCCCACTCTTCCTCCTGTCAGGGCTGCCACGTGGGACCCTACGTGTGGGTCCCTCGGCCTGGGAGGCTCCAAGGTCCCCCATAGCCGGGTGTTGCATGTACAGCCCTGAGCTGGGCTGTCTGCACTGGGCAGGCTCAGGGCCGGGCTCCCATTTTTGCCGGTCCCCGCCCAGGTGCCTGTCTGCAGCAGGAGGGCATCCTGGGCCTGAGAGGCTGCCCATGTACCCCAGCTCTTGCGGGTCTGCCCGCGGGGCAGCAGGCAGTACATTCCCCTGACTGCCTGTGTTCTCGATTTGGGCACAGATGGTTTAAAGGTGCTGTCTCTCCTTCAGGTAGGGTGTGTCTTCTTGACTTTTAGATGGTGAAGATTTTAAGAAAAATAAATAGTTTGCTCTTGCTTCAGAAACTCCCTTCCCTGAATGTCCTTTGGCTCTTAGCCTGGCAGGTGGGCTCTGCGGGTGCAGGGTCGGGGGGATCCTGTGTGCAGTACAGATGGGTTCAGTGGGCTGGAGACCCACATGCCCAGCCCCAGCCCCGCCTCCCGGGGATGGGCCGGGAGACTCACACTGGGCCCCCCCTGTGCCCGCAGACACAGCCGGTGCCCGGCCCCGTGGCGTACTACCTGCACCAGTCACCCTGGATGGGCCGGGAGACTCACACTGGGCCCCCCCTGTCCCTGCAGACACAGCCGGTGCCCGGCCCCGTGGCGTACTACCTGCACCAGTCACCCTGGATGGGCCGGGAGACTCACACTGGGCCCCCCTGTCCCCCGCAGACACAGCCGGTGCCCGGCCCCGTGGCGTACTACCTGCACCAGTCACCCTGGATGGGCCGGGAGACTCACACTGGGCCCCCCTGTCCCCGCAGACACAGCCGGTGCCCGGCCCCCGTGGCGTACTACCTGCACCAGTCACCCTGGTGGTTGCACCGCTTCGAGACGCTTAGTAACCACTTCATCGAGCTCCTGGTGCCCTTCTTCCTGTTCCTCGGCCGGCGGGCGCGCGTGGTCCACGGGCTGCTGCAGATCCTGTTCCAGGTGAGCCTGCGCCGCCTGCTCTGCCCGTGTCTGTAGAGGCGCTCGCCCCCGTCTCGGTTTCTGGGTGCCGCTGTCTGGGAGGCCCCTGGAGGGTTACCGGCTCCGTTTGGGGGAGAGCCCATCCTCGCCAGCCTGCATTTGCATCAGGGCCTCACCAGCTCCTCTTGCATCCCGTGGGGGCCCTACTGCCGCCCTGTCCCGGGCTGGAGGCCGAGGGGTCTCCTTCCCAGGCTTCCTCCAAGGTCTGGCTCCTCTCAAGAGCGTTTCCCGTGGCTGCGAGAGGCCACATTCTAGGCTGGGCAGCGGGATGGGGTGAGGCACACCGAGGCCCTGTGTGGACGCCCCACATGCCTGTAATCCTCTCCTAAGATTCTTCCATTCTGGAGCTTTCCTTCCACGTGTTCGTGTCGATTCACCAGGAATCAGGGTCTGAGAGAGGCCAGGTCACCTTGTCTCCATGTGGGTGAGGAGCTGCCTCCCACAGCCCTGGGAGCCCCCGGCACCCCTGACCCCCGTCCCTGCCCACAGTCACTGCCATCCCTGCCCCATAAGCCCCCGGCATCAAGGGCACCTCGAAGGGCAGGCCACCCCCACGCCACCTCCAGGAGGGCTGGGCCCGTCTCTGGCCTCTGCTTTTCCATGTAAATGGTACGTTGCGACTGTCCATTTCCAAGGAGAATGTGGTTGAGATTTTAAGGGTGGTTCTGCGTCAGCCGTTTGTTTTGAGGGAGGTGTAGCACACGTCCAGGGCAGTGCACGGCCCTAGGGTGGCATTCCACGTGCTCCGGAAAAGAGACACGCCTACCCGCCCACCAGTGCAAGGCCCAGCCCGCCTGGGTCTAGAGGGTGTTCTCTACAGGTGCGGAGACAAAGGACTGTAAATAGAGAACAGAATACCGAGATAGAGAGAAAAAGAGCTGGGCCCGGGGGTCCATCACCGCCAGTACACAGAGACCGGCCATGGCCCCGAGTGCCTGGATGCTGACTTTTGTGGGGTACAAAACAGGGGGGCAGGGTAAGTAGGGTGAGTCCTCCACAGTCACTGATAGGGTCAAGCAAATCACCTGTCTAAGGAACAGGGGAGTAGGGGCCCAGGGCTTGCAAGTAGCCGAAGCGGGGGCAGCGGGATGCGTCGGGGACTGATGGGGACACTATGGGATGTGGCCGAGAGGCAAGAGCATTAATACCATGGAACACCGACTGCGGCGATCAGCAGGGACAACCTGTCGAATGCCGAAGCCCTCGTCACACCCGCATCACGGCTGCTGGAGGGGCGCCTAAAATCTCTGCGGCAGCGCCAGTGCTGGGGAAGCGCCAGGCTACCCAGCAGACCTTGGAAGGGAACATCCCTGTCCTCGGGACCACAGCGACCCGAAGTTCCGAGGTAATCACGCGTGAAGTACAAGCAGGCTTTAATCAAGTCTTAATTTTCAATAGGACTAATATCTAATCACTCATGATACTTAATATTCAATAAGTCTAATATCTAATCATTCGTGATACTTATTCCTAAACTCTTCTGTCTATACTCTATTAAGAAGAATTGGCTGAGGCTTCAGTCTCCTGCTTCGGCACTTAGGAAACTTTCCAGCCACATGCCAGAGCACCGCAGGCTCTAGGGGCAAAGCTCCCACCCCGCAGGCGTGGGTGCCGCGCCACGTTGCTGGTGCACACGGGGGTGGCCACGGTTGCCAGCTGGGTCCTGTTTGACCATATGCGCGTCCTGCAGTCGGCTGGTCCGTCGCCATGGACCGTGGACTCGTGGTGGTGTCTGGTTTTCACCATAGCCTGCCGTGCACACACACAGTCTCGTCCTCCCATGGACATGTTTTCAGGGGCGCTGCTGTATCGTGAGCAGGTGTGTGATTCGCTTTACTGGAAGCTGCACGCGTCCTGGTGGCCATGCCGTTCTTGACCCCACTCCCTAGCAAAGCCCCTTGCTCTGGCTGTCGGGCCCTGAGCAGCTCCCCGACACCCTCGGCCTTTTCCGTGTTGGCCGCTCAGAGGCTGGTGCTGGTGCTTCTGGGGGAGATTCCCTGGCAGGCATCGATGTCGCTGAGAATGTAAGTGGGAAGAACTGACTTGCTCACAGAGGGTGTCCCATCCAGGACCGCGCGTTTCTCTGCGGCTACTCGGGGCTCCTGGGATGCTTCAGTGGATTCTGTATGGCCACACTCCTCGCGTGTCTGGGCGCAGCAGCTCCTAGGTGACTTACTTTGATCGTTGGTGTTGTGAACAGCAGCCCTTTTAACTATATTTCCTCTTCTTGGTTGCTAAGTGGGGGGGTGCTGGTGACCTCAGCCTTTCTCGGGTCACCTCTGCTCTGGTACAACCCATCTGGCCGCAGGTCCCTTGAAAATGCATCATGGGCATGATCCTGGGATTCTGCCGGCTCTGCACTCATCCCCTTCTCCCCCTGCTGGGTGGGGTCTAGGGTGTCGTGGGTCCCACAGCAGGGAGGGCCCTTTCCCCCCACGCCCTGCCTCTCACAATACCGGCTGTGGGTTTCGTGGCTGCTTTTATTAAGTTCTCTTTTGTGGTTTTGCTTTGTGGTTTTCTCAGTCATGAATGGATGTTGAGTTGTAGTGTTTTTCTCCATCAGTCACGAGATGATTTGTGCTTTAATCTGTGGCGCGGCGAGCCACAGATGCCGAAGCAAGCTCACGCTCCAGGACGTTTGTGCCTCTTCCTCTGCAGGAGCCATGAAAGCAGAGTGTCCATCCCTCACACCTGGCATGCCCGCGCAGGAGGCCACCTGTGCCACCGGGGGGGGGTGGTCTCCGTGGCTGCTCCCCCTTGGGGGCCACAGGACAAGCAGGGTTTCTGTTTCTTCTTGAAGCAGTTTTTGTAGTGAACATTTTCCTGGGAATTTGTTCATTTCATCTGTTTTCAAATTTATTGGCCAAAAAAAGTCATAATATTCTCATAATGGAACCTGGATTTGTGAGCGTCTCTTTCTGGGCCTGTGGCCTTATTCTTTTTTTTAGTTTTCAGACACGGTCTCCCCCTGTTGCCCAGGCTGGAGCACAGTGGCGCCATCTCAGCTCACTGCAACCTCTGCCTCCCGGGCTCAAACAATTCTCCCACCTCAGCCTCCTGAGTAGCTGCGATTACAGGCGCCCGCCACCACGCCTGGCTAATTTTTGTGCTTTTAGTAGAGAAGGGGTTTCACCGTGTTGGCCAGGCTGGTCTCAAACTCCTGACCTTGTGATCCACCCACCTCGGCCTCCCAAAGTGCTGGGATCACAGGCATGAGCCACTGCGCCCAGCCTGTGTCCTTATACTTAAAGAGACAGACAGGGTCTCGCTCTGTCACCCAGGCTGGAGTGCAGTAGCACGATCTCAGCTCACTGCCTCATGTGATTCTCCCACCTCAGCCTCTCAAGCAGCCGGGACTACAGGTGCCACCACACCTGGCTGTTTTTCGTTTTTGTAGAGCTGGGGGTCTCGCTGTGTTGCCCAGGCTGGTTTTGAACTCTGGAGTTGAGTACTCCTCCTGCCTGACCTCCTAGAGGGCCGTGACTGCATGTGTGCGCCACCACGCCCCACCTCGGGGCCTGTGTCCTCACTGACGTGCATCTCCTGAGAAGTGGGGAGCGAGGTCAGTTAGGGTCAGCCTGGCCGTCCTTCTAATTATGGGCCCACAGAGCTCCACTGACATGCTTGGACTTACTTCCCTGTCCTTTTGTTCTTTGTTAGAAATAGAGCTTGGAGTTGTGAGGAAAATTAGTACTTGAAGCATTTTTTAGCAAAGTGAATTTATTTTTGCGCAGAGGGTGCTTGTTGTCTGGCTGGTTGTTATGAGGGCGAAAGTGTTTATTTTTGATGTAAGTCTGGCTTTTGTGATTTTTTATTGGCTGGGGTTGGACTATACAATGTAAGCTAGACCATTAAATCTTTAAACTTTTCTTCTAGATAAGGTGAGCACGTAAGAGAGAGGGGAAGGGGCAGGGTTGTCTGTGGTGAGCTAGAGAGTCTTTTCTTAAATACGGAGAGGAACGTGGGCTGCTGGCACAGCGTGGCTGGCGTGTGGTGTACGCAGCAGGAGTGGGCACGGGGAATTCAAGGGCCAGGCTGGCTCACATTCTTTGTATCTTTCTCTTGCATTTCCTGTTAGTTTCCCTCCTGAGAAGACAGACCGTCCCTTTCCTCAGTGGTTCCCAGCCGGGGTGACTTACCGGAGGTCTCGGTGTGGGCAGCATCTTTGCCACCATGACCCCAAGGTCCTCTGCCTGCCCAGCCCGCCTCGGCCCACCCAAGCCACCTGCGGCAGTCGCACCAGTGTTTCAACTCTGTTTTAATAGACTTATTTTAGCACAGTTTTAGATTTACAGGAAAACTGTGCGGGGACAACAGGAGCTCCCTTATCCCCTCTCCCCCAGTTTCCCTGTGCTCAGGGACTTGCAGGGGCTGAGGCACTGTTAGAGCTGATGGGAGGGCCATGTGTGGCATCCCTCATTCTGTGGACTCCCACAAACAAATGAGGACGCGTGTCCCCATCACAGCTTCACGCAGAGTCGCTCATGGCCCTGGAAGTCCCCGGGGTCCCGTGTCCTCCACAGTGCTGCCTTTCCCGGACGTCCTAGAGTGGGAAGTGGCGTGCGGCCTTTTCCAGCTGGCTTCCTTCTCTCAGCAGCTGCACGGGGCCGGGGGGGTCTTCCTGCACCTCCCCTGCTCATTTCTCTTCAGCGCGGCAGGACACCCCACGGTCTGCACATGCCCGGTTTATTTCTTCACTCAGCCCCAGAAGGGCCACAGACAGAGCCCCCGGGCACTCGAGCTTCCCACGCGGGGCTCAAAGAGGTTTGAGTGTGGGGCCAGGGCCCTGCAGGTGTGGCTATGCCAGCCCGGGTCCCACTGCCACCCAGGGAGGGGCGTCTGGCCTTGATGGAGGGGTCCGTTCCAGGATTCCTAAGCCGGGTGGGGCCTTAGATTCCTAAGCTCAGGATGGGGCGACTCCTGAGTTGTCTGTGGTCCTGGGGTCCCAGCTGCTGGAGCCTCCTCAGAGTCCCCCTGACACCCCTGATGTGGGCGGCGCTGCCTCAGGGTCCCACCTGACCCTGCCCACGCCAGGCTCGGGTCTGGTTCTAAGCCACCCCTGGACACATGGCCCAGGCAGGAGTGTGGGTCTGCTCGTCTCCGGGGTTGCCTGGCTGGCTGGAGTGCTCAGGATCTCCCCCTCCCGCTTTCACAGCCCGTGCACCCCGCACCGTCCCCTCCCTCCCTCAGCCTGTGGTGGGCGGTGCCACTGTCCCTGCTCTGCAAATAAACTGACATGGCGGGAGGAAGTGCTAATGAAAAGCAAGGGGTGAGTTCCTTCAGCAAAGAAGGAAAGTCTGAGGCACTGGAGGCTGAGTGACCCTGACATGGAAGGGGAGGGGACCTCTGAACCAGAGGCCTCAAAAACGTCCTTGTGCCTCAGAATGCAGGAACTTGGCCCGGGGGTGGGATGAGAAATGGACTAACGGCCCCAGTGCAGGCAGACAGGGACCCGCCCCGGCGTGACAGCTGGGCTGCGGGGTCCCCCCCGGCGCCCGCCCAGTTTTGGAGTCCACTGCCTGGTGGGTGGGTGGTGGTGGACAGTGGGGACGAAGGGAGGGAGGGGACAGAGCTCGGCCTCGGAGATCGGGCCGTGTCCTCCTCTCCAGGACGAGGTGGAAGCAGCCGGGGCCGGGGCTCTGCAGCCTGGCCTGGCATCCCCCATGGAGGAGAGGAGGGTCGGCCAGCTGTCCGGGCTGCGATGTGTCCTGCCCCTCACAGGCAGGGTGGGGTCTTGGACTAGGCCCTTTGCCCCCACAGGCATACAGGCCAGAGGGTGTTTGGGGCACGTGGTGTGGGGCTGAGAGTGACCTGTGGCAACACCGCAGCCCCCTGCCTGGGGCCATGCCCTCGCCTGTGCCACGCTGTGCCAGCCAAGCACTGAGACCGAGGGCCGCCTCCAAGTGCCACCTCCCTGGAGCCCGATCTGGTTCCGTGTGTTCCTTCCTTTGGGAGGTTGAGGCATGAGCAGCCTCCCCTCCTCCCACACACAGTTTACACAGCTGTTCTGGAGGGTTCTGCACGGCCCTGGGGCCACTGCCTGCCTGGAGAGGTACACGTGAGCAGTGACCGTCCAGCCTGGCTGCCCAGCCAGCACCCACGAGAGCCGTCAGCCGCCGCCAGGGCAGGAGGGGTAGGGGGGTGAGTTCAGGCCTGCAGCCTCCAAGGCGCCTGCTGTTCACAGGGGCTCCCTGCCCCGGCCGCCCCACACGCAGGCCAGCTTTCTGAGGCTCTGTCCCGGGCCCTGAGCTCTGTTTTAGCTGTGATGAAACAACAAAGATGACAGGAAGGTCACGCTTTTGAAGTGAACTCGGAGGCATCCAGTGCGTTCAGAGTGTGCCATAGCCACCACCTGGTTTCAGAAGTTCCCGTACCGCCACACCCCGTGCTGGGCCCCACCAGCCACTGGGGGGGCTTCGTCTCTGGATTCCCCTGACCCAGACATTCTAGGCGACTGGCATCCAACCATGTGCGCCTCGTGTCCGGCCTCCTCCCTGAGCATCAGGACTCTAGGTCTGTCTCTGTCGGGGCACGTGCTGGAATCCGATTCCTCGGCAAGGCTGGATGCGTTCCCGTGTGTCAGGCACAGGGCTCTAGAGCAGTGCCATCATGGACACCGATGGACCCGTCTCAGACCTCAGGCAGATTCTCTATACCTCCCGCCACTTCTGCCCCCCCCACCGAAGAGAGACATGGGTTCACGCCCACCTGAGAACACAGCATGTCCTCGGCGGAGGGTCCCCGCAAGCCCACCTGTTCTCTGTGGCAGCTGACAGGCCGGAGGCTGCATCCAGAGAGCCCCTCTTCCTTCTTGGGGCCACGCTCCATTGGCCCCGGAACATACGCTGCCGCGTCTCTTGGGCGCAGGGTTCCGTCACTCAAGCTCCTCTTCCTGTGCCGGCCGGGTCATCTGTGGGCTGCACTCTCCTTGAGAGGACTCCGCCAGCTGGGGGGTGAGCACAGATGGGGAGGTTTGTGAGAAGATTGATTTCCCTCTGAGGAGTTGGCTCAGTGATGCTGGAAGAAAAACACGGAAGATGGGGTCCCCCGGGAGTGCTCCGGCCATGCACTCTACGGAACTGTGTTTCATAACAAAACAGCCGACCAGCTGGAGGGCGAGAGCCGCACCAGAGAGGCTGAACGGGCTAGGCCAGGGCGCCTCATATGGAGCACGGCCCCCTGGCCCCCCACTGGGCTCACGTCAGGATGACCCAAGGCGGCTTTGGAAATACGCTCAGGCCAGGCCTACCCTGATGAACGCAGGCAGGAGCTCGGGGCTGCGAAGCTCCAGATGGTTCTGGATGGTTCTAGCAGGAGTTCAAAGCTCTGGATGGTTCTGGCGTGGCCAGGCATAAGAACGTGCGCTGGCTCAGGCTGGGCCCCAGCTCGCTTTGGTCCTGTCTGCTAGTGAGACGACTCACCACAGGGAAGGGGCGCAAAGGCCCGAGCTTTTGTCGCTGAGAATGGAGGGCAGGACATTCCAGTGGTGCCTGGGGCGTCCCCTCCACAGCACCCCGAAGTAAGCCCGAAGGTCAGCCCTCAGTGCCCAGCCCTGTTCCCTGTCACAGGAGCTCAAGGGCTCCCAGCGCCCCAGCCCCGGTTACACTCAGTCTTGGCACAGCAGGGCTGTTTTTGGCACAGGAGTTTGGTAACATTGTAAATAGGGGGAGAAAATAGGAAATTATTTTTGGCCTCAGAACCAGGAAAGCCATTTTTCCAGATTAACCCAGGACAGCTGTGAATTCAGTTGATAAAAGCCGTCATCACCCATGAAACTGACACGCTCCCCCCCGCACAGACCCCTCCTGAGACATCGGTGTCTGTGTCCTCAACCTTTCTCCTGAGTGACGGGGATAAAGACTGGGCTTTGCCGCATCAAATCTGGCCGACAGAATGCGACCGGAGCCATCCGAGGAAGCCACGCCCGGGTCTTGCTGGCCCTGGTTCCCCAACTCAGCCGCAGACCCTCAGCCATGCAGGCGACCAGCTGCACGAGCCACCCCCGTCTCCCTGACGCCTCTGCAGCAGCGGCAGGGGTGAGGCTGGCAGCACCTGTGACCTCCCCTGCCAGGAGCTGCTCAGGCAGCGGCTCAGTCTCCAGTGCCACCACCTGCGCTCACTCACTGGCCTGCAGCGGTGTCCAGAGCCGGGGTCCCTCCCGTTGCATGGCTTTGCCGTTCCTGCCATGGGTTTCCTCACGCCTCCGTCTTTCCCTGGAGTGCGTGGCCATGCGGCCAGCCCTGCACACGGCCCCTCCCCCTTCTCTGCTGTTCATCTCCGTGGCACAGCGTCCTGTGCCCATGTCTCGCCTCCTTGCATTTGGTATTTTGGAGTAGGGGCGTTCCTGGTGGCCCCCATGGCTCCTGTTGTCTGTGTCACCCATTGGCTGAGGGGCATCCTGGACACCTGCACTCCAAGCACAGCCTCCTCTGTGTGGACATGCCACCCCTCCTCCAGCATGGCCCTGGAAGGCAGCCCCCGCCAGTGAGGAGCTCCAGGCAGGCACAGGGTCTGGTCTGGCCGCAGCCTTGTGGATCACTAAAACAGACGGAACCTGCACAGAAACGTGCAGTCACGGGAGGAACTTCTGGAAGCACCTGCCGGAAGGCGACTCTAGGGCGTCTGCTGCCCGCTCCGTGAAGGCACAGCTGGGTTTGGGTTGTGATGCCAGGGCTGGGGGTGGCAAGGGCAGAGCTGGGTGTAGGGCCCTCCTGCTCCGGGAAGCGAGGCTCCAGTCACCCGGGGCCCTGCCTGAGTCTCAGCAGCGGCATCTCCACAGGCCGTGCTCATCGTGAGCGGGAACCTCAGCTTCCTGAACTGGCTGACCATGGTGCCCAGCCTGGCCTGCTTCGATGATGCCACCCTGGGGTTCTTGTTCCCCCTCCAGTCCCGGCAGCCTGGAGGACCGAGTCCTGCGGATGCAGAAGGAACCCCGAGGCGCCCAGCCCGAGTCCAGGTTTGGTAGGTGGCCCTTTGCCTCGTCAGAGGGCGGGAGGGAGTCCTGCCCCCGTGCCCACGGGCCTGGGAAGGCTGGGCAGTGCCAGCCCCCGAGGCCCCACAGGCTGCCTGTGTGGGTTGCGAGTCCTAGAGTAGGAGGCGAGTCAGTGTCAGCTGCTGTGGAACCAGGCACGGTGACATCAGGTGCTGCTCTGTCCCCAGGACCTGGGACAGCTGGCCCTTAGTGAGCAGCAGCTGAGGTCTCCCCAGGGACAGGCCAGGGGGCAGCTGGGAGCCCCACGTGGAAGAACTCCCCCCCCGCAGGCTCGGCGGTGCGGCGTGCAGCCAACGTTTCACTGGGCGTCCTGCTGGCCTGGCTGAGCGTGCCCGTGGTCCTCAACTTGCTGAGCTCCAGGCAGGTCATGAACACCTCCTTCAACCCTCTGCGCATTGTCAACACCTACGGGGCCTTCGGAAGGTAGGTGGGAGACTCGGCCCTGACCAGCCACACCCCGGCGGGGGTTGGGTTGTGGCCCCCATGACCCTGCCCCAGGCACGGGCCGGGCTGTGCAGGCCTCCTCCATCCCGGTCCTGTGAGGCAAGTGCCCAAAGTCACCAGGCAGGTCTGCTGCCGCCTTAAGGGAGAGGCGACCAGACCCTGACCCCCCAGGGGGGGGAATGCCAGGTGGTGGTGCCTGCACACAGGCAGTGCCTCAGGATCCAGGTGCCCTTCCTGCCCTGGGGCCGGCCCCTTGGCCTCTGGTGTCCACCCTGAGCTGCTGAGGGGTATGGGGCACATGCCAGCTGCGTCTTCAGGGGCAGGGAAGGTGCTCTCGAGTGAGTTCCTAGGACCACAGTTCCCAGGCAGAGCTACAGCCTCTGAGTACTCTCAGCCACACCCACCATGCTTCCTCGGGGGGCAGCCACTCAGTAGCCCCTAACCAGGAGGCAGGTGGGGGGGTGCAGGCTCTCCGCATGGGCCAGGATGGACTGTCGGGGAGCCCCCCACTCAGCCCAGCCAGGGTGTGACGTGAGCCTGACCTGCCTCGGTCTCCTGGCAGCATCACCAAGGAGCGGACGGAGGTGATCCTGCAGGGCACCGCCAGCCCTAATGCTAGTGCCCCCGATGCCGTGTGGGGAGGACTACGAGTTCAAGTGCAAGCCGGGCGACCCCAGCACACGGCCCTGCCTCATCTCCCCCTACCACTACCGCCTGGACTGGCTCATGTGGTTCGCCGCCTTCCAGGTGGGAGTGAGTCCCCGGCGGGTGCACGGACCCGCCTCATCCCCACCCACTGCCCGCAGGTGGCAGGTTCCTAGAGCGACCGCTGAGGGGGGCTGAGGGGCGGGAGGCTGAGGGGAGCTGGGATCCTGCCTGAGATGAGAGCTGAGCCCACATGACGTCCAGGCCCAGCCTCAGGAGGGGCCTCGTGACAGCAGAGCCACACCATCTACCAGGGCCCGCCAGGCAGCGCCTCATGGCTGGGTGCTGTCCTGAGACCCTGTATCTACAGAAAACACACAAGTTATAGCAGGGGAGGGCGGCACCGGTGGTTTCAGCTTCGGAAGGATCGGCCGCGCCCAACCACGAAGCTTCAGATGGCGGTGCCGCTGCACTGCAGCCTGGGGACAGGGCCGGACCCCGTGTGAGAAAACAGGAAGGCATCCCCAGGGCTGGCCGCTTCACTGCAGCCTGGGGACAGGGCCAGATCCCATCTCAGAAAACAGGAAGGCATCCCCAGGGCTGGCCGCTGCACTGCAGCCTGGGGACAGGGCCGGACCCCGTGTCAGAAACAGGAAGGCATCCCCAGGGCTGGCCGCCGCACTGCAGCCTGGGGACAGGGCCGGACCCCGTGTCAGAAAACAGGAAGGCATCCCCCAGGGCTGGCCGCTGCACTGCAGCCTGGGGACAGGGCCAGATCCCATCTCAGAAAACAGGAAGGCATCCCCAGGGCTGGCCGCTGCACTGCAGCCTGGGGGACAGGGCCGGACCCCGTGTGAGAAAACAGGAAGGCATCCCCAGGGCTGGCCGCTGCACTGCAGCCTGGGGGACAGGGCCGGACCCCGTGTCAGAAAACAGGAAGGCATCCCCAGAGCTGGCCGCTGCACTGCAGCCTGGGGACAGGGCCGGACCCCATGTCAGAAAACAGGAAGGCATCCCCCAGGGCTGAGAGCGGCAGAGGCACCCGCGGACAGAGCGGCTGTTCCGTCCTCCCGGTCCCGTCTCAGCCACCAGGACACTGAACCTCAGGGAGGCAGAGTCCAGAGTGAGCGGGGGCAGACAGGCAGGCAGGCGAGGGCAGCGGCCAGCATGGGAAGGAGTGGTCAGGGCTACAAGGAGCACACAACACAGGTGCCCCTTAGGGACCCCAGCCAAAGAACTGGGGCGCAGCCACCCAGGGAGCCCACCTCCCGGAAAGCCTCAGCACCACACGCCGCTGGGCGGATGGAGAGGCTGGCAGGGGAGGGGGGGGGCATGGCCGAGTGTCTGGAGGGGCTGCGCCTGGACAGCACGCAGCACAGCCGTCCCAGCCCGCCCTCTCCTCCCAGACCTACGAGCAGGACGAGTGGATCCTCCACCTGGCAGGCAAGCTGCTGGCCGGCGATGCCGAGGCCCTGTCCTTGCTGGCACACAGCCCCTTCGAGGGCAGGCCCCGCCCAGGTAAGACGCCCCTCCCCCCAAATCCAGGTGTCGGGTGGGGCCTGCAGGGAGCAAAATGGGGGACCCCATCAGCCTTGGCATCCAGGCTGGTCCCACCCCCTGCCTTACAGCCCCCCTCAACCCAAACCTGCCGTCACCAGAGGAGCCCACGGGGCCCGTGGAGAAGTGTGCTGGACTCACACCTGCATACCCCGGGATGTCACAGCCGAGAGTGTGTGGGGCTGAGGTCGGGTGGGGTGGTGGTTTCATTGCCTGGCGGGGCTCTGACTCGTGGACAGGGGACCAAAGTGAGAGCCTTGTGGGCCCTGCAGGCTGGCCCACGCTGGGCAGTGACTTGGTGACATCCTGAGGAGGGAGCCCTGCAGGGTAAGATTCTCAGGAGCCAGAGGCGGCAGCCATGGGGGAAGTCACCCTCCTCCCCCGACCCGGGATGACTTTCTGGACTCCATGCAGAGGAGCTGGGGTGCAGAGGAGCTGGGGTGCAGAGGGAGACGCCAAGGGCTGGGAGCAGGAGGCAGGGACTGGGCCCCACTGGGGTGCAGGGGGGGTCGGGATGTGAAAGATTGGAGAACTCCCCACGTGGCCACCCCGACAAGCCTTTGCGTCCCCCACCCCATGTGGTAGGATCGAGCGGCCCCCTGGAGGTTGTAGGAACAGAGCAGAGTCTGGACCGCCCACCCCCTCCCCCTGTGCCATCAGCCACCGATTTTGATAGAAAACACAGCTCTAGGTTTTCCCTCCAGGAACGCTCGCTGGGAGCCAGGACAGCTGCACCCCCCTGGAGTTACTCCCAGCTGTCTGGAGGGTGGAGGGCGGGGGATGGAAGGGCGCTGAGGCCTGCAGAGGCAGCTGGGCCCTGAGTCTGGCAGCCCAGGCAGGGTGCTCCCAGCACCAGCAGTACAGGGAGCTGGGGCGGAGGGCGATGGGGGTCCCTCCTCATGGGCCAGGCCTCAGTCTTCATCCCAGAGCCTATGGGAGGGGGTAGCCGCTCTCCCAGCCAGCACCCTCAGACAGGGCCCTCCAGGCTTACCAGGGTCTGGGCCCCACGACTCACCCTTCCAGGCTCCATACGGGTCTTCTCTGTTACTGCCCCTATCGGGGCAGCCTCAGAGTCCCCCCGGCGCCCACTCCAGGTCACGGCCTCAGTGCCTGGGGGACCCTGGAGCTGGCCCGGAGGAAGGTTGAACCCTCAGGCCTGAGGGAAGCCTCTTCTGGTGAGCGTGCAGATCGGATCATCTGCTTCTTAGCCAGGAGGTGCTGAAACCACTCCTCAGGTCTGGGCAGGTTCAGGGCCGTGTCTTGGGCCCCAGAATCTGCCTAGAAAGGGTCGATAGTGTGAAAACTGAGGGTGAAAGCAGTTGATACTTCATATAAACATTTAAAATATCTGAAATATTGAAAACGGCCACACAGCACACCTGTGCCCCGTCTGCATGGTGCACATGGTTGGCAGCCGGAGCAGGCGGCTTTGTGACAGGGCGGGGGCCTGACCTGGGCCTGCGTTTAGCCCATCGCTGACTTTACAGCTGGAAGCGCAGACACTTATCCCTGGTCCTCCCACTGATCCCTGGAGGCTCTGTGTAAACAGGAAGGCTGAAGGTGAGAAGAGAGCCCAGCAGCAGGCCCTCGGGACGCAGCCACAGCCCCAGAATGGCAGTGACGGCCTGGGTTTTCCTTCTGCCTCATGTTCTAGACTTGGAGGTGAGAAAGCTGGAAACCCAGTAATCCCTGCAGATACAGACAGCAAACGCCTCCACAGAAATCTGTGCTCTGTGGCTAAAGGGCCAGCAAACAGCAGCCTAGCAGAAAGTCATCACCACTCCAGCCCACACCATGGAGAAACCACGGGCCACCCACCTGGCAAGGGATGGGGTAGGAGCCGGGGACTCCCCTCGCTGGGGTGCTGCCAGAGGAGGCCAACGGGAAGCTGAGATTTCCATCCCAGTGGGCAGGAGGACCCCCACTTCTGTAGTGTCGGTGGGGGACCACAGGAGGAGCCTGGACACCCCAACCCTGGCAGCACTGAGGGGCTCCTCCCGCTCCAGAGTGGTATGAAGTGAAAACCAGCAGAAAGCCACAACCTTCACCACCGCCCAGCAGCAGCGGGGAATACCCCTAATGTGGCAATGGGAGTTCTACCCCAACCTGGCAGTAACAAGGCAGTACCCCCGCCCCCTTCTGTACCAGCATGATGTCAGAAAGCAGAAGGTTTAAATAAGATCCAAAATGCTGAGTTTTCAGTGGAAAAATCACTTGTCACCAAGAAGCCATGAAACTGATGAACCTGGGCAGTTGACAGAACGCAGAGGTGACAGTGGCATTAGAGTCACTTCCCACAGGTGGCAGTGCAGCCCTCACAAAGGCATTCAGTAAGCAGTTACAGACAGTCTCAGCAAAGAAACAGAAGACTGTTTGACCAAACATCTGAATGGAGAGGACGGAGCAGAGAATCCACTTAGAACAGAAGATGCCCAACGGGAAAACGCAGAGCCTCCGGGACCTGGGGGCCGACGAGACTGTAGCAGAAGATCCAGAATCCACGTCAGCGAAGTCCCAGAAGGAACAGGGCGAGCCGACGGCCGAAAATGTACTTGAAGACATAATAACGGAAAACGTCCCAAATTTGGCAAAAGGGTCAAATGTACACAGCCAATAAACCGAATAAACCCTAAACAGGAAAAACTCAGGATCATACAGCACTGCCCGCCGGGCCACCATGGTAAAACCCCATCTCTACAAAAATGCAGAAATCAGCCAGGCGTCCCTGAGTTCCCAGTCATGTTTCACGGTGAAGCAAAGGCTATAAAACTGTCTGCAGCAGTTCCAAGTTTATGTAGAGGAAGCATTTTATAAGAGATACATTGGAATCAAAATGAATTCTAAGAACTTACCAAACCCGTAGGAGAGCAGGTTGCGAAAACAAGAAGTGAAATGATGGACTTGGAGGTAAATGTAAATGACCTAACTGCACAATTAAATTACTGGCCAAGTGTGGTGCCTCATTCCTGTAATCCCAGCTGCCCGGGAGGCTGAGGCCACAGTGAGCCAGGATCATGCCACCGCACTCCAGCCTGGGACTACCTGGATAATGTTTTTGTATTTTCAGTAGGGACAGGGTGTCATCATGTTGGCCAGGCTAGTCTTGAACTCCCGACCTCTGGAGATCCACCCGCCTCATCCTCCCAAAGTGCTGGGTGACAGGCGTGAGCCACTGTGCCCGGCCAGAGACACAAGACCCTGTCTCAAAAAAAAAAAGATGGTAACTTAAATATACGCATCATGAGCTTAGGCCCTGATAAACCCACTGTGAGTTGAAAACATAAATCAGAAATGCGTTCAGTACACCTCCCACACATCAGTCGTAGCTCTGCCTCACCCGCTACCTCAGACGTGCCCAGAACACTTACGTGAGGCTACAGTGGGCAGAGTCATCTAACACATGGCCTATTTTATAATAAAGTGTTGAGTATCTTACGTGATTCACTGAATACTGTACTAAAAGTGAAAAGCCGAGTGGTTGTATAGGTACTCAAAGTACAGTTTCTACACCATCGTCAAGTGGAAAAACCATCAGTTGAACCATCATCATCAGGGACCATCTGCACAGGCAGGCTCAAAGTAAAAGGACAGAAAGTCTCAACTTAGGTGAATGGTAGTGAAAGTAAAGGAGTGATTGTATCAACACTGAGGCAGCGCTCAGTGCAGAAATTCTCAGAGACAAAGAAGGAGATTGAGAACAGGGTCACCCCACCAAGCAGACGCGGCAACCCGAAGTGTGCGCACACCACACACGGTCGGCGGAACGTGAAGGAGAAACACAACCCGAAGTGTGTGCGCACCACACACGGGTCAGAACGTGAAGGAGAAACACAACCCGAAGTGTGCGTGCACTACACACGGGTCAGAACGTGAAGGAGAAACACAACCCGAAGTGTGCACGCACTACGCACGGTCGGCGGAACGTGAAGGAGAAACACAACCCGAAGTGTGCACGCACTACGCACGGGTCAGAACGTGAAGGAGAAACACAACCCGAAGTGTGCGCGCACTACGCACGGGTCAGAACGTGAAGGAGAAACACAACCCGAAGTGTGCACGCACTACACACGGGTCAGAACGTGAAGGAGAAACACAACCCGAAGTGTGCACGCACTACGCACGGTCGGCAGAACGTGAAGGAGAAACACAACCCGAAGTGTGCGCGCACTACACACGGTCGGCGGAAAGTGAAGGAGAAACACAACCCGAAGTGTGCGCGCACTACGCACGGGTCAGAACGTGAAGGAGAAACACAACCCGAAGTGTGCACGCACTACACACGGGTCAGAACGTGAAGGAGAAACACAACCCGAAGTGTGCACGCACTACGCACGGTCGGCAGAACGTGAAGGAGAAACACAACCCGAAGTGTGCGCGCACTACGCACGGGTCAGAACGTGAAGGAGAAACACAACCCGAAGTGTGCACGCACTACACACGGGTCACAACGTGAAGGAGAAACACAACCCGAAGTGTGCACGCACTACGCACGGTCGGCAGAACGTGAAGGAGAAACACAACCCGAAGTGTGCGCGCACTACGCACGGGTCAGAACGTGAAGGAGAAACACAACCCGAAGTGTGCACGCACTACACACGGGTCAGAACGTGAAGGAGAAACACAACCCGAAGTGTGCACGCACTACGCACGGTCGGCAGAACGTGAAGGAGAAACACAACCCGAAGTGTGCGCGCACTACACACGGTCGGCGGAAAGTGAAGGAGAAACACAACCCGAAGTGTGCGCGCACTACGCACGGGTCAGAACGTGAAGGAGAAACACAACCCGAAGTGTGCACGCACTACACACGGGTCAGAACGTGAAGGAGAAACACAACCCGAAGTGTGCACGCACTACGCACGGTCGGCAGAACGTGAAGGAAAAACAACCCGAAGTGTGCACGCACTACGCACGGGTCAGAACGTGAAGGAGAAACACAACCCGAAGTGTGCACGCACTACACACGGGTCAGAACGTGAAGGAGAAACACAACCCGAAGTGTGCACGCACTACACACGGGTCAGAACGTGAAGGAGAAACACAACCCGAAGTGTGCACGCACTACGCACGGTCGGCAGAACGTGAAGGAGAAACACAACCCGAAGTGTGTGCGCACTACACACGGGTCAGAACGTGAAGGAGAAACACAACCCGAAGTGTGCGCGCACTACGCACGGTCGGCAGAACGTGAAGGAGAAACACAACCCGAAGTGTGTGCGCACTACACACGGGTCAGAACGTGAAGGAGAAACACAACCCGAAGTGTGCGCGCACCACACACGGGTCAGAACGTGAAGGAGAAACACAACCCGAAGTGTGCGCGTACCACACACGGGTCAGAACGTGAAGGAGAAACACAACCCGAAGTGTGCGTGCACTACACACGGGTCAGAACGTGAAGGAGAAACACAACCCGAAGTGTGCACGCACTACACACGGGTCAGAACGTGAAGGAGAAACACAACCCGAAGTGTGCACGCACTACGCACGGGTCAGAACGTGAAGGAGAAACACAACCCGAAGTGTGCACGCACTACGCACGGTCGGCAGAACGTGAAGGAGAAACACAACCCGAAGTGTGCGCGCACTACACACGGTCGGCAGAACGTGAAGGAGAAACACAACCCGAAGTGTGCGTGCACTACGCACGGTCGGCGGAACGTGAAGGAGAAACACAACCCGAAGTGTGCGCGCACTACACACGGTCGGCAGAACGTGAAGGAGAAACACAACCCGAAGTGTACGCGCACTATGCACGGTCGGCAGAACGTGAAGGAGAAACAGACAAATCGGCAATTACAGTCAGAGGCTCCAACACCCTTCTCCTAACCGTTGACAGAATCACGAGACGCAGATTTAGCCAGAACATAAACTAACACCATCATCAACAAACAGGACCTAATGAGATTCCCGGAATATGCCACCCATGGAACAGAACGCGGTGAGACGCGTAACATGTCATGTGACAGCGACAGGTGTTAGCTGCGTGTGGGATGCGGTTAACCAGTGATGAGAGGGAAAGCACCTGATGCAAACGTTAGCAAAGAGGGAAGCTGTCAGCCCAGTCACCTGACCTCAGCTGGGTGCCGGCACACACCTGCAGTCCCAGCGATTCAGGAGGCTGAGGTGGGACGATTGCTTGAAGCCAGGCTCCTGCCATGAGGCAACACAGGAAGACCCCATCTCTTAAGAAAAATCGTCTAAGCTCAAGATTCTGTGAGCAGGAAAAGATTAAGCAAGGAGCAGTCAGAAAATAGTAACAAGCGGAAAATGAAATGGAAAACAGCGCAACTTCCTGAAACAAAGAGATGACTCTTTAGCAAGACCAATAAAATCCTCAAACCTCTAGTAAGAATGACAAAAGGAGAAGAAACAGTTGCCAATATCAGAAATGAAACAAGAGGACGGGCGAGGTGGCTCACACCTGTCACCCAGCACTTTGGGAGGCTGAGGCGGGTGGATCACAAGCTCAGGAGTCCAACACCAGCCTGGCCAACATGGTGAAACCCTGTCTGTACTAAAAGTACAAAAAATTAGCCAGGCAGTCCCAGCTACTTGGTACGCGGAGGCACAAGAATCACTTGAGCTGAGATGGCAGCACTGCAATGCAGCCTGGGCAAAGCATGAGACTCTGTCCCAAAATGAAGAGGTATCAGGACAGGCCCTGCGTTCCCGAGATGGGCAGTAAGGGAATACCACAAACGCATTTTATAACTTTGGTAAAATAAACCAATTTCTGAAAAACACAAACTACCACAAGTCACAACTCACGTCGCATGAAGTAGACAGTTCCATACCACGTATGAAATAGCCCTGTAACTAGAAACTGAATTTGTAATTTTAAACTCCAAAAAGAAATCTCCAGGTTCAGATAGTTTCACTGGAGAACTGTAAGATTAATTTCCCAGAAAACAGAAGAGCAGGGGAAAAGGTCAGTGTTTTCTTTTTTTTCTTTCTGTGAGACAGGTTCTCACTCCGTCACCTAGGCTGGAGTGCAGTGCCACAGACCAGACTCACTGCAGCCTCGACCTCCTGAGCTCTAAGTATCCTCCCACCTCGGCCTGCCAGGTAGCTGGGACCACAGACCCACACCACCATGCCTCGCTATTTTTTTTTACTTTTTGTAGAGACAGGGTTTTGCCACGTTGCCCTGGCTGGGCTCAAGTGATCCTCCCACCTCAGCCTCCCAAAGTGCTGTGATTAGAAGCATGAGCCACTGTACCAAGCTTCAATTTATGTTATGCAGGTAATGATTCTCTGATCCCAAAACCACACAGAGATACTACAAGCCAATATCCCTTAGGGATACAGACACAACAATTTTCAACAAAGTATTACTAAATAGGCTGGGCGCAGTGGCTCATGCCTGTAATCCCAGCACTTTGGGAGGCTGAGGCAGGCAGATCACCTGAGGTCAGGAGTTCAAGACCAGCCTGGCCAACATGGTGAAACACTGTCTCTACTAAAATATAAAAAATTAGCCGGGCATGGTGGCGGGTGCCTGTAGTCCCAGCCACTCGGGAGGCTGAGGTTGCACTAAGCCCAGACTGCGCCATTGCCCTCCAGCCTGGGCAACAGTGAGACTCTGTCTCAAAAAGAGAGGTTACTAAATATAATTTGGCAATATATAACAAAGAATTGCATACCGTGACCAGGTAAGGTTTATTCCAGGGATAAAGGTGGTTCTGTATTTGAAGATCAGTCGATGTGATCCAGGTTAACCAACCAAAGACGCAACTCACGTGATTATATCCATCCGTGCGCGGAAAGCGCTTGCCAAACTTCACATCTATCCATGATTTACGCTCTTCGAAAAGTAGAGGAGAGGAACTTCCTCAACTGGATACAGAGCATCGGCAGAACCCCACAGCCAGCATTACCCGCCGGGGGAAGGAATCCACCCTCCACCACTGAGATCCAGAACTAGAAAGGCTGTCTGCACTAACCATCGTACCCCGTGTGGTGCTGGACGGACCGCCGCCGCAGTGAGGCAGGACGAGGATGTGAATCAGGCAGAGTCGTCATACTTCATACCGAAAGCCTGACCTGTAAAAGGAAAAACGGATGAGAGAGAGCACCAAGGAAGCAACAAAACTGTGCCGGTTCCCAGAGGACATCGTCGTCTTTGTAGGAAAGCCCCAGGAACCCACCAAAACCACTCCTGGAATTAGTAAGTGAGGCCGGGCGCAGTGGCTCACGCCTGTCATCCCAGCACGTTGGAAGGCAGAGGTGGGTGGATCACCTGAGGTCGGCAGTTCGAGACCAGCCTGACCAACACAGAGAAACCCCGTCTCTCCTAAAAATACAAAATTAACCAGCTGTGGTGGTGGGCACCTGTAATCCCAGCTACTCGGGAGGCTGAGACAGGAGAATCACTTCAACCCAGGAGGCAGAGGTTGCAGTGAGCCAAGATCGCACCACTGCACTCCAACCTGGTGACAGAGCAGAACTCCTTCTCAAAAAAAAAAAAAAGAATGAGTGAGTTCAGCAAAGTCAGAAGACACAAGGTCAACATAAATGATGCAACAGTATTTCTCTGGACTAGCAATGAACACACCAACCCTAGATTAAATAAGCAATACCACTTAAACAGCCACTCCACCAAGTGAACAGTTGGGTGTAAACCTCGCAGAACATGCAGAGAACTCACATGCTGAAAACTACACAGTGCTGCTGAAGCTCATCCAGGGACACGCCGTGTCCGAGGGTCGGAAGGGATCACGCTGAGCACGCCCGTTCCTTCCACATTGATACACAGCTTCAATAATCGTAGCAACATGTTTTTAATGGGCAAGGACAGGTCATTCCAACTTTTATATGGAAAGGGAAAGGAACTAAAATACCTGAAACCATTCTGAAAAAGAACAAAGCGGAAGGAATTGATCTACCCAGTTTCGGGACGTATAATTACAATCATCAGTACAGTGTAGTACTGACGGGGGCAGACACGCAGATCCATGGGACAAAACAGGGAACCCACAAGTAGACCCACACAAATACGCCCGGCTCGACGTGGGGTTGTGTTTTTTACCAAACTGCCAAGAGCAATCCAGCAGGGAAAAGACGGCCTCTTCAACAGATGCTTCCACGGCAACGGGCCTTTTGTGCAGAGAACAAAACCTTCACCCCAAGTCTCACACCGTACACAGAAGTAACTCAAGTGGATCCTGGACTTACAGGTAAAACAAGACAGTCAGCCTTCACGGCCTGGCACCGTGGCTGACACCTATAATCCTAGCACCTTGGAAGGCTGAGCAGGAAGATTGCTTGAGCTCAGGAGTTTGAGACCAGCCTGGGCAACATGGTGAAACCCCATCTCTACTAAAATATGAATAGCAGGGTGTGGTGGTGCACACCTGTACTCCCAGCTACGCAGGAGGCTGGGGTGGGAGGATCACTTGAGCCTGGGAGGCAGAAGCTGCAGTGAGCCAAGATCACACCAGTACACTCCAGCCTGGGCGACCTCGCAAAAGCCCGTCTCAAAAAAATAAACTATTTGGGGAAAATATTCAGAAAAAAATAAACTATTTGGGAGCTAGGTCCAGGCAGAGCCATTATACTTGATTCTAAAAGGACGGTCTGTAAAAGAAAAAAAGTGATAAATGGAAATTCATTAAAATTAAAAGCAATTTGCTCCATAAAAGACCCTGTTAAGACGAAAAATATTTTTAAGCTACAGACCGGTAGAAAATGTTTGCAAGCCACATATCTGACAAAAGGCTAAAACCTGGAATATGTAAAGTTTCTACTAGAAAATGAGCACAGACAGGAAGAGACTTTCCACTGAAGACGCACAGATGGCACAGAGGCCCCCGAGAAACGCTTGTCATTAGGGGAGGCGAACCAGAACTACCGTGAGGCCCACTGCGCCCCGTCAGAAGGCCTGGCATGAAATAGCAGTACCCCCGCACGCCGGCACAGCGGCCGAGAAGTCACGTCACTCGTACGTGGCTGGGAGGGGGAACACGGCTTCTCAAAAAACAAAACCCGAGGTTGCCATGGGACACAGCAGCTGCTTCCGTGGACGTTTAGACCAGAGAGTTGAAACTCAGGTTCATGCAAAAACCCATGCGGAGATCTACGGCAGCTTTGATAGACAAACACTGCAAACAAAAAACGCAGCTACCCTTCAGCAGAACCACCGCACACACTAGGGCGCGCTCCCGCCTCCGGTCATGTCGGCGACGAGGACGGAGGAACCTGGAGGAAGCTGAGAACTGCGCCCAGCGAGCGTCCCCTGCCCCTGAGGGCACCTGCTGTAGGATTCCACTCCGATGATGCTCTTGAAATTATCAAGGAAGCAGAAGGGCGGGGTGGGTGTGGAAGGGCACGGGGGTCCAGGCACTGGCTGGGATCCCCCACTGCAGCTGTGCAAGACGGTGCCAGTATGCGCCAATTTTAAAAGGCTGGGAGATCCCCTCTTTAAACACTCTCCAGCCTGCTGGGGGCGGCACCGTGGCCTTCGCGGGTACTTTGTCTGCAGGAATGAAATGCAACCCTTCAGGCCGCTGGGGGCCTAGGGCCCCTTCCCACTGACCTGCCAGTTGGCACAGAGGGTTCTGACCCTTTCCAAACTGCTGTTCCAGCTCTTGGTGTCAGAGACCGGCCCCGGCTCCCCCAGGCCTTGACCCTGTCCTGGGAAGGAGAAGAAAGCGAGAGCGGGAATTTGAGAAAGATGGACGACCCCACCATAGAGGCATTCCCCAGACCCCAGCCCGCCCAGCCCCGCTAAATGCAGCGTTGGGGAGAGGGTGGGCCTGCGTTGCCCCAGGAAGGGCCAGGAGCTTGTGCCGGGATCATGCTGCCGCCGCCGCCCGACACCCTCACCACCTCACCCCAGCCCCCAGCCCCTCCGCCTGGTGCTGGGCTGCTCAGAGGGCAGCCGTGGGGTCCAGTGTGACTTCTCTGCCTGGCGCCACATGGCCTCAGTCCCCTTGCTGGTCACTGCTATCCACACAGCCAGGAAAAGCCATGGCGGCCTCGGGCCCAGGGTGTCTGGGAAAGACCCCAGTCCTGGGGCAGTGCCCTTCCAGAGTGAACAGAGTCACCAGCTGCCACCACTGCCCTCAGTCTTGAGTGCCTGGCAGGTTTTCCTAAGACGCGACCCCTCCCCCTCTTGGAGCTGCCTCAGGGACCCCTCTCACCCAGGGGCTCTCTACCTTCCCAGTTTTCCTGGACAGTTCTGACTCCAGGAGAGAGGACCTGTCATCCATCACACATACCCAGACCCAAAGCCGGGAGGGGCAGGGCGGGCCCAGAGGTGCTCACCCTCCCAACCCAAGGGGCACGGGCCCAAGGTCTCCACCCTGAACCCCCCGGCACAGCTGTGTGCTGGTCGAGGGAAGCCCCAAATAACAACAGTACCCCAGACTGTTGGGCCCGGGACCTGGGGTGCTGTGAAGCCACCGGCGCTCATCCCAGGGGCCATCAGAGGGCCCCAGACCTGTTACGGCTACGTCCTCACACTCATGCAGCAGCTGGGGCCCCGCCTTGCCCTGAGGGCTGAGACACTTCCCACATCTGCTGTTCAACTGGGGCGGGGCCTGGAGGGACAGGTGGGGCTGGCAGTGGTGACCTGGGCAGCCGAGGGGCTTCGTCTCACCCCCGAGGCTCAGGCCCAGGAGGAAATGCCCAGTCCTCCAAGAGCCCAGTGAGGGCGTGCCGACATGGGACCAAAGCCCAGGGGGGCCTAAACCAGGCCCAGTCACCAGGAGTTAGCCGGGGCCTCCACAGCGCTCAGCCAAGAGACCTGCCGCTGTCCCGGTCCAGGGGAGATGGGGTGCTGGTCAAGGACAGCAGGCAGCCAGAGTCTCCACAGCTCAGGCAGGGAGGCGGGGGCCACGCCCTCTGGAAATGGGTCCTGGCCTGGCTCCCTCGCAGCCTGGGACTGCCCCTTGGACAGAAACGCCCGGTCACCTCGAGCCAGGGCTGGCCTGATGGTGGTGCCGGTACACCGTGGGCAGCACCTTCCCAGGCAGGAGGCACTTGAGACTCACATCAGGGCCTTGGGAACAGCCTCGGGCCTGCTCGATGCCACCCCCAAAGCCCTGGCCTTCCCGGGTGGTCACTCTGCCGTGTGGTCCCTGCCGGATCTCCCCCTCCCAGAGCTGCCCCGTATCTGCCTGTGCTGAGGGGGAGCAGCCCCCCTCTCTGTGGGGGACCCCGGGGCGGGGCAGGGGTCCCAGCAGCCCCAGGCTGACGCTGCCCCCTTGCAGGTGGATCCGAGGAGAGCACTACAGGTACAAGTCTCAGCCGCCCCGGGGGCAGCCACGCCGCGCAGGGCAAGTGGTGGGTGCGGAAGAGGATTGGCGCCTACTTCCCCCCACTCGGCCTGGAGGAGCTGAGGGCCTATTTCAGGGACCGGGGGTGGCCTCTGCCCGAGCCCTTCTAGACGTGCACCGGAAATAAAGGTGAAGACCCAGCCCTGCGGCTGCTCTGAGACGTCTGCGCTTCCCTGGGCACTACCCACGCCCGGCACTGCCAAGAGGTAGACGGAGAAAAGCCCTGGGGCCCCGTCCCTGACACAGGCGTATCGGATCTGCTGTCACCCACGCAGGGGCCTGGGGCGCCACATCCCGGCCAATCCTTGTCCCAGGCACCAGCCTCCTCCGGGGGCGCTGCTCTCCTGTCCGCCCCGCCCAGCACCCTCATCACACAGGCCCAGCCTGCGGCCCTTACACCCCAAGAGTCAGGACAGTGGCCATCCTGACACCTGTTTCCACTAAAGCCCCAGCCTCAGGCCAGGGAGCTCTTGGGGTCCCTACATCCTGGGGGCTGGTTTCTATTCACCCCGCCACAGTGTGTTCCAAGCCAGGCCCTCTGAGCCCAGTCCCCGTGATGTCTGGGGCAGCCCAGCATTCGCCCCACAGGGACCTGGACACGCCCGGGCAGCATGTGGGGTTGGGGGATGGGCGTTTCTGTCCTCACCATCATCTCTACCCCCCGAGAGCCACCTCGAACCCCACACCTGCAGGCGCATACAGGTCGTCCACACAGGGACACAGCTAGGCACACGTTCATTCTGGACCATTTCCTCCCTGGTGACTGGGGCCCGTGGGGCGGACACTCAGCGCTGCCCGCCCCACCCTCCAGGCTGGACCCACGCTGCCTCTGGGGCCTTGACAAGGCCTGAACTGGAGGACAGCCTCTCCACACCCTTTCATCATCAGGGGACAAATAGCAGCGAGTGCATATTTTTCTGTTACTCCTGTTCTTGTACCATTGACCAGAGTGCTGGAAAACAAACTTCTTCTAAGAAGCAGCCTGGTCCCTCCCTCCCCTTGGCGGGGGCCGTGCCCCCAACCCACCCTCCAGTGCTGGGAAGCGGGTGACCCAGCGGGACCCAGGCTTGAGGGGCGATTAGGGGATGGGGGGAGGGGGGAGGAGTGAGAGGCAGGGCTTTGCCTGGTGACCCTTCCGGTACCTGCTGCAGGAGTCCTTAGAGTTGACTGGGCTGAGCAGAACTGCCAGCCAGGGGTGCCAGACAGGGGCAAAGCTCTGGGGCCACGCTCCCCCACCCAGGATGTGGAGGAGGCTGGGTCCCTGGAGAGGTCAGGAGTGGGCCTCACCACAGGACAGAGGCTCCCCCACCCCCACCCTGCCTGGGGGCAGCCACCCACCCCTTCCACAGCACCTGGAGTGGCGCTGCTCACGGCGGAGCCACTGTGGGGGCCACGGCAGGGCCAACACGGGGGTTCAGGCGGAGGCGGCCAGCCGCCGGGGCACAGTGCGGGTCTGTGTGGAGCACCCCCCAGGCCCGCCCAGGGGGGAGGCTGGCCAGGTGCGAACAGAGGGCTCGTGTTCCGGCTCCTGGGGAACAGGGCGCCCTGTGTCTGTGGAGGGACAGACAAGGCCTCAGAGGGACACGCCAGGAGCCAGCAAGTCTGCCAGAGCGACCACGAGGAGCTGTCGGCCCCGGGGCTCGTCCCAGGGACTGTGCTGTGGGTGGGGCCCAGCCTTGTGGCACAGCTCATGGGTGGGCGTCTCGGGCAGCGGCAGGAATTGTGGGGACCGCAAGGGACCCATCACCCGGGAAAGGCTGGCACTAAGGGGTGTCCCCCACCTGGCCTCTGCACAGGGGCAGCCTGAGGATCCAACAGCCCTCTTGAGCCCCCTGCCCAGAGCCGAGCCCTCCCATGTGGCCCCACTGCCCATGGTGGGCCCCAAATCCCACAGCCCCTCCCCTCCCTGGCCCCTTGCCCTGTTTCAGGCTCCTATTGGCCCAGAGCAGCCATGCGTCCCTGGTCTCCCAGGGACCCTGCAGTGGGGCTGCTGGTCCTGGGCGACGAGGGGGGGCAGAGCAGGAGCCCACAGCAGGAGCGACAGGCAGCTCAGAGGCTGCAGCACCATCCTGGAACCACAGGAAGGGCCTACAGAGCCCTAGAGCGGGCACCCTCATCCTCCGTCTGGGATGGCAGCCGTGGCTCCCAGGAGACCTGGGGGTGGTGTGACAGGCGGGACATCTGGGGTCAAGTCACGCAGCCCAAGGTGACACTCTGTGGCATGTAGTGCGCTCTGAGGCCGTGTGTCCACCACTCGCTCTGTCCAGCGCGGTTCCATCTTCCAGACAGAGGGCGGCCTCAGAGCACCTCCCCCCCCACACCCCCGTGGGCCTCCCTGCTCTGGACGCTTCCTCTACACAGTCACAGCCCTCACCCTCCCATCGGGCCCGTCGGCTCTTCCCTCTCGTCTGAACTCTCCACACAGCCGGTGCGAGACGGCCACCCACCCTGCCACCTGTGTGCTGTGTGACAGAGGGTCCCGGGCAATGGGGCCAATGTCCCCACACATGTCAGGCCGAGGCCTGTGGTCAGGAAGTCCCCTGGGAGCCTGGGGGCAGAGGCCCGGGCATCTGAAGGGGGTTCAGGGCATGGGGACCATGGTGTGATCTGCCCTCCTCCTCTCAGCCAGCCTCTGGGGGGCGTGTCACCGTGGAGGACACATCTGCTACCACCCCTGGGCACCCCCCAAGGTCACAAAAATGAGGAGGCCCTGGACCCAGCCAGGGGCCTCAGGGACCCACTCTATGGAGCCCTTGGCTCTCACACCTGAGTGTCCAGCCCTGCTCAGGAAGACCTCTCACCCGGCAGGCAGAGGGGCCCTCATGGTGGGGGTCCAGTCGCTGGAGCCAGAGTCCCACTCACCTGGGGCCGACAGGTGCCCTGAGGTCAGGCTATGACAGCCTTGGCTGGAGCTCACGGCTTGCACCCTCCCCCAGACCCAGAGCCCATCAGACCTGACCCCTCCAAGGCCAGGTTCCCCTCACTGCACTGAGCCCATCACCCCCAAATGTCTGGGGTCCCTGTGCGGTCAGGGCTGGGGTGCCGTTGCAGGAGCAGCCACTGCTAACGCCCACACAGCAACCCCCCCCGGCCCCTAGGGCCCCGCTCTGCTGCCCAACACCAAGCTGCCCCTGGTCCCGTAGCAGGTCCTCGGCGTGGGTCTGCTGGGTCAGCCGCAGGCCTGGGGAAGAGAGAGGTGTCCTGGAGGCCCGAGTCCCCATTGCAGCCTCCCTGGCAGGGTCAGGCCATCAGCCATTCTCTACCGCAGCTTGGTGGCCTCAGGCCGCCCAGGTCCTCATCTTGGCAGGAAGGTTTGGGAAAATGGTAGCTGTGGGGAGTGCACAGGACAGGCATGGAGCTCTAGATCAGAGCAAGAGTATCACAGATGGTGACAGCTGGCCCACAGTGGCAGAAAGCCAAGGTCCCCCGTCAAAACAGTGTGGCAGCAGCGTGGAGAGCTGGGAGATGGACGGAGCACAGGAACGACCCGAGCCGTCGCCCTGCACCTGCAGCCAGGTGACCTCCGGCAGGGGCTCCAGACTGTTCAATGGGAAGAAGACAGTCTTTCCAGCAAACAGTGCTGGGAAAACTTGATCTCCACATACAGAGGAATGAACGAAGCTGGTCCCTTCCCTAACAACATACACGAAATTAACACAAAAAACTCAGGATGGAACACCTAAACATGGGAGCTGAAACTATTAAACTCCTAGAATAAAACACGGAAGATCTCAGTGACACTGGATTTGGCAGCGAGCTCCCGGATATGACACCAACAGCGCCAGCAGCAGGAGAAAATAAACTGGGCTTCATCAAAATTGGCATTTCTGGCCGGGCCGGTGGCTCACGCCTGTCATCCCAGCACTTTGGGAGGCCGAGGCAGGTGGGTCACCTGAGGTCAGGAGTTCGAGACCAGCCTGGCCAACACGGAGAAACCTGTCTCTACTCAAAATACAGAATAAGCTGGGTGTGGTGGCCTGTGCCTATAGTCCCGGCTACTTGGGAGGCTGAGGCAGGAGAATTGCCTGAACCCGCGAAGCGGAGGCTGCAGTGAGCCGAGATCACGCCAGTGCACTCCAGCCTGGGCAACAAGAGCGAGACTCCATCCAAAAAAATAAAAACAGTGGCTACAATGTGACAGCAGAGCTGCCCTGAGCTGCTCTCCGTCTCCGTCTGCAGGTAGCCCGACCCCACAGGAACAGCCACGGCTGTAACCCCGCCTCTCCAGTAAAGCTATTTCCTTCCACCTCTGGCTCGAGTTGAACTCTCTTGTGCAAAGCCGAGACCCCGCCCGGACTGAGCTCCACTTTGGGACTCACCTGCCGTGCATCAAAACGGTGTGGCAACGTGGAGACTCCGGGAATTCCTCTGAACGTTCAGCGTAGGTGGATTACCACGTGACCCTGCAGCCCCACGTCCACACGCGGACCCGGGAAGACTGGAGACGGGGACTTGGCGTGCTTGTGCTGGGACGTTCACAGCAGCCCAGAGGGGAGAACAGCCCAGAAGGCCATGAGTGGATGAACAGACAAGGCATGGTCACCCGTGAGCATTACCCAGCCACAAAGAGGAGCCACGCCTGACACCGGGGACGTGCCTCGAGAACCTCGTGCCGGGTGAACCTGCCAGACACAGAGGGCACTGCTCAGGTGATGCCGCCTCCGAACAGAGACCCGCAGGGACACGTGGCAGGGAAGAGGCAGACAGCAGATGGGGCTGCTGGTGGGAGCAGGGAAAACGGGTGCAACGCCTGACGGGTCCAGAGGTTCTCTGCGGGGTGATGAAAATACCTGGAATTAGGTAGAGGTGCCGGCTGCACATGTGGCAAACGTGTTAAATGCACCACACTGCTGGCTTTTAAGAGGTTAATTTTATGTAAATGTCAGCCTCATCTCAACTTCTTCAAATACAGCAGAGCAGAATCTCCTAAGGCTCCTGAGACCCTGGGCTTCCCTGCCCCGGGGCCCAGAGCTTCACCCTAGAGGCCAGTGGAACTCAGGATGTCAAGCGGGGGAATACACTTAGTCCCTTCTCTGCCGCATGCCTGGGGCTGGAGCCGCTGAAAACCGAGGCTCAGGGGGCACCTGGGGGATGCCGGTTACCCCTAAAGTGCCACACAGAGCCACCAACGGTCCCGCAGGCTCTGGTGACGGCCCAGGTCACGGGACACGTAGACACTGATTCACCGAAGACTGCATGAGCCAATGACAGGCCACCACCATGACAGGCGATGCCGGCCGTTCTCAGCCCATCACCACCTGGACAGCTTGCTCCAGACGCGGTGACCCTGGCCGCTCACCCAGACCCACGCGGCGCTTAGCGAGTGGCCCTCCCACGTCAGGCTGGTGGCTCTCTGCACCACCCAGCGTTGAGCTGGGCCCCCATACACCAGCAAGAAGCCCCCGCAGCCACCTCCCTCCCTCCCATCTTGCTCCAAGCGCCGTGTGCAGGAGGGACGGAAACCTCTGGGTGCTGGGAAGGCATGGGGACCTCCGTGCCCACCCCCCAGGTCTGAGCGCATGCTGGGGAGCCCAGGGCACCGGAGGGTCAGAGGGTGCCACCCTCCCTGCAGGGCTATGGCCACCTGGCTCTGCCTGAGAGCCTGGCCAGGGGCCGCAGCTGGCCCCGCTGAGTCTGGACTGGCAGCTCGCTGTTCCAGGGTCTACACCTGACCCAGGGTGGTCTACACCCGCCCAGGTGGTACCACACTACCCAAACCGTTAGAGCTTTAAAACCTCCCTGGACTGGCCGTCACAGCCGCCCTGACTGTCACTGGCCCACTGCTGGAAGCGAGCTCGTGGAAGCTTCCGTCAGCTCTGAAGGTTGGCGTGCAGACGGCCAGCCTCTGCGTTCCCCTCCTCCCTGTTCCGAGCCTCTTTCTTCTTGGGTGGGTGGCCGGTTGAGGCTGTCTCCCCTGCCTCATCCTTTTCCTAACCTGGAAGTTGTCCCTTAAACACCTCCCCACGGCAAGCTACTGCAAAGCCCTTCACTGCAGCCGGTAGCCATGCCAGATGCAAGGTAAACAAAAGTCACCTGAACCACAGACAAGAAAAGAGCACGCCAAAAAGGAAGGAAGAGGCACTGAGCCCATCAGCACGCGGGGCTGCTGGAGGCGGCGCCTTGTCCAGATGACGTGGGGGGGGCACACAGTGTGCAGGAAACCAGGGCCCGTCAGTTACAGAGCCACCTTGGGAACCCCAAGCTGCTGCTCTGAGAACAGCAGTAACAGGGATGCACCTCCAGCTGCAACGATCCCGCAAAAAGCCAAGAAAATACAAGTAGCCAATATGGAGAAGAGAGATCACCACAGCTCCAGAGAAGCTGCAGGAATCGGACGGTAATGCACGAACAGCTTTAATCAGCTCAGCGTCCTAGACTACATGACAAACACTCCACGAAAGGCACAGATCACTAAAACTAGCGCTTGCCCACACCCTAACCCTCCCCTACAACTGACAGAGAAACAGAAAACCCGAGTCCCATGACAATTTAAAAAAATTCAATTTGGGACGGGCTCGGTGGCTCCTGCCTGTAATCCCAGCACTTTAGGAGCCCAAGGTGGCTGGACCACCTGAGGTCAGGAGTTCAAGACCATCCCGGCCAACACAGCGAAATCTCTACTAGAAATACAAAAATTAGCTGGGCGTGGTGTTGGGTGCCTGTAATCCCAGCTACTTGGGAGGTTGAGGCACGAGAATTGCTTGAAACCAGGAGGTGGAGGTTAAAATGAGCTGAGATCGTGCCATTGCTCTCCAGCCTGGGTGACACAGCAAGACTCCATCTCTGCATACATACATAACGCCCCTGCCCATGTCTGATTCAAGCCCCCAGCGTGTCCTCGCTCGGCACGGAGCTGGCAGTCATGCACAACCGGCCCCACCTCACCTCAGGAGTTGATCTGGGAAATGAAGTAAGCGCCAGGCCAGACTCCGAGAGCCGCCGACGCCCAGGGAGACCAGAGCAGGGAATGCTGGTGAAAGGACAGCTGGGCAGTGTCTGCTTGGCCAAGCCCACGCCCGGTGGCTCTGCACCAGGACGAGGAGGCTCCGGGGCCACAGAACCCTGGGGGCCAGAGCCGCAGAGTCCTGAGATAAAGATGGTGAGTGACCACGGGCCGTCCTCCGCACAGTGTCACAGCCACGACTGGGAAGTTTGCACGTGTCACAAGCCCATGGCCCAGCTCAGAGGCGGCAGGACAGCCGGCGGCCCCACACACCAGAACCACGGCCATGCGTGGAAGGGTGTACAGACGCTGGAGACACGGGGTCTGCTCTGCTCTGGACCTGTGGTGGCTACACTGATGCTCACTCTGTGGCGTGGACATTTTTGAGCTCACCGTGGATTCCGTGTGCTGTGTATGTGTTCTGATCCACGCAGAAACTGTTAGAATCAGAAAACGTCTCTAACTGTGGAGCGTGAGAGCCTCCTGTCCCGGTGCTGTGCTGTTCCTATTTTGAGACAGAGTCTCGCTCCGTCGCCCAGGCTGGAGTGCAGTGGTGCAATCTCGGCTCACTGCAGCCTCCGCCTTCCAGGTTCAAGTGATTCTCCTGCCTCAGCCTCCCGAGTAGCTGGGATCACAGCCACCCCCACCACGCCCGGCTAATTTTTGTATTTTTAGTAGAGACACGTTTCACCATGTTGGTCAGCCTGGTCTCAAACTCCTGACCTCGTGATCCGCCCACCTCGGCCTCCCAAAGTGCTAGGATTTCAGGTGTGAGGCACCACGCCCGCCTGGGCTGCGCCTCTGAGTCCCCGAAGCCTCCTGTGAGTTTATTATGAAGAGCTGAGCTGGGGACTGTCTCTAACTCGTGCACTGAGGGGCCATCACAGCTCCGGTGTCTCTGCCTTCTCCCTCCCATTTTGTGTTTCTACTGATGTTGACTCCGGGGGAGCCTGAGCACCGCCCCACCCTTCAGCCAGGTCGCTGCGTCCACCCCGAGGTGCCCCCCCGGCCCTTCTAAACACAGCCCTGGAACCCACCACAGGCGGGAATACAGGCGCCTTCCCCCAACCTCACAGCTTCCAGAAGAGCCGGGCGTCCTGGCATCTGCCTGTCCAGGACACTGTATTTTAAGGGCAGTGAAAACCAGGAGAGTCCCTGCCAAAGCCAGCAAGAGCCAGCAGGCCTGCGCCACCCTTGCTCCTGCCGAGGGGTGCGTGTGCCCGTCCGTCCTCGGGGAAGGTGGCTCTCACCCGGCTCGGGTCCGGGCTGCACCTGGGCCGCCAGGGCGTCCGGTGCCAGCCCTGCAGCTGCGGGGCTTTCTGTGGCGGGCACACATTTGCATCTCAATGACCCTGATTAATATTTAAGGAGCCAGCTGTCTGAGCCACATGGAAAAAAAGGGTGAAAAAAATGCCTTGTTCCTTTAAAGGGTGGACTCAAGGCTCTCCATCAAGTGGCCTTCATCTCCCCACACGATCTCCACACTCGCACAATTCCCCATGCAAAGGATACCAGGCGCCATTAGCCAGGAGCAGGGCCTGTGTCCCCGCCAAGGCTGCCCCATTGTGTGCCACACAGCTGCGGGCTGTGGCCCTGGCCCGTCTTGCCCCTTCACAGCCCTGTCGGGCAAAGGTGGATGGCACAGCCCGCAGGTCAGAGCCGGTCCTCAGGGAGCTCCAGCCACCCACCCGACCCCAGGGGCGCCCCCCCCCCACTCGGTCACTGCCACCCCGCCAGGGGTGCCACCCTAGCTACCCACCCGTCCCATCCACCGTGCCTCCGGGCAGGTGTTGCTGGCCCTGCCATTCCCTTCGTCCATCCCCCTCACTGGGTGTCAGCTCCTCCAGGAGGGTCTGAGGGTCGGCCTTGACCTCAGAACAACGGTGCTGCACTGGGTGAAACGGTGTCTTCCTAGATTCACGGCCACCCGGAACCTCAGGAAGAGACCTATTTGGAGCTAGGTCTCTGCAGACGTAAGTGGAGGGCCGTGAGATTAGCTCATCCTGGACTGAGGGTGGGCCCAGGTCCCGTGACGGCTTCTTAGAGCCAAGGAAGAGACACGCCTGAGGGACGAGGCCCGTGAAGACGGAGGTCGGAGCGAATCCCCCACCCCGGGGCACCGGATGCGGGGGCAGGAAGGGGCAGGAAGCGGTGTCCCTGGAGCCTTCAGAGGACGCGGCCCTGACACACAGACTCAGCTGCCTGCAGAGCTGGGAGGGATGTGTCACCGCGGCCGGGAGACTCACACGGCAGCCCTGGGCAGCCGCAGGCCCAGGAGCCCCAACACCCGGGCCAGGCCAAGAGGAGACGTGGAGGCCCCTCCTCAGACAACCCGGGAGCAGCGGCACCACCACCCCCTCGGCCTCCTCCTGCAGCCAGATGGCCGCCCCACCATCTCCTCAGCCTCCTGCAGCCACCCTACTCGAGGCCCAGGGTCAGGTCCCAAAGCCCAGGTCAGAACCCACGGCCCAGAGTCCCCCAGCCCAGGGTGAGGTCCTGTGGCCCAGGGTCAAAACCTATGGCCCAGGTGAGGGAGGACCTGTCGTCCAGGGTCAGGCCGGGCCTCTGCAAGCCACCCCCACCCCCGTGCCCCACACAGAGAGAAGCCAGAGGGCGCCCCCTTCACACATTCACCGGGACCCTGGGGAGGCCGAGACACAGCAGGAAGTGAAGAAAGCATATGCCCCAGGCCGGGAGGAAGGCTCTGCCGGGCTACAGGCCGGGCTGCAGGATCAGGGCGCCCAAGGCCACCCCAGGCCCACGAGGGCACCAGTCTCCTGAAACGCAGCAGCACGAGTGGTTCTTTCTGTTCTTTCACCTGCCTGAGGTGCTGAGTGGACCGGCCCCGGGGGGCCTGGGGAAGGAGGGAGCTGGCCCCTCCTGCCATCCCTGGTCCAGGCGAGTCTGGGAGTTCGGGGGTAATGGGCCAGTCGATGGGGCCTGGGCAGCCCCATGCAGGGACCTGGGAGAAGACCCCCGAGGGCCCGGATCACCGAGAGAAACCCCACGTTCCCTGGGAGGGAAGCGGAGGGGGCGTGGCCAGGGGCACCATGACACAGAGGTGCCGGTGACGCCCTCGCAGGCCGGGGCAGCCGGAACACATGCGCACAGACTGCAGCGGCGTGGAACACGCCTCACACACGGACACGCAGCAGCTCACCACACACGTGAGCAAGCGGTCGAGGCCGTGACACTCCTGCTCGTACCTCAGTGCTGGAAACTGTGTGGATGGAAAGGTAGTTTGGAAATGGAGTGAGGTACCTGCAGCTCAGCCTCTGCCCTGTGGGTGCTCTGGACCCCGGAGGTGGCCACACCCCAGCCACGACCCCGACAAGCTCCTGCCCAGCGCGGCCGGGCCGACCCTCTTCCAGCATCCAGCCCCTGCTGCCTGCGGGACTGGACTTCTGCGGGAGGAGCCTCCAGGCCCAAGGCCTCAAATGCCCACCTGAGGAAGCAGCTCGGGGTATTTCTTTCTCGAGGGGGAAGCATCAGCATCCAGCAGCCACACGACGCCTGGGGAGCTTTCTTTGTGGAGCTCACAGCCTCTTCCGGAGGAAGGTCCAGCCTCCTGGGGGTGGGGACACCTCATCCAGGGCACGTGTGGCATCTCCTGAGGGCTCCTCGGCCCCAAGTCACTCTGACCATCCTGCTGTGACCCTCCACGCCCAGTGTCTGCTACCCCCTTAGAGGATCACTGTCCACAGCAGCCCCGAGCCCCTACCCAGAGCTGCCCCCCACGGTGGGAGACCCGTGTGTTCACTCCACAAACACCGGCGGAGCCGTGCCTCCCGGGGCATGGAGCCAGGTGCCAGGTACTGGCTGCCGGCAGGATGGGCTTGGGGCCTCTGTTGTCCCGAGGGTTCTGGGGTAGCGGCAAAGCCCAGTGGCCTCCAGGTGATGCCGGTCAGCCGACTGGACCCACCCACATATCCCTGAGTCCTCACCCTTCTCCTGTCCCAGGGCCAGCAGTGGCCATCTTGCACGGCTCCGCATCTCCTGGGGTCTGGACCCTCCCCAGTCCAGTGATCTCAGCCAGAGGCCGAGCTGCAGGAAGAGGGGGCCACACAGCCCCCAGGGCTCCTCGGCCCAACCACAGCAGGGTGCCGTCTCCTCCCTGGGCTTGAGGCATCCGCCCCTCGGGCTGGGCCTCTGGCTCAGATCTGTGGGCAGCTCCCCTGGGGGCAGGATGTCAATGGGACTCCTCTTCCCTGGGGGCAGGTTGGGGGCAGGGACAGCAAAGGGACAAGGAGACCACTCCCCCACCTGGGCACCCGAGAAAAACCAGGCTGCCCCTCCACAGGCAGTGGGAGCCCAGCCAGGTGAGGGTTAAACCCACAGCTCAGGGGTGCCCCGCCCTCGCCCCTGCCCGGGGCCCTGGAGGGACAGCCAGTTGTCACTGTCACCTGTCGGGGCTCAGGCAGCACAGCTGCGCGCATGACATGAGCCCAGGCCCCTGATCCAGGCTGCGCAGAATAAACAAGTACCCACGTGTGCGCCCAGCCTCCTCCTCTGGGCAAGGGCACAGTCCAGCCTGCAGGGCAGCAGAGGGGGCAGCGCCCCCAGGGCATCCCCTGACCAGAGTGCCCAGTATCTCCTGGGTATCCCCCCAGCCCGTGTGGCCAGCATCCCCCAGGCGTCCCCCCCCAAGCCAAGTGCCAAGGATCCCCCCAGGGCATTACCCAAGCCCAGGTGCCCAGCTCACATAGGGGACCGTGCTGAGTCCCAGGCCCTGCAGGCGGCACTGAAAACCAACCAGTCTACGTGCCCTGGCCACGTCCACTCAGCACAGAGCAGTGTGTGGCCAGCACCCCTGGGTAACGGAGCAAAACTGCATCTCAAAAAAGCCACAGACCAATATCCCTCATGAATATAGACAGGAAACAAAACCTGAGCAAAATATTAGCAGATTGGTAATATCAGAGGTATGTAAACAGTATTAGACACCATGCTTGACTGGCTGTGGATTGTATCCCATGATGAGGAATGCAAGGCTGGTTCAATCTGAAAACCTGCCAGCTGGGTGCAGTGGCTCGCACTTGTAATGCCAGCACTTTGGGAGGCCAAGGTGGGTGGATCGTCATGAGGTCAGGAGTTCACGACCATCCTGGCCAACATGGTGAAACCCCCGTCTCTACTAAAAACACAAAAAATTAGCCGAGCGTGGTGGTGCGTGCCTGTAATCCCACCCACTCAGGAGACTGAGGCAGGAGAAGCGATTGAACCCGGGAGGCGGAGGTTGCAGTGAGCCAAGGTTGCACCACTGCACTCCAGCCTGCGGGACAGAGCCTGACTCAGTCTCAAAGAATAAAAAGAAAAATTAAAAGACTAAGAAAAACCATATTATCGTACCTCTAATCGATATAGGAACAAACAGTAAACAGAATTCAACACTATTCATAACAAAAGCTCAGCGAATCAGGAAGAGAAGAGAACAACTTCAAACTCACAAAAGGCATCTACAGAACCCGCAGCCCTCACAGAACCTAACGAGGAAAGACGGAGAAGCTCACCGTAAGAGCAGACACAGCACGAGCACGTCCGTCCCGCCGTTTCCATTCCACATCACACGGGACGCCAGGCGCGAGCCAGACCGCTAAGGACACACACATGATCAGCAATAGTAAAAAGAAGGACGGCAGCGTGGATGCCGTCACAGGAACTGCACAGGCGAGTAGACGTCAGTGTCAGAAGGTGAAGCTAACCTATCGTGAACACACACACACACACGATGGTTCCCTCGGAGAGAGGGGGGTTGCCTGGGGAGCGGCACGAGGAATGTTGAGGGTGACGGGAATGTTCTGTGGTGACACAGCTGTGGGTCACTGGCGTAGCAGTTGTCAAAACTCACCCAGTTACGACTTAAGATAACGTGCGTTTTACGTTAGTGGATTGAGGAACCACCGTTACGAACCCTGAGGACTCCATCTGGGGAGGCCCCCGGTTCACGTGGCTGCCGTGCCGTAGCCTGCCCATGCAGGGGCCCCGCCAGGACCTGGGCCTGTTCACACACAGCCTTGTGAAGCGGAAGCTGCACCCCCTCAAAGGGCAATACCCAGCACCACCCCCATCACACCCTCCAGACCACCATAGCACATTCTCATACATGCTCCAGGGAAAAGGCATCTCTGAACTTCAAACGTTCCCTGGCCACCCTCTTTCTGCATTTGCATTCACAAGGTCACCCCTGAAAAGCCCCTTCTGAGCTGTGCTTCCCCCCAGGTCCCAGGTATGCACAGTGAGGCACCCCAAGGCTGGAGGAAGAGGGACGCAGGCCGAGGTGTGGAGAGGACTGTCTGGCCACGTGGCCGGTAGCTCACCCCAATGTTCCCGGGGCCCCAGGAGGGAACAGACAGTCCCAAGACACAGGTCAGCCACCACCACTGACCAGGAGAGGCCACAGCCCTGTGTCCCAGACAAAGGCCCGACACGAAGGTCACACGGTCACCTCACTTGGGGGGGCCTCAGCCCAGCAGCAGCCCCTATGCCTGGCCCAGCCCCTGTCCTGGCCTGGGGTCTGGCCCACAGCAGGGTGGACAGATGCCCTCCTCCACCCCTACAGCCCTGTCACCTGGTGGGGTCCTCTGCAGCTGGGCCTAGGGGGCTGCAGCCCCCAGAATGGTTTCCCCCCTGGCCCAGGCCCTCCTGGAGGCTGAAGACTTCCACAGGCAAAAACCAGGAGTTTGTGTGGGGGAGGGCGGGGCGGGGCAGGCCACACAGCCTCTCCCCTGCCACGCCCACCTCCCTCCCACATCACCAGTCACGGCCTGGTCCCCCAAGCCAGTCTGGTCCCACAGAGCCTGGACTGCTGTTTAATTGGTCAGGGACTTGAGAATGGATTTTGGCCCCAGAAAAGACAAGTCTGTGATAATGAGGCCTAAAAGTTCTAGGCGAGACCATTTTGCTACCCACGGTGCAGGACCACCAAGGGGGCCAACTCATGACGGCAACTGAGCTGGAAACCGCAGGGCGAGGAGCCCAGCCCGGCCCCTCACAGAGGCAGGTGCGGCCATGGTGTCAGCAGTGGGACAAGGCAGGACACGCACAGCCACAGAGCGTGTGGGACGCAGACCGTGGCTCAGCCTCCAGCCCACGGGAATTCAAGGAGTGAGGAACGAGGCAGAAGGCACAGCAAAGCGTCAGACGCATCAAAACGCTGACTTCCCCCGAGGGAACCAGGCCGGCACACGGACCCGCAGGCCACTGTCCTTCAGTGGGAGGTTGGAAATCTCCAGCTTTGATCTCTTTCAAGATTGTTCTGGCTGGCTGTGGTCTCCCGCAATTTGATATGAACGTTAGGGGCGGCTTGTCCGATTCCGCGCACACACAAAAAGCAGCTGCGATCCCGACAGGGATTGTGTCGAATCTGTAGACCAGCCTGGGAAGTACTCTCGTCCTAGCTACATGGAGTCTTCTGATCCGTGAACATGGATGTCTTTGCATTTGTTTAGACCTTCATTTCTGTCCAGTGTAGTTTCAGTGTACAAGTCTTGTGCTTCTTTTGTTAAATTTATCCTGAAATATATTTTGAGACAGAGTCTTGCTGTCGCCCAGGCTGGAGAGCAGTGGCACAGTCTCGGCTCACTGCAGCCTCCACCTCCTGGGTTCAAGGGATCCTTCTGCCTCAGCCTCCCAAGTAGCTGGGATTAGTGGCATGTGCAATCACATCTGGCTAATTTTGGTATTTTTACTAGAGACGGGGTTTCACCATGTTGACCAGGCTGGTCTCAAACTCCTGACCTCAAGCAATCTGCCCGCCTCAGCCTCCCACAGTTATTCCTGCTGTGATTGTAAATGGGTTTTTTTTTGCTTTTAAGACGGGGTTTCACCATGTTGGTCAGGCCGGTCTTGAACTCCCAGCCTCGGCCTCAGGTGATCCGCCCGCCTTGGCCTCCAAAGTGCTTGGATTACAGGTGTGAGCCACCACACCCGCCTGTAAATGGGTTTAATTTTTTGAGATAGAGCTGTCCCCCAGGCTGGAGTGCAGCAGTGCAATCTCAGCTCACTGCAACCTCCACCTCCCAGGTTCAAGCGATTCTCCTGCCTCAGCCTCCCGAGTAACCAGGGTTACAGACGGCCACCACCATGCCTGGCTAATTTTTGTACTTTTAGCAGAGATGAGGTTTCACCATGTTGGCCAGGCTGGTCTCCAACTCCCGATTGTACTTCTTTTGTTGAATTTATTCCTAAATATATTATTCTTTTGGGTGTAATTGTAAATGGGTCTTTAAGTTTCATTTATATATATACATATGTTTTTGTTTTTTGTTTTTTTTTTGAGACGGAGTCTCACTCTGTCACCCAGGCTGGAGCACAGTGGCACGATCTTAGCTCACTGCAACCTCCGCCTCCCGGGTTCAAGTGATTCTCTAGCCTCAGCCTCCTGAGTAGCTGGGATTACAGGCGTGCGCCACCATGCCTGGCTACTTTTTGTATTTTCAGTAGAGACGGGGTTTCTCCATGTTGGCCAGGCTGGTCTCTAACTCCTCACCTCAGGTGATCCGCCTGCCTCGGCTTCCCAGAGTGCAGGGATTACAGGCGTGAGCCACCGCGCCTGGCCCAGATTCGCGTTTGAATGAATGCACCTGTTGACCAATTCACTCGGTTTGTTCTCTAATGGGAATGTCCCCCACTTCGGGAGACGCTGAATATTTACAGTGACAGCGTCAGCTGCTTCCTCCCAAACCGTGGGCAGGAAACACAGAGGCTTGTGCGTAACCTATAAAACAAATGTGGGCAAGTCTGCCTCAACCGTGGACCCTGGGCGCTGGGTGTGCAGGTGTCCTCCGGGCTGTTCAGTCTTTGAAACACGCAGCTGCCGGGAGCTCACCGCGTCGGCCGACCCCTTCCCTGGGCCCAGCCACGGCTCTTCTCTGAAATGACCTGGGCGGTGCCCTCGGCTCAGGCCCAGCTTGGGGGAGGCTGCTTCTGGGGGAGAGGCGCTGGGGCTGCTGTCCCCTACCCAGCCCCCTGACACGGCTGGCCCTGCGCTGTCCAGATGGACGGCACCCTTGCTGGGGCGGAAGCTTCTCTAGCACAGAGCAGGTACATTCCTCCACCGGCTCCTGGGCACGAGTCCCCTGCCCTCCCGCATCCCAGGCACAGACCCCAACCTGAGCCCAGGCCATTGTTCCAGGACTAAAGGGATCTGTGAGAGGGATGGGCAGGACGGGTGACGGCAAGTGGACACCCCGTCTCCCTACTTCCAGCCCGTGCCCAGCACAACCTGCCGTCGGCCCCTCCCGCCCACACAGGCCCCGCCCCACTCGGCCTCACGCAGTCCGGCCACATGGTCCCAACACTGTCTTTTTCGAGGAGGGTGTGATGTTTCACCCAATCCCGGCTCCCCTGTGCCCAAGTCCCCCACAGTTCCACAGGCCCTGTTAACAATCGCACTTGCAGGGGGCAGCCGTCCACATGCACAGCCAGCCCGGGAGGGGGTCAGGGGCTGGCGGCGGGAGGTGCCGGCTCACGAAGGGCGGCTGACGGGCACCTTCCTCACACTCTGCAATCCCTACCCACTGAGCTCCCCTGACGGGCCATAAACTTTTATGAGGCTTAAACGGCTGGGGCGGCACCTCACCAGGGGACAGTCTCAGAACAACTCCTGCAGGTAACTCTCCCCACAGCTGTTCTCGGAGCTGCTGCAGAAGCCTGTGCCGCAGGGTGGGCGGTGGGGACAGGGCAGCAGACTGGGTGAGACCCAAGGGGGTGGCCGGGGGCGTCTGCCAGCACAGGGTGTTGCTACTGCTCAGACCACCTGGGCAGAGACGGTGAGGACCCGGCACTGGCTGGAGCAGAGGCCTCTGGGGCAGCCGCCCTGCCCCTCCACACCAGCGCCCCCTGCTCCGTCCCCACAGCCGGCCCTCCCAGCTCCGTCAGCTCAGGCCTGAGAGCTCCTTTCCAAGAGCAAACACCCGGCAGCTAAACCTGGAGGAGGGTGCAGTGGCTCACACCTGTTCTCCCAGCACTATGCGAGGCTGGGCCAGAGGGTCACTTGAGCCCAGGAGCCTGAGGCTGCAATGAGCCACGATCTCACCACTGCACTTCAGCCTGGACGGCACAGCAAGATCCTTCTCTTGAAAAAGAGACCGGGCTCAGTGGCCTCACAGTGGCTTCACCCCACACTCTGACGTCCGCAGCCCCTCCCCCTTACCCATGCCCCTCCCCTGCCCCCGTGCCCCCCTCCCCCGCCCCCGCGCCCCCTTCCCCCACCTGCCCTGCACCCCCTCCCCCTGCCCCGCGCCCCCTCCCCCACCTGCCCCCACGCCCCTCCCCCGCCCCGCGCCCCCTCCCCCCCACCCCACAAACCCTCCAGTCCCTTTGCCTCCTTGTTCACTCTGAGCAGGGTCCCCGAGACAGACCTGCCCGGCCCCTTCCTCGTCCTCTCTGGAACATTTGCTTTTGAAGCCGCTGGAGGCTTGGGACAGGGTGGGCGTCTCCCCCAGGGAAGGCCCTGAGCAGGGCCAGGGAGAGTCCACAGGTGGGGTCCACCCGTTGCTGAGTTCACCGATTTGTTTTTGTGTTGATTTTGCTTTTCCCTGAGAATTTAGTCAACGCCCCTGCCCCGGCCCCGCCTTGGCCTTAGAGATGGGTCTCCGAATCCGAGGGGCCCGGCTGGAAGGAGAGGCCCCTGGTCCTCGCTTGTGGTCAGGGCACTCATCCGATTCTCAGGGCGGCGTGGCCTCGGAAAGGGGCCTTGCCCCTTCTCTGCAAGTGCCTCACTGGCCAACTGCCAGGAGAGTAAACGTCTCCCAGAGAAAAGAAACTCACAGGGTAGGAGGGCCAGGCGGCGGGGGTAGTGGGGGAGCTCTAGACCAAGGGGCTGGCAGCTGCTGTCCTCCAAGAAGAACCCCTTCCCCGGGCACCCGCCGGTCAGCGCTGGGGCCCTCACACCTGTTCCCCCGCGGGCAGTCCGGTCCCCACGCAGCCGGCAGCCTCTGTGACAGTCAACAGGGCAGCCCAGTGCACCCGGCCCCTTTACTGGGCCAGAAGGAGGAGGACGGAGGGCACGGCGGCACTCCTGACCCTCGGTGACTGCAGACAGAGAGATCCCTTTCAAATCTGCCTGGTGGGGCTCATCCCCCTCTTAAGGAGGCACAGGCAGGAGTTCTGCCCCGGGAAGACCACCGCAGGCCCACAGTCCCAGGCAGGGGCTGCAGCCACAGGGCCGTGCAGCCACAGCGCCTCCTCCCAGGACCCCTGCAGCCCCTCCCGGCGCCCCCAGGCTCAGCAGGAAAATTCCCGGATCTGTTTCTCCTGGAACCGACCCATGGGCTTTTCTGCATCTTCTTTGAGATAAAAATCAAAAATCTTTAAAGGCCATCTCCAAAAACCACATACGCTAGAACTAAATAAAAATAAAGCTTCCCCTTGGAAGCTTCCTGCTCATCTAGAAACGCCCGATTCAGCAGCACCTTCCAGCCCAGCGGGGTCCCCCGGGGCAGAGGCCGGGCCGAGGCCACGTGAGCCACGGCAGGAGGTGCCCTGCCTGGTGTGCGGTGTCACGGGAGGGGACAGTGGCCGGCCCGGCGGCTCAGGGATGGTGTGTGTGTGTGTGGAGTCTCCACACAGGGACGAGAAACCCTCAGCCCCACGAGGTGGCAGCAAGGTGGCTGCACAGCGCGCCGACCACGCACAGATCAGAAAGCCGCCTGAGTGAGGAGTCCTCCAGATACGGTCATGGTAGGTCACAGCAGACCCGAAGTCCAAAACCAGAAGAGATGGCGCGGGATAACCCAGGCAGAGGCCGCAGCCATGAGGCCACAGGCAAAGGCAAGGCACAGCCAAGCCCCGGGGGCTGAAGATGCGGCTGTCCCGTCCCCCACGGCCTCCGTGACACAGGCGCTGCTGCCCCGACCCCGTTCCCCAGAGCCTCTGTGACACAGGTGCTGCTGTCCCCTATCTCATCCCCCAGCTGTAATCCCAGCTACTTGGGAGGTTGAGGCAGGAGAACTGCTTGAACCTGGGAGGCGTGGGCTGTAGTGAGCCAAGATCGTGCCACTGCACTCCAGCCCGGGTGACAGAGAGACTCTGTCTCAAAAAAAAAAAAAAAAAAATAAGCCAGGCCTGGTGGCGTGCATCAAAGGTCCAAGCTATTTGGGAGGCTGAGGCAGGAGAATCGCTTGAGCCCAGGGAGGCAGAGGCTGCAGTGAGCTGAGATGACATCACTGCACTCCAGCCCGGGTGACAGAAAGACCCTGTCTCCAAAATAAGTCCACGTGGGGTTTAATTTGCAGAAACCAACATTCCTCCGAACCCGGCAGCACCAAGGCACCTCGTGAGCAGCACCTGCCCGGCCGGAGGCTGCTCCAGGACACTCTGGACACAGGCTCCAGCCCCCAGGATGGTCTCGGCTCGTGTCAGTGTGGAGCGACCTTTCCCTCTTCCACTGATGTGGTAAGAAATGGCATTTCAAGTTTCACCGTCCACAGAAACAGTGACGGCCACAGCACATGCAGCCCAAAAACCCCGCCGTGCCAAGAAGCAGCGGCTTTGTGGCAAACCCAGAATTCTGTTTCGGTGGCCAAGGGAGCACGTTAGCACATCAAGGAGGAGGAGAACCTGGGAGGCAGACAGAGAGATGGATGAGGAATCTGATTAATTTCATTTGTGCGGGAAAATGTTTTGCCAGCTTTCAGCTATAAAAATCTGACGCATTTTCCTGAAGGGGATGAAGAGGCCACGGGCGACCCTCTGGCACCAGCGCTCAGGCCGAAAGCCGCCCCAGACCTGACAAAGTGGAGTGACGGCGAAGTCACACGGAACAGACAGGCAGAGGCTGAGAAAGCGGCTGCAGGTGACGGCTGTGAGCGAATAAACACTCTCCGATCCCCGTTTCGGGGAATCGAGGAAGATCAGTACAGGTTTTAGGAAAGAACGCAGGGGTGAGGCTGGCAGCCGAGAGAGGCATCTCGTTTTATCTGGCTCCTTTCCAACAATAAAATCTCATCCATCATTTTCTCTGGGTGAAGGCTCTTAATGAAAATGTGGAGTGTGAGTGAAATGGAGAGTTCCCTGGGGATTCTGCAGGAAGATGTCTAGCAGCTGCAAACCTCCCTCCAGCCCGAGCTGCCAGAGGGCACAGCCTCATGCCGAGGCAGTGGGTTCTCACGCGGCTCTCGGACCACCCTGCCCCTTGCCAAGCAAGGAACCTGCCCCTGAACCGAGGCCTCGAGCTTGTGCCTGGCAGTCCGGCCACCCCCTGGGCTGGGTGGGCTCGGGGTCCGGCTGTGGGACTCACGGCACAAAGCCACATGGGAAAGGGTGGGGGCTGTGAGTCCTCCTCTGAGCCTCTCAAAACAGCACATGTGCCCCAACGCCATCTGCCATCGCCATCCGCTCGGAGGACAAGAAGGAAGAATCCCCTCCCCTCTGCTTCCCGAAAGCGCTCACGGTGAAGAACAAAAGTTAGCTCACATTCTGGGTGCACAGAACAGGGTCTGCCGGGGGAGGGGGGAAGGCAGAGGTGGGCCAGCTGAGCACCCACCGCTGGTAAGAGGCAGGGCTTTGTGGAGCGGATGGAAGTGGCACCAGTGCCCCATCGCAGCTTCTTGCTGTCTCTGCCCTCCAGGCCTCCCCCGGGGCAATGTGAGACACTTCTGCCCATCTAGAATCACGGATGCTGCTGGCATCAGGTAGGTGGAGGCTGGGGAGGCTGCAGACATCCTCAGAACTGGGGAAGCCCCCCCACAGGGATACACCCTGGCCAGGCCAGCAGTGGTACTGTGGATGGGACTGTGCAGTGCCCGCCAGGGCTCTCAGCAGACCCACCGGGGGGGGGGGGGGGTCTCAGCCAGCATCAGAATGATTTGCATTAGGGGCTCACAGCTCCCGACACCTCGCAGGGATGGGGCCTACGCTGAGGGAGGACCAGGTCAGACACTTGGGTGCGCCCCTGCCGCGGCTTCCTTCCCCAACACTGCACAAGGACGCTAGGGGTGGCGTCCACTCTCCCGGAGTTCTGTGGCTTAGCCAGGGGCTGATGTCCACAGACCACGTTTGTCCAGACTCCTGGCACAGCATCTGTGGGGCAGGGGACCCAGCCCTCCCTGCTAGCTGCCAGGCCTGGGGGAGGGGACAGCCGCCACCATGGGACTGGAGGCAGCAGGTGGGGGCTGGTCAAGGAGGAGGACCACAATCCCCCAGTGGGGAAGGGGAGGACAGCCTGGCCCAGTGACAGGCTGGGGGCCCCGGTCTCCTGCCCCACGAGGTCTGTGCACTCACTAATTCCCTTCTTATCATAAAACGCACAGAACAAAACACGTACCGTTTTAAAGTGAACAATTCTGCCGCATTTAGCACATTTACAGTGTGGTGTGGACACCGCCTCTATCTGGCTCTGGGACACTCCATCACCTGGAAAGGACCCCCCCCCTCCTCTAAGCTGGGGGCAACTGAACACCCACCCCCACCACCTCCTGGGCACTGCAGTACCTGCCCGCCTTCACCCATGGGTGCGTCTCTAATAAAAATACAAAATCAGCTAGGCCTGGTGGCACACGCATGTAATCCCAGCTACTGAGAAGCCTGAAGCAGAAGAATTACTTGAACCCAGGAGGCGGAGGTTGCAGTGAGCTGAGATTACACTACAGTACTCCAGCCTGGGTGACACAGTGAGACTCCATCATCACCATCACTATCGTCTCCACCATCAACACCATCACTATCATGCTCTACCATCATCACCATCACTACAGTCTCCATCATCACCATCACTATCGTCTCCACCATCATCACCATCACTACAGTCTCCACCATCATCACCATCACTACAGTCTCCACCATCATCACCATCACTACACTCCACCACCATCACCATCACTAGTCTCCACCATCATCACCATCACTACAGTCTCCACCATCATCACCATCACTACAGTCCCCACCATCATCACCATCACTACAGTCTCCACCATCATCACCATCACTACAGTATCCACCACCATCACCATCACTAGTCTCCACCATCATCACCATCACTACAGTCTCCACCATCATCACCATCACTACAGTCCCCACCATCATCACCATCACTACAGTCTCCACCATCATCACCATCACTACAGTATCCACCACCATCACCATCACTAGTCTCCACCATCATCACCATCACTACAGTCTCCACCATCATCACCATCACTACAGTCCCCACCATCATCACCATCACTACAGTCTCCACCATCATCACCATCACTACAGTCTCCACCATCACCATCACTACAGTCTCCACCACCATCACCATCACTACAGTCTCCATCATCACCATCACTACAGTCTCCACCATCATCACCATCACTACCGTCTCCACCATCATCACCATCACTACAGTCTCCACCATCACCATCACTACAGTATCCACCATCATCACCATCACTACAGTCTCCACCATCACCATCACTACAGTCTCATCATCACCATCACTACAGTCTCCACCATCATCACCATCACTATAGTCTCCATCACCATCACTACAGTCTCCTCCACCATCACCATCACTACAGTCTCCACCATCATCACCATCACTAGTCTCCACCATCATCACCATCACTACAGTCTCCACCACCACCATCACTACAGCTGCACCATCACCATCACTAGTCTCCACCATCATCACCATCACTAGTCTCCACCATCATCACCATCACTACAGTCTCCACCATCACCACCATCACTACAGTCTCACCATCATCACCATCACTACAGTCTCCACCACCATCACCATCACTAAGTCTCCACCATCATCACCATCACTACAGTCTCCACCATCATCACCGTCACTACAGTCTCCACCATCATCACCGTCACTAGAGTCTCCACCACCACCACCGTCACTAGAGTCTCCACCATCATCACCATCACTACAGTCTCCACCATCACCATCACTAGTCTGCACCATCACCATCACTACAGTCTCCACCATCACCACCATCACTACAGTCTCCACCACCATCACTACAGTCTCCCATCATCACCATCACTACAGTCTCCACCATCATCACCATCACTACAGTCTGCACCACCACCATCACTACAGTCTCCACCATCATCACCGTCACTACAGTCTCCACCATCATCACTGTCACTAGTCTCCACCATCATCACCATCACTACAGTCTCCACCACCACCACCGTCACTACAGTCTCCACCATCATCACCGTCACTAGAGTCTCCATCATCACCATCACTACAGTCTCCACCACCATCACTACAGTCTCCACCATCATCACCATCACTACAAGTCTCCACCATCATCACCATCACTAGTCTCCATCACCATCACTAGTCTGCACCATCACCATCACTAGTCTCCACCATCACCACCATCACTACAGTCTCCACCATCACCACCATCACTACAGTCTCCATCACCACCATCACTACAGTCTTCACCATCACCACCATCACTACAGCTCTCCACCATCACCATCGCTACAGTCTCCACCATCATCACCATCACTACAGTCTCCACCATCATCACCATCACTACAGTCTCCACCATCATCACCATCACTACAGTCTCCACCATCACCATCACTACAGTCTCCACCATCATCACCATCACTACCGTCTCCACCATCATCACCATCACTACAGCTCCATCACTACAGTCTCCACCATCATCACCATCACTACAGTCACCATCACCATCACTACAGTCTCCACCATCATCACCATCACTACAGTCTCCATCATCATCACCATCACTAGTCTCCACCATCATCACCATCACTACAGTCTCTATCATCACTACAGTCTCCACCATCATCACCATCACTATAGTCTCCCATCACCATCACTACAGTCTCCACCAACATCACCATCACTACAGTCACCACCATCACCATCACTACAGTCACCACCATCACCCATCACTACAGTCTCCACCATCATCACCATCACTACAGTCTCCATCATCACTACAGTCTCCACCATCATCACCATCACTACAGTCACCATCACCATCACTACAGTCTCCACCATCATCACCATCACTACAGTCACCATCACCATCACTACAGTCTCCACCATCATCACCATCACTACAGTCTCCATCATCATCACTCACTAAGTCTCCACCATCATCACCATCACTACAGTCTCCATCATCACTACAGTCTCCACCATCATCACCATCACTATAGTCTCCATCACCATCACTACAGTCTCCACCAACATCACCATCACTACAGTCACCACCATCACCATCACTACAGTCTCCACCATCATCACCATCAATACAGTCTCCACCATCATCACCATCACTACAGTCTCCATCACCATCACTACAGTCTCCATCACCATCACTACAGTCTCCACCATCACCATCACTACAGTCTCACCATCATCACCATCACTACAGTCTCCACCATCATTACCATCACTACAGTCTCCACCATCATCACCATCACTACAGTCTCCACCATCATCACCATCACTACAGTCTCCACCATCATCACCATCACTACAGTCTCCACCATCACCATCACTACAGTCTCCATCATCACCATCACTACAGTCTCCATCATCACTACAGTCTCCACCATCATCACCATCACTACAGTCTCCACCATCATCACCATCACTATAGTCTCCATCACCATCACTACAGTCTCCACCATCATCACCATCACTACAGTCACCATCACCATCACTACAGTCTCCACCATCATCACCATCACTAGAGTCTCCACCATCATCACCATCACTAAAGTCTCCATCATCATCACTACAGTCTCCACCATCACCATCACTACAGTCTCCACCATCATCACCATCACTACAGTCTCCATCACCATCACTACAGTCTCCATCACCATCACTACAGTCTCCACCATCATCACCATCACTACAGTCTCCACCATCACCATCACTACAGTCTCCACCATCATCACCATCACTACAGTCTCCACCATCACCATCACTAGTCTGCACCATCACCATCACTACAGTCTCCACCATCACCACCATCACTACAGTCTCCACCACCATCACCATCACTACAGTCTCCATCATCACCATCACTACAGTCTCCACCATCATCACCATCACTACAGTCTGCACCACCACCATCACTACAGTCTCCACCATCACCGTCACTACAGTCTCCACCACCATCACTGTCACTAGTCTCCACCATCATCACCATCACTACAGTCTCCACCACCACCACCGTCACTACAGTCTCCACCATCATCACCGTCACTACAGTCTCCATCATCACCATCACTACAGTCTCCACCACCATCACTACAGTCTCCACCATCATCACCATCACTACAGTCTCCACCATCATCACCATCACTACAGTCTCCATCACCATCACTAGTCTGCACCATCACCATCACTAGTCTCCACCATCACCACCATCACTACAGTCTCCACCATCACCACCATCACTACAGTCTCCACCATCACCACCATCACTAGTCTTCACCATCACCACCATCACTACAGTCTCCACCATCACCATCGCTACAGTCTCCACCATCATCACCATCACTACAGTCTCCACCACCACCACCGTCACTAGTCTCCACCATCATCACCGTCACTACAGTCTCCATCATCACCATCACTACAGTCTCCACCACCATCACTACAGTCTCCACCATCATCACCATCACTACAGTCTCCACCATCATCACCATCACTACAGCCTCCACCACCATCACCATCACTACAGTCTCCCCTCATCACCATCACAGTCCCATCTCACCATCACTACAGTCTCCACCATCACCATCACTACAGTCTCCACCATCATCACCATCACTACAGTCTCCACCATCATCACCATCACTACAGTCTCCACCATCACCATCACCACAGTCTCCACCATCATCACCATCACTACAGTCTCCACCATCATCACCATCACTACAGTCTCCACCATCACCATCACTATAGTCTCCATCACCATCATCATCCCCATCATCATCTCTGGCTGACACTTACGTGGCACTGCCCGCTAGCCCTCTCCATGTATCAGTTTATGTAATCCTCACCTCTGTTTAGTAGGATGTTAACTCCAATTCACAAGTGATGAAACCAGAGCAGAGAGGTTGAAACCATGTCGACAGAAGGTAAGAACACCAGAGTGTGCACCCAGGCAGTCTGGTTCTAACATTAGCCCTGTCCCCGAATCCCGCGAGTCTCAGTGAGCCAGCACCCAGGCGCAGCCGGCTCGAGAGTGCACAGCTGGCAGGGGGAGGCCTTGCTTTCTTTCCTCTGCCTTGGTTTGTGTCCTGGATAGTGAAGGCTCCCACTAGCCCTTGCTGGTGGAGAGAGTGGGTGACTCAGTGTAAACAGAAGGTCTCAGGCCAAGGGCGGTGGCTCACATCTGTAATGCTTGCACACTTTGGGAGGCCACGGAGGGCATGACTCAGGAGTTGGAGATCAGCCTGGGTAACACGGTGAAACGTCATCTCCACTTAAAATGCAAAAATTAGCCAGGCGTGGTGGCATGCGCCTGTAGTCCCAGCTACCCGGATGGCCGAGGCAGGAGAATCGCTTGAACCCGGTAGGCGAAGGCTGCAGTGAGCTGAGATCACGCCACTGCACTCCAGCCTGGGCAAAAAGAGCGAAACTCCCTCTCAAAAAAGTAGAAAGGGAAAAAAAAAAGGGAAGGTCTGGCTCATGCCATTCACCTGCAGCTGCAGCACTCCAAGGAGCCTGGCTCAACATTTGCTTTTCTGGAAACGAACCACAGACGTCCAACTCTGGGAAGCAGGGCCGGTCCTTCCTGCTTTTAATGCTGGAGGAAACCTCGGCTGGGGAGGCCGCAGGTCTGCAGGAAGCTGTGAGTCCACAGGAGACAGGGGATGCGAGACGCGCTCAGCAGAGGCGGCGAGAACTGCTGCCGTCACCTCCTGCCTGGGCCACGTGGGGCCGCCCGGCCGCCGCCATGCAGATGGGGTGTGTAAAACCATCGGTCAGCCCACGTCTGCGGGACACCAGGGAGCACAGAGGCTCATGAAGAACGTCTATTAAAAGCCAGGAGCTTCTGGCCACTGCTCCTGTCTAGCTCGTATTGTGGCAAAAAAAAAAAAAAAAAAAAAAGCCAGGAGCCTCCATCGTCACTCAGCTAAAGACGTGTCAGTGGAGAATGGAACCAAATGTGCTTCTTCTAGGGGAGGAAACAGGCTTTTCACACACCAGCTGTCACCAGGAGGAGGTAGGTGTGCGGGCCCGGCAGACAGCAAGGGGACGGCCGGCCGTGGCTCCGAAGGGTTGCGTCTTGCCAGCACCTTCCTCCTCACCTCCCGATCAGATCCTCATCCGCACCCTCCGCCGTGCACCTCCAGCCACGCGCACCCCTCCCAGCCACAGCTCGGGGCTGCAGACAGAGCCCCCGTGCCAGCTGCCCTTTCACTCTGCCTTGCCAGGTGGCTCTGAGCCTTTAACAGCAAAACCAGGGTCCTCCATCCTCACCTGGAGCCCTGAGGTATAACGCAGCCACCTGAGGCTGGGGACAGCCCTGAGGAACACTCAGTCACCAAGACAAGTCTTCAGAAAACCTGCAGTGCTTCCAAAACGCAGCTGGAATGTGCATTCCCATGAAGACTGCCTGGAGGGGGGGACCAGACGGGCTGCAGGGCAGGGGCTGCCTGACGGGGCTGAGACTGTGCAGAGCAGCCAGAAGGACACCTGGACCCAGTCTAGCCACCAGAGACCCAGAGCCCCCCAAGAAAGCAGAGCCTCTGCTCCCCTACCGAGAGGAGGCCCAGGCCAGGGGGCTGCACAGGTGTCCACACTGGGTACTCCCCTGCCCCCCACTCACAGCAAACAGGGCGCAGGTGTGGTGGGGGCGGCCTTGCACCCCCCTCCTGGTGCTCAGCTGTCTCCAGGGACCCCGGCACCCCAATGAGGGCACCAGGCCTCCTGCCGCAGTCCTTCTCAGCTTCCAGGCCCAACTCCACATGACCCCTTCCCTGCGGTTCCCCTCACCTCCTCCCAGTGCCAGGAGACGGATACAGGCACCGACAGGGAAGGCAATGGGTCCCTCTAGCCACAAGAAAAGCATGGCAAGCCCCAGTTGAGGGACCTTCTAGGAAATCGGGACCTCCCCTCCTCAAAACCACCCAGATCACCGAAACCAAGAGAAGTCCAAGAAACGGCCACAGCCCAGGGGAGCTCAGGCAGCGGGACGGGAACTGCCCTGGGATGGATGGGGGAAAGGAAGGCCGAGGACTCGGTTAGTCGCATGGATGAGCTCGCCCAGCGTGGGGCGTCACCTCCACGGACCCCTGCAGGGAGGGCACAGATGGGGGGCTCGGCTCAGTCTGCTCCGTGTCTCTCAAAACCCACAGCTGCCAAACAAAACCGGTTATTTGTTTAAAGTACTAAGATTCCTGTCATCTCAGCACTTGGGGAGGCCAAGGCGGGAGGATCGCTTGAGCTCGGAAGTTTGAGACAAGCCTGGACAACATAGTGAGACCCTATCTCTATAAAAAAATAAATAAATATTAAAAAACAGTTAGGCAGGCACGGTGGTACCTGCCTCTGGTCTCAGGAGACGGGGCGGGGGACCGCTAGACCACAGGAGCGGTCAAGGCCACAGTGAGCGAGGATCCGCCAGTGCACTCCAGCCTGGGTGACTGAGGGAGGCCGGGTCTCCGTCACCAGCTGGGCGTGGTGGCTCACACCTGTAATCCCAGCACATTGTGAATGTGAGGCAGGCAGATTACCTGAGGTCAGGAGTTCAAGACCAGCCTGGCCAACATGATAAAACCCCATCTCTACTAAAAAATACAAACGTCATGCCATGCCTGTAATCCTACCACTTTGGGAGGCCAGGAGAGCAGAGCACAAGGTCAGGAGATCGAGACCATCCAGGCTAACATGGTGAAACCCCATCACTACCAAAAATACAAAAAATTTAGCCGGGCGTGGTGGCTCGTGCCTGTAGTCCCAGGTACTCAAGAGGCTGAGGCTGGATAATGCTTGAACCCAGGAGGCAGAGGTTGCAGTGAGCCAGGATCGTGCCATAGCATGCCAGCCTGGGGACAAAGCGAGACTCGTTCTCAAAAAAGAAAAAAAAAAAAAAACCACAAAAGTTGGCCGGGCGTGGTGGCACACACCTGCAGTCCCAGCTACTCAGGAGGCTGAGGCAGGAGAATCACTTGAACCCGGGAGGCGGAGGCTGCAGTGAGCCGAGATCGCACCACTGCACTCCAGCCTGGGCAACAGAACAAGACTGTCTCAAAAAAAAAAAAAAAAAAAAAAAAAAATTTTAAGGTAGCAGGATTCCCCCATGATGACATCAGCCCAGCATTTCCACAGACCCCAAAGGAAACAGATGGGCCTGGCTACGCCCCGCGCTCCACGTTCCTGCACAGTCTGGCTGCGTGTGTAGACTCCCACCTCAGCCCCCTTCTTCTCCTCAGCTGCTTTTCAGGTTTCTGTGAATAATTCCCCCAAACTCCAGACCTTGGTGACGGTGGACGGAGGAGCCTTGCCTCCCGGAGTGACTGTGGTTATAAACAGGATTTTCTCGAGCTGGCTTCTACTCTTAAAACTCTAATGACGTCTGTCTGATCCTCCCTCATCTTCAACAAGAAAGATTTAAAAGCAGCAAAGCAACGTTGGCAAGACTCCTGAACAGGCCTCGGACAGCCATGCCCAGAGCATGCTTCTCAACAGCGGTCCAGAAATCTCCTGGGGGTCCCTGAGGTCAAAGCTGTTCTCGTGATGCTTCTAAGAATGGTTTCCCTTTTTTTTGACACAGAGCCTCACTCTGTCACCCCGGCTGGAGTACAGTGGCATGGTCTCGGCTCACTGCAACCTCCACCTCTGGGGCTCAGGCAATTCTCGTGCCTCACCCTCCCGAGCAACAGGGGTTACAGGCGCACACCACCACGCCTGGGATGTTTTTTGCATTTTACTAGAGACGGGGTTTCACCATGTTGCCTAAGGTGGTCTCGAACTCGTGACCTCAGGTGATCCACCCCGCCTCAGCCTCCCAAAGTGCTGGGATTACAGGCGTGAGCCACCACGCCGGGCCTCCTTCCCATTCTCCTCCAACTGTGGGGCGGAGATGCTCCGGAGGCCACAGGCTCGCAGGCAGAGACATGAGAACCCAGCACAAACAGAAACCGCACCTCCTCTTTCCACTACATTTTTTACAAGGAAACATAGTTGTTTTTCATTAAAATGTTATGTTCACATGCAATGGATTTATGGCTATTTTTACGTGAAAGAGTGAACATTTTTAAATGCTCTATTTCTAGTACAGTGAATGTCCAGAGAGACCACCCACGGAAACAAAAGTGCAAATGGTTCTAGGATTGTAAAGCGTCCCGAGGCCCGAGTTCGGCTTTTAGGATTGTAAAAGCGTCCTGGGAGCCGGGCTGGGCTCAGCATTGGGTGAGGATCCTTCCGGAGCCCAGGATCACAGGGACAATCGCACGGGCCTGTGGCTCCACCCAGTGGTGATGGCGAGGACGGCAGGAGAGCCCAGCCGGCAGGAGCACGACCTCAACGCCGCGGGGACCCGCTGAGTGCCCTGCAGGGGTGTCCTGGGCCCTGGGGCACTGGGGCTCAGGGCTGGTTGTCCTCCACGGCAGCGCCATCCTGCGGTCACAGGGGCCCCGGACAGCATCCCCCAGCCGAGATGACCAAAAAGTCTCCAGACGCTGGCCAGTGTCCCCTGGGGGGCAGAACAAAGCCACCCCCCAGCCAGTGCACAACAGCTGCCCAGTTCACAACACCGATGGGACAGCGACAAGGCAGGCGTGGCCACGGAGCCAAACACACGTGACGGTGACGGCCAAGGACGCCGGGCACTTACTACACCTCCACTCTGTCCCATGGGGACTCCAAGCCCGGCCTCTCCCCCGCCACAGAGCCGGGGTGGACTCAGGGAGCTCGGGGAGGTGGAGGCGTGAGGCTGTTTCCACCAGGCGTCCTTGAGGGTCCAGCAGCAATAGCAGAGGCAGTGGCAGAGGGGGATGTCAGTGTGGTCGCCGCCCACGCCAGCAGCTGCAGGGTCAGCGGCACTGGAGGGGTTCAGGCCTGGGTGCTCCCTGGGGGTCTCAGCCACCCCTCACCTCCTGCTGGCGTTGTAGACCCCGGGGGCTCACATGTGGTCCATGTGCCCCCCACCCAAGCCACGGCTGCACCAAGGAGCAGTGCCTGAGCTCTCGGCCCCATACCTCCTGGGTGTCCTCTGTGGCATCCAGCCCTGCCCACCCGCAGCACCCTGGGGGTCCTCCATGCTCGCCTCACAGATGGGCAGGCAGCGCCGGGTCCCCAGCTCCATGAGGCTGAGCCCTGCTGCCGCAGCTTCCCACTCAGCTTCCCGCCAGCACAGTGGCCCACACCTGCCCGCCTGCCTGCTGCTCTCTGCACGCACCTGCCAAGGGTGGGAGGGATCTTCCCCCAGCTCGCCTGAGTGCCACACAGGAGCAGAGCCTCCGTCCTCTGCCTGCCTCTTCCAAGCCATCCTTGAGTTCAGGCTCAGCACACCCCAAGGCACCCGTCACAGAAGCTGCCAGCTCCCGGGGGGAGGTTATTTGCAAGCTTCTCAAGGGCCTCTGCCTGCAAATCTGTGGTCACACTGCACCTCGTCAGGGTCTAGAGCCCAAGCCACCCATGAGGTCACTGTCTGAACTCTTCACCCAAGTACCCCTGGAAGATGAGCTTTGCCGATTTCCACCCGCTCCCATGCCCACCAGTGCTGGATGTCCTGCTCCAAGAGGAACTTGACGCAGATTCATTTGAAAAATGACCCTTCTGGCCGGGCGCCGTGGCCCACACCTGTAATCCCAGCGTTTGGGAGGCTGAGGCGGGTGAATCACAAGGTCAGGAGTTCAACACCAGCCTGGCCAAGACGGTGAAACCCTGCCTCTACTAAAAATACAAAAATTAGACGGGTATGGTGGTGCACGCCCATAATCGCAGCTACTCGGGAGGCTGAGGCAGAGATCACTTGAACCCAGGAGGTGGAGGTAGCCGGTGTTTTAGTTTTAGTGTTTGAGAGCAGGTTATGAGCCGGGCTAATTTTTGTACTTTTGGTAGAGACACGGTTTCGTGCTACTTTTGGTAGAGACATCATAGTACTGCACTCCAGCCTAGGAGACAGAGCAAGACTCCATCTCAAAAAAAAAAAAAAAAAAAAGGAAAAGGACAATAACCATGTTGCTGGCACTGCCATCAGGTTTCTAGAACCATCTCTTTGGAGGGAAGAAAAAGTATCCACTGCTTTGAAAAGAGGCAGCAGAAGATGGGGAGACCTTAGTGGGAGCCTTGCCCTGGCTCTGCCCTCTGTGTCCTGACAGCAGGGTCCCATGGCCCTATGCACTCACAGACGCTGCTGGTGGAAGTGTCCCAGACCCCAAAAGTCACTTGCCAAAATTCAACCGGAGCCCAGAGAATTTTTTGGATAGAGGGATTCCACTCTGGGGAAGGTAGCTGAAATAAATAATCTGGAAGTCTCTTTCTCTCTCTCTGTTATCTCCTCTCTGCCCCCTCCTACCATATATATATGATACATATATACACACACACACATACACACATAAAGTTACGTGAATGAAAAGGTTCGTTGTGGCATTTTTTGGTAAGTTGTTTTCAGTAGGATGAGAAATGACACAGTTTTATTCTGTGTCTTAAATAGCCACATTTTTATGCACAGGAAAGCAAACAAACCAACCTTGGCAAGCCCCTACCTCCTGGAGTGAACAATCGTTTCTCTCCATGAACATCTCCCCTGGTTTTGTCCCAAGTCTCACTCCTTTGCTCTGGAACAGGGACTCCGCTGTCACTCAGCTCATCAGGTGGGTTTTATTTCTACAGTCATGTTTCTCTTGTGAAAGTGGCTCCCTGTTCTTTTTGCATGTCTGCCTGTTCTTGTTTCTTTGTTGCTCTTTCCTCATTTATCTCCTCGGGAACTGCAAACGCATCTCCTTCAAGGCCCCTTTCACGTCGTTCCTTGGCTGCAAAGCCCCAACGTGCTGCTCTGTGGGCTGACCGCCTGTGGGCGGCCTGCATGTCGCCCCAGTGTTGGAATATATTTGCTGGTTCTTTGCCACACCTGCTTTGGAGGGGTGGGGGTTGGGAGCTCCAGGCAGAGGATTTTGAGGATTGTCTCTGACCAACCCCACCCCATGCTCCAGCCCTGAACCAGATCTTCACAAGAGTGTCTCAAGTCTGAGATGTTCACACCCCCACCCCTGAAGCAGCAAGACCGTGGTCACTTCTCAGGCCAGAAGCCTGCCCGCCTGCTCCTGAGCAGAGGGGTGCCCCACCCCAGGCTTGCGCGCTCACTCCATTCCCCTCGTCCTGCTCTTGTGGGCGCAGCGGCTCTCTTGGTCCTCCACCTGCAGGGGTAACTGAAGACCACGGTGAGAATCTCACCCCAGAGCTTGAGCCCCACCAGCCACGGAGTCTCGCCAGCCTCCCTCGGCCTCTTGCAGGAATCAGGACTGGGCAGCTGTCGGACCTCAGCATTCTGAGGCTAAGTCCCAGCCTCGGTCGTAGGGGTACCGGGTACTTTCTGCTTTCACATTTAAGCCTTAGCTACAATTTCTGGACAACAGAAAAAATCCCATTCAGAACCATGTAACCTCCAATGTTTTTTAGTTTTTAATTTTTAGTTTTAGTGTTTGAGACCAGGTTATGAGCCTGGCTAATTTTTGTACTTTTGGTAGAGACAGGGTTTCGTCACCCTGCCTCGGCCAGTCTCAAAGTCCTGGACTCAAACAATGCACCTGCCTCAGCCTCCCAGAGCGTCAGGATTCCAGGCGTGAGCTGCCACGCCCAGCCAAACCCGATTTCAATTAACAGTTCCCATCTATGCTCACCTAAGTGCTCCACATACACCAATATTCGTGATTTTTGGTTTTATTTAGAGACATGGCCTTGCTCTGTGGTCCAGGCTGGAATCACAGTTCACTGCAGCCTCTAACTCCTGGGCTCAGGTGATCCTCCTGCCTCGGCCTCCTGAGGAGCCCAGACAACAGGTGTGAGCCACCACACCCAGCCTTCTTTTTTTTTTTTTTTTTTTTTAAGAGATGAGGTTTTGCTATGTTGCCCAGGCAGGCCTTGAACTCCTGGGCTGAAGCAATCCTCCCTTCTTGGCCTCCCAAAGTGCTGGGATTATAGGTATGAGCCACCACGCCCAGCCTGTATTATTTCTCTTTCCACAGAGCATCTGCTTTCTACACAGCATCGGCCTGCATGATTTTTAATGGCGCCCACCTCGGCCCTGACAGGCACTGGGCAAGCACTTTACACGGCGTCTCAGCCAACCTTCCCGACAGCCCTGGGCAGCGTCATTCTCCCCCGTTCTCTCACGAGCAGACCTCAGAGAGGCTGGGCCACTCACCCAGGAAGTGGCAGAGCCAGCCAGGAGCCCAAGGCAAGCACAGCGATGGGCACCCCCTCCCTCCACACCACACCTCCTCCCTGTTGAGGGTCCCAGCCAGTCCCCACCCATGTTAAGCATCCAGAGAACCTACTCCCCCGCAGGGCCGTCCTCTGGCTGCTGGCTCCTCAGGGCAGGAGCCTCCTTCTGGGCAGACAGCAGCCCGGAGCAGCCCAGAGAGCACAGGGCGACCCAGGGAAGCTCCAAAGGAAATCCCCCCCCCCAGACCCGTAGCCCGCCCCAGAGCCACGAGGTCCCGGGCCGAGGGAGCACGCACACACAGTTTGGGTTTGTTTGACTCCTGGGACATCCTGATGTGGCCTGTTTGGGAGAAGCTGCCAGGGACGCCCTATCCTGCTGATTCCATGTCCCAGTCACCCAGACAAGTCCCACACCCTCCCCGCTGCTCCATCTCTACTGAGGCTTCCACAGGACACGTTCGGGCCACCATCAAAGACCCTGCCAACCCCTCAAAGTCCAGGGACCACGGGGTCCATGTGTGCTGCACTTCCCTGAAGTCTAACCAGAAACATCTCACTGGTCTCCCAGCTCTCCCCCAGGAACAGGAGGGGACCCCTCCTCACCCACAGCACCCCCCCCCCAGCCTCTCCTCAAATCCCTCAGTCTTTACCACAGCCTCCCTCTCCCCCTCCCTTCCTTCCGTTAAATGAAATCTACAGGAAGCCATTGGCGGCCCGGCGCGGTGGCTCACGCCTATAATGCCTGCACTTTGGGAGGCCAGGGCAGGTGGATCACCCGAGGTCAGGAGTTCGAGACCAGCCTGGCAAACATGGCGAGACCCTGACTCTACTAAAAATACAAAAACTAGCTGGGCACGGTGGTGTGCACCTGTAGTCTCAGCTACTTGGCAGGCTGAGGCAGGAGAATCACTTGAATCTGGAGAGGCGGAGGTTGCGGTGAGCCGAGATCGTGCCAGTGCGCTCCAGCCTGGGTGACAGAGCGAAACAACGCCTCAAAAAAAAAAAAAGTTCCATGTCACCAAACTGAAGCTAAGCAGTTTATCTGAACTTCTGAAAAATCAGGAGTAAATCCCCCAAACAGGCCAGTCCTGGCCGGCACATGAAGGCATTCTCTGCTTGCAGCCTTACGAGAAGAGCAGCTTTGACTGAGCCATCCCTGCTTTCTGTCTGCTTTCCAGGCCCTTCCACCCAGCACACCAGCCCCCCGTTCAGCCCCTCAGAGCACTCCCTGCACTTTGCCGAGAGCCAAGCGTTGCCAAATCCAGCAACACAAATAAAACCAGTGACGATCTTTCAATTCAATTTGTTGTAATTTTGTCTTGTGACAATTCTCTGTATCGGCTCGTGCTGGGAGGGCAGAAGGGGGACAAACCGGACGCTGTCCTGGAGGATGAGAAGGGAGGTGTCCGACACCTGCCATGGGTCATCTTAGGCACCTACTTGACTGGATTAAGGGATCCCTAGAGACCTCATACAGCGCTGCTTCTGGTTGTGTCTGCAAAGGGGTTTCCAGAGGAGCCTGCCTGGGAGTCGGGGGACTGAGGGGAAGACCCTCCATGTGGGCAGGTGCCTGCAATCACCTGGAGCCCACATAGAGCAAAAATGGGCTGGGCATGGTGGCTCATGCCTGTAATCCCAGCACTCTGGGAGGATGAGACAGGTGGATCACTTGAGGTCAGGAGTTCGAGACCAGCCTGGCCATGGTGAAACCCTGTCTTTATTAAAAATACAAAAAAAAAAAGTAGCTGGACATGGTGGCCACCACCTGTAATCCCAGCTACTCAGGAGGCTGAGGCAGGAGACTCACCTGAACCGGGAGGTGGAGGCTGCAGTGAGCCGAGACCACACCACTGCACTGCACTGTCTCTAGCCTGGGGAGAGCAAGACTCTGTCTCAAAAAAAAAATTAAAAAGTAAGGAAAAAGGAGTTCTGCTGTTGTTCCTGGCACTGGGACTCTCTTCTACCCCTGCCCTTGGACGTCAGAACTCCAGGGCCCCCAGCCTTGGACTCCAGGACTTAACACCATGGGCTCCTTGGACTGTGGGCCTTCAGCCCTCGCCTGAGTCTCAGGCCTATAGCTTCCCCCGGGTTCTCCCGGTTCTGGACTGGGACCCAGGCAGGCTGCCAGCAACGCAGGCTCTCGGGCTTGCAGACGGCCTGGCCCGGACTTCTCAGCCTCCCTGACCGCATGTGCCAACTCCCCTAGCAAACCCACCCTCGCCCGTCTCTCCATCTCCCTCTCCAAGACATTGACCTGCCCCCTAGAATCCCTGCCGACGCCACACCTGCTTCTGTACACTCGCTCTGCCTGTCATCTCACAGGCGTGCCAGGGAATGAGACTTCCAGAACCCATTTGGGAAACTGTGGAGGACGGCGAGAAAGGAAAATACCAGCTCAGGACCCCAGTTCAGGCTGCCGAAGGACAACACGAAGCTGAAGACGGAGAAGCTACTGCCTCTCCCCTGCGTTCCTGGGCAGGTGGCTACAGGAGCAAGGTCAGCACTCACTCCCCGGTCCCCCTCATCTCGGGGACGCATCGTCGGCGACCCCTCGCCCTGCTCCTTTCTCTTCCCACCGTGGGCTCAGAAGCAGGACCCGAGCCTCCCTCGCCCCGCAGCCCGCTTTCCCCCTCTAAATACGGGGGCCTCAAAACCATCCCTGCAATATAATTTTTTAAAAAAATTCCTGCTAGATGATGTGGCCTTTCACTATTGAGAATCTAATATAATAAAAAAACGGTTATTTCCTTTAAAAAAAAAAAAAATCTCTGGAGAGAAAGGCATCGACTGTCCCCCCGGCGCAACCTCGACCTTCCCCCACTCCGAAGCCGACCAGGTCTGTCCCCGGCACTTCTTGGATTACAACCAAAACGGACCCAAAAAGACACCAGGCATCCTTCCAGACCATCGGACTCTGCAGGGGACTGCGCCTTTCTCTGTCTTCGAGATACTTTACAGTTGTGGAATTGCAGAAAAGCTCGAGCAATGCGAGTGACCCTCGACTACCGCCCCGCAATCGATTAGCGCCAGTGGAGCGTGACCAGATGAGCCACCTCTGCCCAACTCCAACATGGCCGCCCAGCTCACAACCGACGCCTGGGCCGCTGCTGCCAGGAGCCAAAATGGCTGCGTCGCGTGCTGACGTCATGCTGGCGGCCACAGTGCGCGCCCTGCCCCTGCCTGCCGGGACCGGAAATGGTCTCCCAAGGCGGAAGTAAACGGCGAGACGATCAATTGAAAAGTTGGCGGGCGTGGGCGCGGGCGTGGGCGCGGGCGCGGTCGAAGGCGAAGGCTGCGAGCAGGGCCGACCGGGTGGCCTGGCCGACTTCCCCGAGGGCCCGCCACACCCTGCAGCCAGCCCCGACTGTCTTACCTCACTTTCCCCACCTGTAAGAGGGGTCCGCGGGCGGTGCCTGTGCCGTCATCCTCCTCTAAATGCAGAGACAGGCGATGGGTCCTGGCGGGACGGTTGCTGGAGTCCAAGTCCGGCGCCTGCACGCGGGACTCGCGCCCAGGAGTTTGGATTGAGGAAGTGCGGGGAGGCGGCGAGGGCACGGCGGGACAGCGGGCAGCGCTGGCTGAGGCCCGGCAGCCGGAGGGAGGGGGAGAGAAAGCGTGGGGCCTGGGCTGCTGCCTCCTGGGCACATCGAGCTTTCGAGGGCCACACCGCAGGGAGAAGTGACATTTTGAAAAGGTAACGGGGGCCATGCTCCCTCCAGAGGCTGTAGGGAGGATCCTTCCTGTCTCTCAACTCCTGGGGCTCTGGGAGCTCCAGGTGTCCTCAAGGGGCTTGTAGCCGCGTGGCTTCAAAATTTTTTTTTTTTTTTTTTTTTGAGAGGGAGTCTCGCTCTGTCGCCCAGGCTGAAGTGCAATGGTGCGATCTCAGTTCACTGCAATCTCCGCCTCCTGAGTTCAAGCGATTCTTCTGCCTCAGCCTCAGGAGTAGCTGGGACCACATGCATGTGCCGCCATGCCCAGCTAGTTTTTGTATCTTTAGTAGAGACGGGGATTCGCCATGTTCGCCAGGCTGGTCTTGAACTGCTGACCTCAGGTGATCCGCCTGCCTCAGCCTCCCAAAGTGCTGGGATTACAGGCGTGAGCCACTGCGCCCAGCCTCAACTTTTTTTGAGGCTGAGTTTTGCTGTGTCACCCGGGCTCGAATGCAATGACATGATCTCAGCTCACTGCAGCTTCCACCTCCCAGGCTCAAGCGATCGTCCCACCTCAGCCTCCCCAGTAGCTGGGACCACAGGTGCACACCACCATGCCCGGCTAATTATTGTATTTTTTGTAGAGATTGGGTCTTACTGACTTTCCCAGGCTAGTCTCCAACTGCTGAGCTCAAGGGATCCTCCCACCTTGGCCTCTGAAAGTTCTGGGATTACAGGCATAAGCCACTACTTCCTGCCTTCTACTTTCTGTATTTTGCAAATAAAAGGTATGTAGGTCACATCGACTATTAAGCAATTGATCTGTGGAGACGCAGGTGCCTTCCTCAGAGCTCCTCCCTCCCCTTGCTCCTACCCCGGCCGCAGGCGTACACCTGCACACACCTGGGCTGCTCAGGGGCTCTCTGCCACCGAGTGCAAGATTCTCCATCGCTGCCAGGACCTGGGTGCTGCTACCCGGGTGGAGAGCCCATGCTGGCAGGCTGGAGGTCTCTAGCACAGACCCTGCACACTTGGAGGTTTCTGCTGCTGGCAAAGCCCCGAGGCCTAATACCAGGTGCCCAGGGCTACAGCCCACTTGGGACGACACAAAGGTCCCCAGATGTGTGCATCTACTCCACTGACTCCCTTTTTGGGGTGTATGTGTCTGTTCTGGGGCTGCGCTGGGACCTGCCCCAAGTTGGGGGTGGACAGTGTTGGCCTTGCGGCCCGGGTGGCAGGAGTCCCCTGTGGGCACAGGTCAGGCCCTGGAACGATCTGTGCCTCACAGCCTGCGCTGGCAATTGGCTGCACTATTCCTGAGCTTCAGGAGCTCAGAAATCCAGGCTGGCATCTTTCTGCCCCACATGGTGGCAGAGATAGCCAGGAAGTGAGCCAGCCACCCAAGTTGGGGCTTGGGGTCCACATAGCAGGATGCACTCCCAAGGCCTGTGACCCGTGGGGTGGGAAGTGGGCTGTGTAGGGACTCACCCACGGTGGGGTGACCTGGCTGTCCACAAGCAGCCCCCCTCTGTATGGAGGTCCAGGTCAGCTTGAGCCATCCTAAACCCATTTACCAATCAGATTTGGAAGACGAAGCACTCTGGTTTCCCTGGCCCTGGAAGCAGGGCCATCCCCAGTGGCAGTCCCAGGATCCCTGATGGGGTGCAGTGTGACCCATCCAGGGTCTCAGAAGCCAACCTGGACTCACAGCATGTCCTGTGGTTAGTGGTACAGGCAGGCCCTTGGACCCTGACCCATTTACATCGGTGGCCATCCAGCCCGGAATTTAACGAAGCCATGGGGACAGCCAGAGGCCAAAGCACCCTGTCTTAACTTCTGGGTGTCCTTGGACAAGGTAACAGGACCTTTGTCAGCTTTTTTGAAACAAGTTCTCCCTTTTGTGAGCTGTGGTGTGATCAGAGCTCACAACAGCCTCCACCTTCCAGGCCCAAGGGATCCTCCAGCCTCAGCCTCCCAAAGTGCTGGGATTACAGGTGTGAGCCACTGCACCCAGCCTCCCAGTCATCCCAAAGCCAGAGACCCTGTCAGGCTGCTGCATGGTGCTGGCCACCACCCTGTGGACCACAGGCTCCCAGAGCAGCCACCCCAGGGAACACGACACCAGAGGGTGGCCTGGGGCAAAAGGCCTGACTCACTCTTCCCCCACAGACCTTGGAAAGGCCACACCTCAAGACCTCCCACCATCCTCTGCTGAGCAAATTTGTGTCTGGTGTGGAAAATCTGCGACTGCTTTGAGCTGGCACTCTTGAAAGAGTAATTCGGTGTAGCCGGCTGTGGGGGTCTCTGAGCCCAGCAGGCTGTTACTTTGCCTGTCAGTTCCCTTTAAACACACTCAAGTTCCGAGATCTGGGAGCAGCACCCCACCTGCAGCAGCCCAGCTGGCACTGTTTTGGGGACACACTGACCTCCAGTCCTCAGGCCAGAAGCTAGGGCGTCCGAGGCCCATGGGGGACCCACCGCCCAGCCTGCTTCCGTCCATCCAGGACCTCCTGCCTCGAGCCGCGGTTGTGGCTAGCACAGATACCTGGGTTTGCAGGAGATGGGCGTCTTTTAAGCAGGAGCCCTCTGGCAATTGAAACCACGCACTGACCCACAGCTGTTGAGAGTAAACCCAGCTAGGGCGGGCACGCTTCCCCGAGGCTGCGGTGGGAGAGGCTCTGGCCCAGCCCCAGCAGGCCCTTACCACACGGTGGAGGTCAGGTGTGCACGCAGCCACGCGCCCGTGATTCCCTTCAGGTTTTCTGCACTTGTATTTAAGAGCTTAAATTATTTCTGAAAATCACTTAGAACGTTCCACAGATGATACAAAGTCGACGCTGTGAGCTCCTGTTAACTCGAGAAGGAGCTGCCTTTGGCATTTTCCCACGGGCCCCAGGGTTGCCCTCTGCGGTTTTATTTGCAGGGACTGAGCAACATCAGCATACCCCCCACACATTCGCCCCCCACCCCTTGCGCGCATTCACCCCCTACCCCCCACACACATTCACCCCCCCCCCCCCCCCCCCCCACCTCCCATGCACATTCACCCATTCACCCACCACACCCCAGCTGCCCGGGGCCTCAGGCCTCTGGGGAAAGGACTTCACAGACCTGGAGAGCCTGCTGTAACCCTGGGGCTGGAGGGAGGTTGGCCTGCGGGCCACAGGCTCCCCTGGGACAGAGAGAGCCCTCCGCAGAGCCCAGAGCACAGGCAGGTGGAGGACGGGGCCAGTCCTGGGTCCTTCTGTTCCTGCAGAGTTGACTGATGTCGGGGGCTGTCTCCGTCACCCACTCAGAACTGTGGCAGCCGCCAGAGGCCAGTCCCAAGAGACCCAGCCACAGCTTCCCACTAGGAAGGGGTCCGGGCCCCCATGCCGGTGTGGACCAAGCCCTGAAGTCAGTGTAAAGGGCCCCCAGGTGCACAAGTCTCCCCCACAGTCTCGGCTGGCCATAGGTGGGGTACTCGGCGCCCCTGCCCCAAGCCAGGCCCAGCTGCACAGCCAGTTCCTGGCAGGTCTCGAGTCCCTGGGGCCCCAGCAGCCATTTCTAGGCCAGCGGAAAGAGCCTTGCGTGTTCTCACCCAGCGGCCCAATTAGTGGCCTAATTTCAGAAAAGCGCCCCTGAACTCCCGGGAGGCCGTGAGGTGGCGGTCACTCAGTTGGGGAACAGCTGCCATTCCTCCCTGAAAGTCCTCCTGACAAATCATTGAAGCCGGGTCAAGCTGTTGGGCCGGAGGAGGCTGACTCCAGCTCCAGGGGTCGGGCCTGGATGTGTTTGGGGGTTTCCAAGCACAGCCTTGGTAGGAAGGAATATATCAGAGTCTGAGACTCCGGTCTTACTGAGGATGGGGTCTCACAGCCCCTCACACAGGAGCGGAGATTACTGCACCCCCCTGGGTCAACACAAGACCTGCTTCTTACCCTGGGGGTCCACACGACATGGGGTGTGACTTGTGTCCCCCCTGGCGACCAGAAGTAGGGTGAGAGATGGAACCCACCACGTGCCTGGGAAATGGGCCTGAAGCAGACTCAAGGCCCTGCCCCCCACTTCCCTCAACCTCCTCCTGCCCTTGGCCTTGGGGGTCACCCACACCCTGCTCAGGTAGGCAGGCCAGGCCCTCCATGTAGGCACACACCGCCTGTGCTCTCCTGAGGCGCTGAGGTCTGGCAGGATCTGCCTGGCCCCCGGAGCAGTGCTCACTCCAGGATGCGGCCCCATGGCCCATCCTGGCCGTCCTGGTGGCCCACACCACACTCCCAACTCCTGTCCTGACCTGCTGGCAACACTGGCAGTGCTGGATAGAGCTCAGGCACCCTCAGTGACTTGGGTCCAGTGAATTACCCAAAAACCACAACCCAGAGCCTTGGCAACTGTTAAGAAACGCCCTAGCTCCTTCCAGATGAGCAGATGCAAAGGCCTCTTGGGATCCCAAGAGCGGACGCAGAACCCCTGGCTCTCACAACTCAGCTGCAGAGCTCAGGGTGTCCCCACCCTGGCCCTGGCTCCAAGCCACCTGCTGTCCCAGTGAACTCAGGGGACACGTCCTGAAGCCCAAAGCCACTGCTGTCCCAGTGAACTCAGGGGACACTTCCTGAAGCCCAAAGCCACTGCTATCCCAGTGAACTCAGGGGACACTTCCTGAAGCCCAAAGCCACTGCTGTCCCAGTGAACTCAGGGGACACTTCCTGAAGCCCAAAGCCACTGCTGTCCCAGTGAACTCAGGGGACACTTCCTGAAGCCCAAAGCCACTGCTGTCCCAGTGAACTCGGAGAACACTTCCTGGGGCTCAAACACTCCTACTGTCCCTGTGAACATGGGGACACATCTTGGGGTCCCCTCCCCCTTGCCCCGCATCCTGGGTTGGTACACACCCCTCCCCCAACAGCCATTCCACTCTGGCACCCAGGCAGAGTGGCACTCCCAGCCGCAGGGAGTGCCCCCAGCAGCCCAGATACCAAGGCGCATCCTGAGTCACAGCACCCAAAGGCCCGGGCAGGGCAGGCACCAGGGCAACCTCTGTCCAGCCCCCACCGTGCCCAGAGGGGCAGCCATCTGTCTGAGGAGGCGGCTTGGCATCCTGGGCTTTAAGCTCCCCCACCCCACCCCCAAATCCATAATAAAAATAATCCCTTCCCTGATGTGCCCCAGTTCCAGAAGCATCTCTGAACCAGCCGACCCACATCAGGGTGGGAGGTGCAGGTGGCCCCGATTCTCGGAGTCACAGAGGGCGGGAGGCCTGCTGAGTGGCCTCAGGGGCCTGGGAACCTGAGGGGGACGGGGCCCACCTCTCCCCGACCACCCCTGCACGGCTCTGGGCCACCTAAGGCAGGCCAGGCAGTTCCCCTGTGACACGCAGGAGGCAGAGTGACCTCTCACAGGCCCCTGGCCTTGAGAACACGAACACCTGAGCAGGGCCTTTACCAGACTTCCCTGGGACGTGGTGGCCCAGCGTCTGCAGGGACTGAGTTGGGGGAGCTTGGCCCTGCACCCTTGGAGGCGGCTGCTGCTGCCTGGGGGACCCCCGCCCAGAATGCAGCCTGGTGTGTATAGGGAGACCAAGGGGTGCACCAGCGGCAAGGTGGACACACAGAGAAACCTGTTGGAGGAAAAACGGGCCGGTCTCAGCTCTGCAGGCTGACACGTGCCGAACCCCAGAGGGAACCCCCTCCCCAGAGCCTCGAGGCCACCCGGCCCCAGCCTGAGTGCCACAGCCAACACACCTCTCCCCGAGGCAGTGACCCCCCACAGCACCCACAATGGGCCTGGCGTCGGGGGACGCCTTAGAACGCCACCCTCAGCTCAGGGCAGACCAAAGAGTGCAGCACTCTCCTGCCCTCAGGAGCTGCCCGCTGTGCCTTCCACTGGCCTGGGAATGGGGAGTCAGGATGGAGCAGGGAGCTCCACGGAGGCTCAGGGCCCCTAGCAGGAAGAGGCTCACATCCCAGGGTGAGCCTCAAGGCCCATACAGGACGCCCCGTGGGGGACATAGCTGAGGGTCACCCAAACCCTGCAGCCTGCAGAGACCCCAGCGGGCAAAGGGTCCTGACCCCATCCCCCACTCCTCCCAGTTGCCCCAGGACACTGGAAGGGGAAGGCCCTGACCAAAAGGTGCTAAAGACTCCTAGTACACAGCCCAGGAAGCCGCCTCCCAGGCTGAAGAAGACTGCTCCACCGGTGCCCAAGCTGGCCCCTCGGGGAAACTGGACCAGCCCCACACTGGCCTCTGGCTGCATGTCCATGCGCTGGGTGAGCCCCAGGGCGGCGGCAGCACAGGCTGTCTCTGGGGTCAGCTCAGCCCTGAGGAGGGGGGTGGGGGCGGCGCCAGGGCCCAGGTGGCGGGAGGGGGCGGGGCACAGCCGGGGCTCTGCCAGGCAGACTCCCGGCATAGCACTTGGCCCTCGCTGTCACTCACGGTCGCCTGGCCGTTGCCATCACGGTCCCTACGCTGTCACCTTTCAAGGTAGGGCCAACGAACAGGCCCCTGGGGCTGGGGAGGGCCCCATGGCTCTTGGCTTGCCCAAGTCAGTCCCCTGGGTTCACACTAACTCCTGGGTGGTGCTGCAAGCGGGGCGGCGGCTTATGAGGTTCGGGGGAGCCGTGGTCCGTCTGAGCGCCCGCAGTGCCCACCAAGTGCCGTGGCTGGGGGTGTCCACGAGGTGCGTGCAGGGGGCAGCTGGGCTTGGCGGCAGCAGCTGCTAGCAGGTGGGGGCTGGGCAAGGACGCCCTTGCAGTCGGCCCCACACCCACGTGGCTGTTGCGGGGGGGGGGGGGGTCTCCGAGGAAAGGCCCGCACAGAGGGAGGGAATCCTCTGCATGACCCCGATCGTTCCCCCAGAAACGCCCCCACCCAGCTCCTAAGTCTGTCCGATTAACCAACCAGGATCCCACCAGCGCCAGGCCTTGGGACCCTCCCTAGGTGGGTGGCGCAGCTAAGACCAAAGGGATGGGGAGCCTGTTGGGCCAGAAGACCCCTTGACAGCCAGAGGAGGCTCCCCCAAGCTCAGCACCAGCCCCCCTACCCACCCTCCCAAGGTCGAGGAAGCCAGCCCCGGTCTCCTAACCTCAGGGACTGGGGCCAGGATTGGAGCAGAGTGAGACTCCCCTGGGAGAAGCAGGGGGCTTCCCACCCCCACTTGCCCCGAACTTCCGACAGTTCTGAGAGGTGTCAACCTGTGGCTTTCCCACACTGGCCACAAGCAGAAAGCCTGCAGGTGACCTGTGTGTGGTTTTCAAACACTGGGGACCCAGGGGCTACCCACAGCTCACGTCCGGGACTCAGGCCATGTAGCCTGAGCCCCCAAGGTCCTGAGCACACACCCCATCCCAGCCCACCCCACCCGCCAAAAATGCAAACTGCAGCAAAGCCTTCCTGCCGAGGAGTCACCGGCTCTGGGCTGGGCTCTGCCCATGCAAAACAGGGGGGCACGCAGTGGGGTGGGGCCACCTCCTGAGGACCTGGCCCACCCCACACCGTGGTCTGGGTCAGCCTGCAAGGGCCTCAGTGGGAGGGTGGGAGCTGGGGACCTGCCATGCTGGGCACCCATTCTGTTGTCTCCAAGGGACCTTCATCAGGTGTTGGGGATGGGGGACAGCTGAGGATGGAAAGTTTCTCCTGCAGTTAATTAACCCCGCTGGGGGGAGGGGGAGGCTGGGGCCTCGTGGGAACACGCCCTGTGCCCTGCACCCTAGCAACACCTGTGGACCTGGGGAAGGACAGGGGTGGAGAGAGCAGGACTCAGGGAACTTGCCAGGGCAGTGGTGGGGACTCTCCCCACCTCATCCTGGGGGGCTCAGCTCAGGCCTGCGGGGGAGGGAGCAGCTGGAGGAGTGGGGGCTGCAGGCTGGCAGCCTTGGTTCTGCGGCTTCCTCCTGTGCTCTCCAGCCCCAGGCTGGCTGCTTCGGAAGCCCCCGACACCATGGAGGAGTGGGGACGTGCCGCAGATGAAGAAGGAGGTGGAGAGCCTCAAGTACCAGCTGTCGTACCAGCGAGAGATGGCCTCCAAGACCATCCCCGAGTGAGTGCCCCACCCGCCTGATTTGCCTCTCGTTTGTGTGCCCCAAGCTGGCCGCTCATTTCCATAGCCACGACCACCGCCGATGGGCAGGTGCAGCAGGAGGCCCCCGGAGGCCAGGTGCCACCCTCACCTGCTGCCTGCCCACCTGCCCACCCACAGGCTGCTGAAGTGGATTGAGGACGGGATCCCCAAAGACCCTTTCCTGAACCCCGACCTGATGAAGAACAACCCGTGGGTGGAGAAGGGCAAGTGCACTATCCTGTGAGCCATGTCCGGCCCCCCCATCACCGTCCTGTGAGCCACGTCCGGCCCCCGCATCACTGTCCTGTGAGCCACGTCCGGCCCCCCCCACACCGTCCTGTGAGCCCGCGCCCGGCTCCCCCACACCGTCTTGTGAGCCCGCGTCCAGCCCCCACACCGTCCTGTGAGCCCGCGCCCCGGCCCCCTCAACACCTTCCTGTGAGCCCGCGCCCGCCCCCCTACACACCGTCCTGTGAGCCCGCGCCCGCCCCCTACACACCGTCCTGTGAGCCCGCACCCGGCCCCCCCCACAACACCGGCCTGTGAGCCCGCGCCCGGCCCCCCACACCGTCCTGTGAGCCCACGCCCGGCCCCCCACACACCGTCCTGTGAGCCCACGCCCGGCCCCCCCACACCGTCCTGTGAGCCCGCGCCCGGCCCCCCACACCGTCCTGTGAGCCACGTCCGGCCCCCCCCACACCGTCCTGTGAGCCACGTCCGGCCCCCCCACACCGTCCTGTGAGCCCGCGCCCGGCCCCCCCCACACCGTCCTGTGAGCCACGTCCGGCCCCCCCAACACCGTCCTGTGAGCCACGTCCGGCCCCCCCACACCGTCCTGTGAGCCCGCGCCCGGCCCCCCCCACACCGTCCTGTGAGCCCGCGCCCTGCCCACTCCCACCGTCCTGTGAGCCCGCGCCCGGCCCACTCCCACCGTCCTGTGAGCCCGCGCCCGGCCCCCCCCACACCGTCCTGTGAGCCCGCGCCCTGCCCACTCCCACCGTCCTGTGAGCCCGCGCCCTGCCCGCTCCCACCGTCCTGTGAGCCCGCGCCCGGCCCACTCCCCACCGTCCTGTGAGCCCGCGCCCTGCCCGCTCCCACCGTCCTGTGAGCCCGCGCCCGGCCCACTCCCACCGTCCTGTGAGCCCACGCCACTTGCGCGTGACTGCAGTCTGTAAAGGTGTGACTTTATAAAGAGCTTCCGGGTTTCCGCCCCTCCGCACTGTCTACGGGAATGCGGGGCGTCCGCGGGTCAGAGGGAACTAGAGCAAGTCTCTGATGTACAGGCTGCGCCGCACCGCGTTGGAGACGCCCTCGTTGAAGCGGAACCAGACCTCGCTCCTGCCCACCGCTGTGCCCATGCGCCGCTCCGCTGAGTCCTGCTCCGGGGCCGCGTCCGCTGCAGGACCACAGGGTTGCTCCTTAGCAGGACCCCGGCACCCCAGGTCCCCCACAACCTTGCAAACCCCCACACACACCTGCTCTCGGCGCTGCCACGCTCCTGACCACCACGCGTCCAAAGAAGTCCCTCTCAGGCTGACAGGGAAGAGGGGGTTGGTCAGCCCCACAGGACAGACACCCTATGCAGCCCCTGCCCACAATAGGAGGACCGAGGGCCTTTCCAGGGAGGAGGGACCGATCACCTCTGAGAACACCTTTCCCCAACCTGGCCCAGGCCAGCAGCCCCACCCCTCACTGCCATCTACTTCTCAGACAGGGACCAGGCAGAAACAGCCAACAGGGCCACTATTCTGCCCAGGCAGGAGACAGGCCCGGGTGGAACCCTGGTGGTGCTGACAGTGGGGAGCGGGACCTTCAGAGCCCCACTTAGGGCACAGAGCCAGCCCCACCCCAAGCCAGACTCCTCCTGTGGCTCAGCCCCACCCCCCCACCCCAAAGTTGATTCGGCCCCACCCCCCAAAGGTACCCTGGCCCCGCCCCAAGGCTGCCCCAGCCCCACCCCAAAGGTACCCGGGCCCCGCCCCACAGCTGCCCCAGCCCCACCACAAAGGTACCCGGGCCCCGCCCCATGGTTGCCCTGGCCCCACCCCCAAAGGTACCCGGGCCCCGCCCCTGAAGCCACCCCTTCCTGCACCTGCTCCTCTGGAGCCTCGCGCCTCATGATGTGCTCCAGCCGCTGCTCGTGGTTGCGTGGGCAGGTCGCCTGCACCCCCTTCTCCCCAATGCCCCCCAGCAGACCCTCGAGCCCTGGGGGGCTCCCCGTCCACCTGCAGGGAGCAGCCACTGTGAGAGTTAGCCATGCAGGGCTACAATGGGGATGGTCCATGCCCAGGCCCCAACCTGCTCCAGAACCCGGGTGGGCTCACCTGGGGGCTGTTCCCTGCCCAGGCCGAAGCCTCTGCCCGCCGCATCTTCTCCACCTCAATCTCTCGGGCAATGAGCTGCTTGGCCTGGTAGGTAAGGGGCTTGCGGGCAGGCAGCTCGGGGAAGTGGCAGAGCTCCTCCACATTCCTGCTCAGGGTGGGCAGGCACCAGGGTACCGGTCAGTGGGGCCAGGCCCAGGGCCAGAGACCGGCCGGGCACTCCAACCGCAAACTCCAAACGCCACAACACCAGAGCGGGAATGTGGGGCTGAGTCCTGGCGCCACCGCACCCAGCCCTGCAGCAGCCAGGTTTAACAGCCCTAAGCCTCAGTGTCCCCAACTGCAAGCGTACAGCGTACATGGGATGATGACAAAATCTGCCGAGGGTTTCACAGAGAGTGACTCGGCGTCCTGCACGCCAGTGCCGTCACTGGGGCAGCAGGACCCCGGGGCCACTGCCCCATGCCTCAGCCCTGCCACCCCGTGGCCATCCCCACAGCGGGACATGGAGCCTTAGGAAGCGAGGCACTCTCGGGGGCTGCCTGGCTCCAGCTCCATGTGGGGGACGCTAAGGCAGGGAGCAGCTCTGCAACAAAACTCTGGTCCCACAGCTGTGCCCAGCCTCTCACAGTCACATCTGAGCAAAGGCCACCCTGGGCCACCACCCCCAGACACCCTCCCATGACCGTGCTCTCAGATTCCTGGTCCCAAGCGGGCCATGGCACCTGGAGCACCGCCCCGTCTCCCACCCCAGGCGCCGGGGGACTCACGGCTCAAGCCTGTAGATGTACTGCCCGTCAGGTGTGCGCTCCTGGCGGTAGGTCAGGCTGTAGGCGAGCATCGTGCCCACCAGGCTGGCCAGCTGTTGCTTCTCACGGATGCTGTACAGCTGCGTGCTGACCTTGGTGGGGCAACAGGCGGGGGGCTGAGCAGGCTGTATTGCTGTGTGCTCACCTGGGGTAGGGGAGCAGCAGGCGAGGAGTCCCCACCCCAGGAAGGACACTCACAGGGCGCAGCTTGGGTGTGAGAATGTCCAGGAGCAGGCAGAGGGCGTCCAGGAGCAGGGCCTGCGGCGTGGCCCGGCTGCGTATGGCTGGCACAATGCCGGAAACCAGCGTCTGGATCAGGTTCCTCATCTGGCTCATCCGGTTCTGGGCCTGGGGCAGTGGGTGACCCAAGGCCTGGTCACAGGGGCCTCCCAGGCCAGGTGGGGAAACGGGAGAGGGGCAGCCACACAGGCGGCACAGGGGGCTGGGGCGGGCACACCTCCTGCTGGCTGCTGGGGAAGGTGATCCTGGGCGTGTGGCTGGAGGCGAACAGCACGTGGAAGGCCACGGGCAGGAACGGGGGTAGCGCAGCAGCTGGAAGCTCTGGCTGTGGTGGGCAGCCCGCGCCAGCAGGTCGTCGAAGGCCAGCCAGTCGAGGGCCGTGCACACAGCGCCCAGGCTGGAGTCTCGCAGGCGCAGGCGCAGGAAGTTGTCAAACAGGCCCTGCAGGCGGCCCGCAACCCTGAGCTCCTGCCCCTCACGGCCCTGCCCACCCCAGGGAAGGTGTACCACCGCGACCCCCCACCTCCCGCCTGCCCCCTGAGGCCGGGTGACTGGGATAGCAGCACACACCAGCCAGGGGCCACAGGGCCCAGGGTGCTGGGGGGGGGTCCACCCTGAGCATCCCCACTCCAGCTTGACAGAGGCTGAGGAGGGGGTTAACCGCCCACCAGGCGGCCTCCAGGAGCCAAAGGGGTCCAGCCTCACTCAGCCCCCACCTTAGACTGCCTGAGGAAGCTCCGCCCACCAGAATCCAGGGCATGGAGCCCCCCCAGTTCTGCAGGGGAGTCCACCGCCCCCGCTGCTCCACACCGCCCCCTACACCACCCCTCAACACCACAGATTTCAGGATTGGTTGTGGACCCCCAGTCGTTAATCTAAAGCCGCTTAGAGCTGGTGGGTAGCTTAGCCAGGGACTCCCGGGGGCAGGGGCGGCAGGGACACCTCTGCCGCTCACTCAGGCCAAGCCCTCACTGCCCTGCTCTCCACCCCATGTGCACCCCAAGTCCAGAATCCAGCCCCTCGCAGCCCCAGGCCAGGCGGTCAGGCAGAGGCTCCACCCCAGCCGGCTGAGAGTCCCAAGCAGCGTCCACCGCACCCTCCCCCAGTCAGGACGCCCGCTCCCCTCCCTCCTTACCTGCCGAGGGCCCATACCCTACAGCCCTCCCCCTCCTCCAGGCTCCGGCTCCCCCCACCTCAGAGGCCTCCTGGTGCCCTATCTCCCGACGCCTGCCTCTCTCTCTCAGCACCCCGAAGCATCTCCCCCATCCTCACGGGAGGGCCGGCAGGGGCAGGGGCACAGCCCAGGTTCTGGCCAAGCGGCCCCCAGCAGGGGTTTTGGTGGAGGGCAGGTACCTGGACCACCTTCTCATGATCGCCCGCAGAGGCAGCCGCGTGCAGGACGTGGTAGAATCGCTGCGAGGCCGAGGTCAGGGAGCCCGCGTCCCCATCACCCAGCAGGAGCGTGTCGGCAGGCAGGGCAGGGTCCCGGCCCACACGGTGCCTGCAGATGAGGGGCTGAAGCTGGACGGGCCCGTGTGCAAGCAGAGGCAGCCCCCGTGTCTCCCAGAGGCGCTCCCCACTGCACGCTTCTCAGCAGGGCCCTTGCTCCCTCGCTCACGTGGAGACATCTGGGGACACAACCTGACCTCAACCCCCTGAAAAACTCCCTAAACATGAGAAGGAGCCCCTGCTTTGGGAGGAGCCCTGTCCTGACCCTCTGGGTCCAGGAGACCCCAGGGAAGGCCGCCCCCAGCCCCCATCCCCGGGTCCAGGCCAGGAGCGGCACGTCCCGCAGCCCCAGGCTGGCACCTCCCATGCCGCGAGGCACAACCAGACCAGCACCCCCTGATACCCCGCACCAGGCCACACAGAGACGAGCTGGCTGCTCCCACCCACAGGAGGCCTCACAGTGTGGGCAGGCAGGAGCATGGAGACCACAGCCCAGGCCGAATGTGGCAAAACTGAGGGTGCAGCTGGGCCAGACGTGGAAGCTGAGCCGAGGGGTGCCCTGGAGGCCCCACCGAATCGGGGCGTCCTTCCCACAGGGGCCCTGGTGGCTTCCCCTGGCTGAGCCGCCAAGGCTGAGTGGCGAGAACAAGCCAGGGAAAGGCCAGGAGGGCCCTGGGAGGCCAGCAGGCAGCACCCGGCTCAGGATGCAGAGTCCCCGACTCGAGGATCGCAGGTCTGCACGGAGGGCCAGCATCCTGGGGTCTGGGCACCATGGCTGTCTGAGCCAAGGCCGTGCTGCCTACCTCTGGGCTCGAGGCAGCTGGAAGACCTCCTGCCACACCGAGAAGAGCCCTCTACGCTGGTCCTTGAGGCCCACGCGTGTGGCCCGTACGTCCCGCACGCTCAGCTCCCGCTGGCCCTGGCTGTGCAGAAACTGGACAAGTGGGGGGACGCATTGAGAGGCAGTCAAGTCCTGACCCCTCCCGCCCCACCCTGCGGCCGCCCCACCCGCCCACCCGGCACCGCCCACCTCCCACCTGCAAGGTGTTGATGCAGGCTCGAATGTCATTGTCCGTTTCTCGCAGAGGGCGGCCAGCACCCCAGGGTCGGCCCTCAGGCCCCGCCGCAGGGAGACCTGTGGGAGAAGTAAGCTGCAGAGATCCCATCGTATGCTCCATCCTGCCGGGGTTACCAGGGGCTCCACGGGGAGGGGGGCAGGGAAACGGGGGCTAGGACGAGGCCACGCCCCCCAACCCCGCAGCCAAGGGGCTCCCCCGGGCCCCACCGACCTCCTGGAGACGCTGCACCAGCCTCGAGGGCAGAGTCGGCGGGAAGTGCAGCAGGAGGGCCTGCTGCTTCAGCTGCCGCAGGGACGGTGCGAACCTGAGGAGAGGCAGCAGGGCCAGGGGCCCAGGGTGGGCGGCACGGGCCGGGGCATGGCACGGGCCGGACCCTCCCCTCCAGGCACCGGGGCCTCTCCTGACCGCAGCACCCGCCCACACACTCACTGGTCATTGCAAATGCAGATAATGGGCCTCCTCAGGAGCCCCCCCCTCTGCCCGGCGCCGCCGGCCACCACTCAAAGGGACAGCCTGGCCCTGGAGCTCCGCCTCCTGCGGGCCCTTGCGGTTCAGGATGGTCAGGAGGACGCTGACGGCGGCCTTGGGGGAGGTGAGGCGGACAGTGAGCCCAGGCCCCGGTGCCCGCCCACCCTCCCACCCAGGCATCAGGGCGCCCACCATGGGGGCCCCGTCAATCTCATCGATGACCAGGCAGTTGGGCTTCCCGCTAGCACCCAGCACGGACTCCATCTGCGTCGCCGCCTCAACGCGCGTTCGGAAGACCTCAGGGCTGCGGTCGTCACTGGAACGGTGAGGTCTGGGATCAGGGCAGTCAGTGTCCCGGGCAGGGTAGCCTCCCGAGACCAGGGCTGCCGTCCCTGCACTGAGACTGCCATGTGACGTGGCTGCGGTGACCCCGTGAATCCCGAGGAAGGACACGTTTCCCCAGCCCACAGACCCAGGCCACCCCCACCCTCAAGACAGGAGCCTCAGGAACCTCCACCCCCGGTCTCAGCTCCACAGCCAGAACTGAAACACACCAGGACGGACGTGAGAGCCACGCACCTGGCGTTCATCTCCACCACACAGTACCCCGCGTGCCGCGCAATCACGTGTGCCAGGGTGGTCTTCCCCAGCCCCGGGGGCCCACACAGCAGCGCCACCTGCAGCCCAGGGAGACGGAGACGTGGTGTGCACCGCACCCACAGGACGCACGCAGCCAGCAGCCAGGGACGGCAACGTGTGCCCCACAGGCTGGGCGCTCCCCACCCCACAAACAAGAACAAAACTGACCACGTTCACGCACCAAGACGGCAACAGGAAAAAACCCCGTGCAGGGTAAGGTTTGTGCAGATGAGACACAGCTGGTACCCACGTGCCCGGCCCCCCAGAAACCACCCACCGTCCACCTAGATCATCCTGGCCAGATGCAGAGCCCTTCAGGGGCACTGACTTCCCCCCAAGTTGTCACTGAAACAGATTCCAGTTCTAACTGGTACAAATGGTGTTTCACACCCAGACCCTCAAGTCACCCCACCCAGCCTCCTGGGGAAAGCCGGAGGGAACCCGGAGGCGGCGAGGGTGCCGGCCACCCTCAGACATGGTGCTGGCGGCACGGGCGGGGCTCACCTTGAGCCGCGGCCGCTGGCTCGGGTCCAGTCCGGCCTCCAGCATCTCCTCTAGCACGTGCTCATGACTCTTCCACTTGCCTGGGGCCGTGGCCTCCTTGCTGGCCCGGGCCGGCTCAACACTGGGCCTGGGCTTCCGGGCAGGCCTCTCGTGGCCAAACACCACCAGATCCCACAGCTTCAGCCACTTGAGCAGGCAGCGGTTGGTGAACTGAGGGAGGGGGACGCACAGCCTGAGGGCACCGCCTCCAGGCACGGGGGAGTCAGCCTGCCACCGTGAGCCCCGAGATCCCAATGGGACACCCAGCCTCAGGATGAAGCTGACCTGCAGGTGACCGAGGCTCACACCAGGGGCTTCGTCCCCAACCCATCTGGGAGGTCCCCGCCCTCCCCAGTGTGGGCTGCTGTGAAGGTGGGAAAGGGGACAGAGACTTGGATCAGGGGACAACCTGGACCCCTGGCCCGGCTCACAGGTCACAGGAGGCCAGCAGCACACAGCCCTGTGCTCAGCTCCCCCACCTACAGCTCCAGGGGGCAGACCAGAGTCCCCCACTCCATCCCTGAGGCCCAGCGAACTGGCTGTGCAGACCCGCAGGCCCAAGTCCTTCCCTCGTGGGAGCAGAGGGAGCCAGTCACACTCGAGCGAGAACAAAACCTCACATCATCACTGAGCAGCTCCGTGTAGTGCCGGGGTGCAAACTCGTCCACCCAGAGGCAGTCGGGGGAGACATCTTGGCCGGCAGCCAGCTCCTCCCTCGGGGACCCCCACAGGCTGTGCTGCCTCCTCCTCCCCTGACCTGAGGCTGGAGAGGACCCTGTCCTGAGCCACAAACCCCTCTCAGGGAACCATGCTGACCAACACCCCAAGAACACAAGGTAGGAGTCGATGCAAGACCCCAAAAGGGTCCCCAGGGCAGGAGGGCCGGCCGAGTCACCTGCGCAGGGTGTCTGAGAGCTGCTGGGCCTCCTGGAGCAGCCGCTGCCGCCGCTGTGCAAACACAGGCTGAGATCAGGGGGGCTCAGGCGGCCCCAGCACCCCCCCACCTCCCCAGCAAACCCTAAGCCCCAACCTCACTGTCGACCTGCTCCTTCAGGGAGGCGAAGGACACACCCAACAGATCCAGCTGGCCGCCGCCCCGCCATGGGACGTTGGGGGAGAGGACTCTGCGGGGAAGGGAGGGACAGAGTTGCCTCTGGAGCCTTCCCCAGGTCAAGGGGTTCACCTCAGCCCCCATCAGTGCTCAGGGACCCAGGTGGGACAACCCCAGTAAGCCGGCCAGTCGGGGGTGGGAGACTGGGCAGGGAGCCAAAGGAAGGAAGCCACCCAGATGGGGCAACTAGAGGGGAGATGATGGACAGCTTCACCAGAAAGGAGAAAAGGGAGGGCAAACGTGGGAGGGGAAGCGGGGAGGAGGCCCTCTCCACCCCTAGGCCACGCCAACAGGCTGGACAGCAGCCCGGGGTGGGAAGGCTATGTCCTCTAAGGCTGCACCCGGTGGGAAGAAAGTTACCCCAGGTGCCACGGCAAGACTGTGAAGGCACAATCTGCCCCAGCGTAGTAAATGATCACTTAGATGTAACGACACAGCAAACTCACGGATTAGTTATAGCATAATAAATGACTAGTTATAGAAATGACACAAATTAGACACGAAGTCCGATTACATAATCTTACTACGCCATTATTCTCTATTAATCTTTGCTTTAGTATTATAGCGTAGAATCATTTTAGTCTTAGAGTATAAACAACCGGGTGAAATATAATTAGGAACTGAAAGGACATTGTGAGAAGTGATCAGGAGGTGAGAGTGAGAGCCTCGCTGTAGCGCCAGCGCCTGGGAAGGTGCCCGTTACTTAGCAGGCAGGCCTTGAGGTAATGCCAGCGCCTGGGAAGGTGCCTGTTACTTAGCAGGCAGGCCTTGCGGCAGCACCACCACCTAGGAAGGTGCCCGTTACTTAGCAGGCAGGCCTTGTGGTAATGCCAGCGCCTGGGAAGGTGCCTGTTACTTAGCAGGCAGGCCTTGTGGTAATGCCAGCGCCTGGGAAGGTGTCTGTTACTTAGCAGGCAGGCCTTGAGGTAATGCCAGTGCCTGGGAAGGTGCCCGTTACTTAGCAGGCAGGCCTTGAGGTAATGCCACTGCCTGGGAAGGTGCCCGTTACTTAGCAGGCAGGCCTTGAGGTAATGCCAGTGCCTGGGAAGGTGCCCGTTACTTAGCAGGCAGGCCTTGCGGTAGCGCCAGCGCCTGGGAAGGTGCCCGTTACTTAGCAGGCAGGCCTTGTGGTAGCGCCAGCGCCTGGGAAGGTGCCTGTTACTTAGCAGGCCATCAGGGGTAGTTTCCCTCTCACTGGGGAGTTCAGAGAAAACTCTGCTCTGCCAGCTCTTGAGGAAGGTCTGACACTAGCCAGGCCAGCCCGCAGACATCCAGGGGCTTAAATGCCTCTCTGTGGTGCTGCGTGTGGGTAACCCCCCATATAGGCACCGAGGAAAGAGAGCTAAGCAGAACCCTGGCACAGTTAGGGCTTAAAGAATATCTCACCTTATAGTGTTACTACTGAGCTATTTCCTCTTATGTAATCCTTTAAATAATCATATATTGGTTTATAGAATTAGGGCTTGAAGAATCTCTTTATTTAATCCTCTATATAATCATTAATAGTTGATAGTATGAGTGCCTAAAGAATATTTCTCTACATATATGCCTATAATTATATGTTAGTTCATAATCGGAGGAATGCCTAGAGTGGACACAGCACAGAGCATGAATTAAGGAATAAGCAGTCTATAATCAGACGAATGCCTAGAGCAGACACAGTGCAGAGCATGATTTAAGGGAAAAACAGTTATACCAGGACTAGAATCCATGGCCCAGGCGGCAGCGTTCACTATCGTAAAGATACCCGCTGTGTGGCCGGCTTGGGGCGAGAGCCACTCCTCCTGATAAAGGAGTTGTAGGACCTTGCTCCCGTTCTTGTGGAGGGCTGCCCTCGGATCGGCAATCCAGCTTGGTGACTGTGAACTTTATCAGCTCTTGCTACTGTGCTGCTTGAAAAACATCTTCCCATAGAACCCACTGGAAGCTGCCAGCAGGTGGCGGTAACCCCGACACCTCTGTCACTGCTGTGTGACTTAAAGCATCCCCCCCAATAAATCTTCTTAGAAGTAGTTTGCCCATAGATAGAAGTATTGCCACTGCCCCCCTCTTCACTTCGCACGGCCCACCTTCAAGCCTCGGTGACCTAATGGGGGTGGACCCCTTACTGCACACGGCCCTTGCCTTCATGGGAACGGGCCTCTTGCTGTGCACTGTCCACCTCCTGGCCTAGGTGACCTAATGGGGGTGGACCCCTTGTTTTATTGCTCACGACCCGTGGGACCTTCAGCCCTACACTGTGCTCTGATGGTCACCATCCTTGTCCACCTTCATGTTCCACTTTCCCACCCCACGCTCCCTGGTAATTTCTTAGAAGCTGTGAGAAGCAGGAATAGAAGAATCCTAAAAAGCGTTTGATCTCTCTGCTAAGTGTATAGAAAGAAACAGATACATGTGCCTCCCCCTCCTTGCACCGGCTACCTGAGAGGGAGGGGCCTCTGCACAGTACCCACGTGGCCCCCCCATATTGTAAGAATGTGATTCGCTTGACCCCTACCAATCATGTCAGATAATTCACTCTCCCTACCCTGCCCCCTGCCTCGCGGACAATAAATATCAGCATCCAGGCATTCGGGGCCACCCCTGGACTCCGCGCCTTGGGAGCAGCGGCCCCCTCGACCCGGCTGAGTTATCTCTGCGTCTTGCGTGTTTCTTTTCTATGATCTACGGTCTTCGTACACAAAAGAATATCCACTAGACCCTGCGGGGCTGGACCCTGCAGCACCCCACGAAGCAGCCTGTGCCTCTGCAGCCCCTGGCGGTGTGCACAGGACCCGCTTTAAGCAAACGGCACAGGTGAGGGCTGCCACGACCCTTTCCTGAGCAGCACCGGCCCATCCACCATGCGGGAAGGCCACAGCCACCGGCAGCCCCAGGCCATGGACATGTCGCTGCACCCACCTGCACGCCTGTGCCCCTGGGGGTCAGCACGCAGCACCAGAAAAGCCCGGACGCCCTCCGTGGATGTCACGTGGACATAGTCCTCCAAGATGGGGGGCCGTCTCAGCACAGGATTTCGGGGGGCTGGTGAGGCCTGTGTGAGACCCACGTCGGCAGCAGCATCCGAGGCTCTGGGGAGAGACCAGGATCAGTGGCAGAAACTCAGGCCTCAGGTCACCAGTGGACACAGGAGTCCGATGCCATTCTGAGCCATGGAACCCTCCCCATTCCCCAGGCCTCTTCCAGGAAACAGGAGGGCTCCACCTGAGTCCCACAAGACAAATGGGGTGGGACACCCATATGCAAGCCACACACCCATGGCCCCACAGCTCGGCGAGGTCCTCGGGGCTAGGCGGAGGGGTGATGTCCCTCGGTGGGGTGTCGGGTGGGGGCGGCTCCTCCAAGTCCTCCGACCTGAAGTTCAGCCTCTTGACCACCTGCAGCCTGGGCCGCTTGATCCTGGGGGCTGCGGGAGACACAGGCAAGGAACCAGAGGCCTGGCCAGCCTCGCACCCGCCCCGGAGGCCCTGGGGCAACGCCGCGACCTACTGCGGGGCGGGGACCCGGCCGGCGGCAGGTCCGCGTCCACCTGCCTCTTCCTGGCGCGGCCCTGGCTGCTGCCCCGAGAGGCGGCTGGGGCGGGGCGGGGGGCCGCGTCCCCTCCGGCGAGGGCTTCCTCGAACGTCCGCGGGGGCCGGCCCGCAGGGGGCGGGGGGGACCCCGAAGGGCGATGGAGTCGACGCCCCTGCTGGGAGAGGAGGTTCTCGGCGGCCGCCCCGGGACAGCAGATCCCGCCAGCGGCGGCCAGGAAGCCCCTCCGGCCCCCGGCACGCCCTCCCCGAGGTGGCCTCTGTCCCGGCTTCCGAAGCGGCGGGTGCTTCCGACCCCGGGGCTGCGCCGCCTCGCCGCCTCCGGAGAGCCGTCCCTCACGGCGGCCGCGCCCACCTTCCAGCTCGGCCAGCACCTCCAGCTCGGCCGCGAACTGGCTGTGGAAGTCATCCTCGACGCCGCACAGCTCCTGCTCGTAGTCCTCCATGCCGTCCGCGAGACCCGGCTCCTGCGCCGAATCTCCCGCGCCGCCGCCGCCGCCGCCGCGCACCGCCCGCCCGAGCGTGCCGAGCGCCGCCAATCAGCGGCCGGCGTGCCCAACGACGCTCGCCATTGGTAGGCGGGGCGGAGGCGGGGCGGAGCGCGTGGTGGGCGGGGCGATTCCTGATCCCCGGTCTCCGCGGCTGGCCCTGGGGGAGCTCGCCATTGGCCGGCGCAGCCGCCCTTCCGCGGCGGGGGCGGGCCGGGGGCGGGGCTGCGCGCGTAGCGGGGCAGGGCGGGGGCGCTGCTAGGCGTCGGGAGCGGCGGTTCCAGGATCCCTGGGTCGGGAGCGCGCGGGCGCAGAGCTGGAGCCGGCGCCGGGCAGGGCATCTGGGGCTTGGACGGCGCGGCCCCGCAGCAGGTCGGCCTTGGCGTGGGCGGGGGCGCGGGAGGGGCTGGGAGCCGGGGTTTGCCCGCCCACCGGGCCTGTGCGGGGCGCGGGTCTTTGCGGGCTGCGGGGAGCGAGGAGGCCCCAGCCCTGCCCCGCGCCCCGGGCTGACTTGGCTGCCCGGCCCCAGGGTTGCTGTAGCCCCTCCCCGCCCCCGCCGTCGGGCAGAGGCCGTCACGTGCATTCCCTTAGAGGAGGGTCTGTGGGGGAGGCTCTGCAGGGCGGGCTCCGAACGGCTGTTTCTCCGGGCCTGGGTCAGGCAGGGCCCCTCTGGTCGGTCCCGAGCAGGCTGACTCCCTGACCACCCCAGCTGACCCCCCGGCCTCACCGCGGGAAGTGGGTGCAGGTGCACAGTAGGTCTGCGCGCCTGGCTCGGTGGCTTTGCCCTGGAGCCCGGGGGGCGGGGACGTCTGTGGGATGGGCGCCTCCCACGTGCTCACGGCACACCCACCCACGCGTGGCTCAGCAGGCCCGCCATGGAGCCGGGCAGCGTGGAGAACCTGTCCATCGTGTACCGGAGCCGCGATTTCCTGGTGGTGAACAAGCACTGGGACCTTCGCATTGACAGCAAGACGTGGCGGGAGACCCTGACCCTGCAGAAGCAGCTGCGGCACCGCTTCCCGGAGCTGGCCGACCCTGACACCTGCTACGGATTCAGGTACGCTGGTGGCCGCGGCCCTACCGCAGCGTCTGTGGAGGGAAGTGGCTCAGACGCTGGACTCTGCCCCACCCCAGGTTCTGCCACCAGCTGGACTTCTCCACCAGCGGGGCGCTGTGCGTGGCCCTGAACAAGGCAGCCGCCGGCAGCGCATACAAGTGCTTCAAGGAGCGGCGCGTGACCAAGGCTTACCTGGCACTGGTAAGACCTGCCGGGGGCGGGGCGCGGGGAGTCAGGCCTCCCAGCGCACTTGGGCAGGCCCTGGTTCAGAGTGTCCCACTGCACGCTACATGCCTGCCTGGTGTTAGGTGGGCTCCCCAGCAGTGGCGGGCTGTCCCGTGAACTGCGTGTGATCCCCCCCACCTTGCAGCTTCGGGGGCACATCCAAGAGAGCGGGATGACCATCAGTCATGCCATCGGCAGGAACAGCACAGAAGGCCGAGCCCACACCATGTGCATCGAGGGCACTCGAGGTGCGGCAGGCAGGGACCAAGCGGGTGGGCATGCTGGGTTGCGGTGGGCCTGGATGGGCAGGGACCAAGCTGCTGGGCATCATGGGTTGGGGTAGGCCTGAGCAGACAGGGATGAACCGGGCAGGCATCGTGGGTTGGGGTGGGCCTGGGCTCCGGGCTGGCCCCACTCACCGCACCCCTGCCTTCTGCACCCCAGGTTGTGAGAACCCAAAGCCAAGCCTCACGGAGCTGGTGGTTCTGGAGCACGGGCTGTATGCAGGCGATCCGGTCTCCAAAGTGCTGCTGAAGCCGCTCACAGGTGTGTCTGGGGTGGATGGTGTCCTGATGGTGACGGAAGGGAAACTAGACACAAGGCCACATAGCCTGTGTTGGGTTATCCTAAGACTCAAGTCAAAGTTGGCAGCAAGCATCCCTGCTCTCACCTCCATACCCTGCAACTTCTCAGCCTCTTACCTGACACAGGCTCCGTGCTGCCTCCTGACAGTGCTGGAGGGTGTGTGGCTGGCCTGGATCCTCCAGGACCGAGCGCCACCCTAGTCATCTGTCCGAACACTGCCATCCCGCCCACGGCGGGGACAGGGAGCGCTCCATCCTGAGGGGCGGCCCCAAGGCCGCCGTGGGGTGATGACGTGAGCTCCGTCCCAGTCGGGGAGGCAGGTGCTGACCGGCCCACCCCCAGCTGGCCGGCCCCAGCCCCAGCAGACCGGACCGCTCTCCCCGCAGGCCGGACGCACCAGCTGCGCGTGCACTGCAGTGCTCTGGGCCACCCCGTGGTGGGCGACCTGACCTACGGAGAGTCCTCGGGCCAGGAGGACCGGCCGTCCGAATGATGCTGCATGCCTTCTACCTTCGCATTCCCACGGACGGCGAGTGCGTGGAGGCCTGCACGCCCGACCCCTTCCTGCCCTCCCTGGACGCCTGCTGGAGCCCCCACACCCTGCTGCAGCCGCTGGACCAGCTGGTGCAGGCCTTACGGGCCACCCCTGACCCTGACCCCGAGGATGGGGCCCCCCGGGCCAGGCAGCCCCTCCGCGCTCCTGCCTGGGCCCGGCCGGCCCCCACCACCCCCCACCAAGCCCCCCGAGACCGAGACACAGCGAGCCTCCTGCCTGCAGTGGCTGTCGGAGTGGACGTTGGAGCCGGACAGCTGAGAGCCATGGGGCGGGGGCGGGGGTGGGGGGTGGGGGGTGGGGGGATGGGCCAGCGAGCGTGTGGTCACCAGCTCTGGGGCCTGGAGGTGCCAGGGAACTCGGGCCCCACTGGGCTGACCTGGCCAGGCCTGCGGGGGAAGGACTGAGGAGGGGCCAGCAGGGGGCGCCAGGCATCCCTGGTCAACGGCGAAGATAGGGCACTGAGACTGTGGGGCTGACGGGGAATCCGAGGGCCTCCCTGCCCACGTGCCCCAGGAGAAACCCCAAGCCTGCTCCCACCTCCTGGAACAGCTTCCAGCTCCCAAGCTTCACCCCCGGGGCGTCTGTTTATGGACTCAAAGTCACTCCCAGAAGAGGAAGTGCCGGGTTTTGGGCTAGCCTTTGCCTCCCAGGTGGGCCCCTCCTGGGCCGTCAGCTACTGGCCCCAACCTACCCATTAGAGGGGCTGGGAAGGGCCGTTCTGGTCTCACTCGGTCTGGGAGACCCTGCATCCGGAAGGCACTGCCCCTCACCGCTCTGCAGAACCTCTCGCCCTCAGCTGCCGCCTCCCAAAACCCCACGCTCCCCGCTGGGCTGGGGTCTGCAGTCCGGCTGCATGTGCCTTGGCCTCACTGTACCCGGGGCTCCCCCCTCCTCCGCCCGGATTCTGAGCTCAGGGTGGTGCTTCATGCACAGGGGTTGGTCGGGGGCCATGGGCGAGGCCCTGCCGCACACGCCTGTCCCTTATATCCACCGTGAGCACCGCCCCCTGCTGCAGGGTCTCCCAGGCCCCAGCTACAGTCCCTGCCACGTCACCACCTGCCTGGCTCCCCACACAGCCGTGCGTTGCCACTCTGCCTCCGTAGGCCTGCCAGGTCCCACCTTCTCTGTACCCCATGCTCAGCCCCAGCCCCTGGCTGCAGTGGGGGTTCCAGGAACTCCAAATAAATGCTCAGTGACTGGCCCCAAGGGTGACCGTGAATGTGTCTAAAGCGGGGGATTCCAAGGGACAGGTCTGGCTCCCCCACACCCTTTCTAGCCGTCTTCCTGCACATCCCTGCCCTGAGGCCGCCCAACAGGACCCGGGAGAGACGCAGTGGTCCTGGCTGACATCGGCCCCTCCCCCATACAGCAAGCACCCCCAAAGCCTTGGCCTGGGCACAGACTCTGGGGCAGGCCCCAGACGACCCCCAGCTCCCACAAGCAGAAGCACAGGAGCGCCTGGCTGCACCAAGCCGGGGGACCCTCGTGGAGCCCACGCCCGCGTGTCAGCTCAGGCCCGGGCCCCCAACTGTCAGAGCTCTGGGGGAGGGGAGTCTCCTGCCCCAGCACTGGTCTGAGGTCTGCCTGGCCCCTGCCTGTCACTGTTCAGCTCCAGGGCAAGCCCTGAAACCCTGGTTAGGACCCCAGCAGTGGCGGCAGCAGAGCCTGCACCCGAGGCAGCTACCCACCAGGACTCTGAGCCGAGATGTAGCCTACAGGCCCTGGGCTCACTGCTGCTGCTCCCCCCATGCCTCAGTTTCCTCGTCCATAAAGGGAGGGGCTGCAGCAGATCCGAAGAGGCCACATGAGCCTCAAGTGGCACCAGTTGGGCGACCCCAACGGACGGCAGCAGCGAAGGCCTCCCGGCCAGCATACCCATCAGTTCCCAGGCCATGCACTGGCCAGCTCCGGGAGAAGTCACCCCTGGGCACCCATCCCCCAGCCTCCCCCACCCTCCATGCTGTCTTGTCTCCTGGCTTCCTCCTAGTCCTCCTGTGAATCAGCCCAAGTCGGAGCCAGGCACGCCTGCCCTCTCCGGCTGGGACTGTCTCCCCACCCTGCCCCATGGGACCCCACCCTCTAGACTGGGGGCCGCTGGCCTCACTGCCCCTCACTGTGACGGGTTGTAGCTGTCAATGCCGCTGTGTCCAGCTGGGCTGGTTCAGCTGATGGCCAGCCAAGGAGCTTTCGAGGCCGGCCCTGAGCCGGACCCTCCTGAACAAGCCAGGCGTGAGCACCGCCCTCATGGTGCTTGCACCTCACTGTCAGTTCTCCAAGGGGCACCTGGGTTCCCGTGGGCCTGTGCAGCCCAGGGAGTGGTCACCCACCTGCCCCCTGCTGTCAGCCCCCCAATACCCCGATCAGGGTCAAGTCTCAGCTTGGCCGCGGGGCTGGCTTGTTGGTGCCGGGGGTGGTCATGCCACAGCTGACCTGAGCTGCAGGCCCAGGGCTGCCAAGCAGGGGCTGAGCCCCCTCCCAAGATAAGAGCTGGGGTAGGTGGGCCAGGCTGGGGCTCAGCGGGGAGCAGCCAGCACCCTGTCCCGGTGTGGGGGAGGCGCCCTGCAGGCGGACTGGGAAGTCCCTCCTGTCTCCTCCCACCGTGGCCTCCTAGTGGAGCCCTACAGTGCACACGTGGGAGCATCCACGGAATGGCCACAGCTGTCACCCTGTGCCTGACATCCCTGCACAGGGACACATGGTACCTCCATGTCAGTGCTCCGGGCACCCAGACCAGGAGGGCTGAGGTACAGACACACGTGCCCCTGTGCGCACACGGGCACCAGCACACATGGTGGACTCAGATGCACAACACAACCCCTGGGGTGCAGACGCCGCAGGTCAGGGCCCGTAGGTAGGGAGAGGTGTGAGCTGGGCAGCTGCCAGCTGTGAGCTCAGCCTGCACTCAGGGAAGGGAGCAGGTGCCCGCTGTGCGTGAGGCCCCAGAGGCTGACATGGCGCATCGCCTGGCACAGCCCGGGCCTCCCCCATGGGACTGCCTGGCAAGCGTCACCGTGGGAGTGGGGCTGGGCAGGGCAGAGCAGTCTCACACCTCCTGCAGGCCAGGCATGGACATGCACGGGGACGCCAGCACCCCCGCCCTGCACGTCGTCCGCACCCAGGCACTCAGCGGCAGCAGTTGAGGCACTTGGCGGGCTAGGATTGCATCTGGAGTACCTAGTCGCAACTCCCTGCCAGAGGCAGCCGCCCCACCGCCCCCGGCAGCACCTCCCCCGCCGCAGCCAGGGTTTCTGCTCAGGTGAGGAGGGTGGGCGGGAGCCACCACCAGCCTACCCACGGGGCAGTCCAGACACATGGCTGGGCCTGAGCCCCTGTATCTGCCTCTGCATGAGGCAGCCTCCCTGTCTCCCTCTTGGGCCACAGTCAGGAGGCCCAGAGGTGCCCAAAAGCCACGAGGCTGTGCCCAGGAGGAGGCAGTGGCCCACAGCAGTACCAGGACCCCGACTCCTCCTGGGCCCCCGGTCTTGCAGCTTCCATTTCCAGCGGGGCTGAGTGACCCCCGCTGCGACTGGGGGCCAGATGTCGGCGACAGAGCTGGACATCTAAGGCCCAGAGAGAGACAGGGAGCTGCCAGGGCCACTGGGTGTGGGGACAAAGCCGGGCTGCACCAGGCTGCCTGGGGACTCGCTGTTTTTGGGAGATCTGTTCATTGGAGGCGCCGCAGCCCATGGGTCCCCTGAGCCCCGACCCACGATAAGAAAGGCCCAGGGCTTCCCCCGGCTCCACTCCCCCGCTGCTGCCTTTGCTGTTTATGGGATCCTTTCCCCCTCGAAGATGGGAGAGCCACAGCTCTGGCCCAGCCACCCCTGTGAGCCTGGACTGCACCCCCATCCCCTGCACCCCCAGGCGGTGGGAGGCACAGTGGGGCCAGCCTGCATCTCACCTCCCCAGCTAGTCCTGGACCCACTGCCCGTGGCCCCGGCACCTACCTGCCCCAGGACGTCTCAGCCAGGATGACCAGCGCTCACCGCCGCACAGACGTGGGCCCCGGAGTGGGTGAGACAAGACTTCCATGTGGAAGGGGGGCCTCCCGAGCACCAGGCCTGTGTGGCAAAACCATCCCGCAGACGTGGGACAGCCCAGGACCCCGGCCACCCCACCCTCCCGAGTCGGGGTCTGTGCCAAGCTGAGGAAGAAGGACAGTGGGCCCCACCCACCAGCAGCAGCCACCCGGGGGTGGGGCTGCCGGGGCACAATAAGCCCAGCCCCCCCCCGTAGCAGGCCTGGGGGTCCTGGTGGGGGGTGAGGCAGGGCAGGAAGCCTGGCAAGAAGGGGCCACTCCTGGCCCAGGCAGGTGGACGTGGCTTCCGGAGAAACGTGAGGGTGAGTGGAGACAGCCCAGGCACAGGCAGGGCTGAGCTCTGAGGCCAGGGTGGAGAGGGACCCTGGCCACACCCAGGGCCACCCAGTGCCTCACCCTCCCTGAGAGGGGCGGGCTGGGCCCAGCAGCCCAGGAGGCCGTGGGCAGATCTGTGTGGACTGTGGCGACACCGGCTCCGTAGACCCTTGGATGCTGGAGAAGAGACTCTGCCACATGGTGGGTCCCCCCCGGGGCAAGCAAGATAAGGGGGTCCTTCCTGGGCTGGGTTTTCGAAGCAGGAACATGTGCTGGGCCCCCAGTTCCTGCTGGGAGGCTGTGCCGTGACCCCACTGCACAGCTGAGTAGCTGAGGGCGTCGAAGGTGGCTTCTGCCCCACAGCTGCTCTGCCGTGGGGGTGTCGGGGCTGCACTGTGAGGACACAGAGCCAGGGGAGTCTGGTGGAGGGAGAAGGAGCTCCCACAGTGCACCTGCCTCTCACACGTGTGCAACACACTGCCACTCGTGTGCACACAACGGTGTACAGGTGCACACTGTCACACACGCCCGCACGTCCACAGCATCATGCCCGTGCTCGCACCACCACACCCCGCACTCGGGCCCAGGCTCTGCACAGGTGGCCGGTGCCCTGTGGCTCCAGAGGTTCCTCCATGTTCTCTGGCCTCAAGGAGGCCCCCCATAGTGGGGGTCACAGGTCCACCCGGGTGCCCCGGCTCCTGCTCCTGCCGGGACCCTCACAGCCAGCCTTATTGCAGGTGTTCTGCGGAGCTCAGCCCTCACCCTCCTCCTGTCCCTCACCGCCCACTGCTCTGGGCCCCAGGCCAATGGTCTTTGCCCAGGAGGGATGGATGCCGGCAGGACTGACCTGTGGGCCAGGTGAGTGCGACCCTCCTGCGGTCAGGGTCGGCTTCTCAGCCCGGCCAGGGGAGGGGTCTGAGGAGGGGATGGGAGGGCTCTGGGGGTGGCCACTGGCAGTCTCCATGCTGGGGCTGTCACCTCCTGCTCCACCCCGAGGCTGCAGGCATTGGGGCTCCCAGCACAGCCAGCCCTGGACAGGAAACCCCCGCGGAAACCACCACGGCCTGCCCGCGGCCGTGAGGGAGCAGGCTCCCAGGAGTGGGGCGGTCGGCGGGCAGGGCTGGCCAGGGCATCGGAAGGTGGGCTAGGCTCACCCCTCCTGAGTCCCGAGGCAGCCGGGACTCGGAAAGCACCAGGGCACACAGTAGACCCCAGTATATACTGGCTGTCACTTGGACAGAAGCCACAGCCTCCAAGGACCCAGTGTCCAGTGTCCAGCTTCAGACCTACACAGCCGGGCGTGGGTCCCTTAGCCACCTCCGAGGCCTCAACCCTCAGGCCCAGCGGCGTCTGCCCACCCCAGAGGACACTGTGCTTCCCCGCACTGCCTGGAGGCTCGTGCTGGGTGGGCTCTGCCCTCCTCCCCCATCCCACAGACTTGGTGACAGTACAAGCTGGTCAGTTGACTAACCAGGGGGGTCTGCGAGGCAGGGCTGGGGTCCTGAGTAGCACAAGGCCCCCTGTGTTCGGACTGGATTAGAGTCACACCACAAGGAAGGCTGGGGACATGGCTTCCTGTGGCCTCCCGGCAAGTACCAAACTTCAGGTGCCTCGACAGCCGGTGGGGTGGTGGGGGAGCCTCCTGAGCTCCCAGCCGGCTGGGACCTGGCCTCTAGAGGAAGTGCCACCCCAGGTCTGGGCAGGGCTCTGCATGCTGCCCAGAGCCTGGCCCCACAGGGTGCTCTGGAGAATGAATGAGTGGATGGAGCAGGATCTTGCCTGCGTCGGGGGCACCACCTCCCACTCTCCCCTCCCCTCCATGATTGGGGTGGCAGAGTCTGACCTCGATCCTGTAGGCTGGGTGTGGCCTGCGCCCTTCTGCTGGGCAGCCCCTCTCAGCTGCCTCCGCCCTCTCCCGGACCCCTCCCCCGCCACCATCTCCTCCTCTCTGCCCAGTGCCAACCGCTCCCCAGCTGCAAGGCTTCTGGTGCCAGCCAGCCAGCCAGCTGCCCCGGGACCAGCTCTCAGCCCTGATCCATAGGCTGGCCTCATTGCAGGTGCCCCTCCCAGGCCTGGCAGGTGAGCAGGAAGGAAGGCGGGTGGGCGGCTGAGGCTCTGAGGGACGGGCCTGGATAGGGAAGGGACATTGGCTCAGGTGTCAGAGGTGGGGGACGGGTAATTGAGAGCTGGGGCAGGCCCCGGGGTGACCACAGCCAGGACAGGGTGTGTGGCCTCCGGAGCAGGAGGGCTGTGAGGAAGCCAAACTGCCAACTTCAAACCCGCTGGAGGGGCTCACGCCTGTAATCCCAGCACTTTGGGAGGCTGAGGTGGGCAGACCACGAGATCAGGAAATCGAGACCATCCTGGCTAACATGGTGAAATATCTACTAAAAAATTTAAAAAAAAAAATTAGCTGGGCGTTGTGTGTGTGCCTGTAGTCCCAGCTACTCAGGAGGCTGAGGCAGGAGAATCGTTTTAATCCGGGAGGCAGAGGCTGCAGTGAGCCAAGAACGTGCCACTACACTCCAGCCGGGGCGACAGAGAAGCCTCCATCTCAAAAAAAGTCACTACAGTGTGTGTCTGTGGCCCCCAGGACAGGAGTCCACCCTGGAGGCAGGTGACTCGGCCTGCAGCCACCCCCGTCCCCTTCCAGGGCTTCTTAGCAGCCACCCCCGTCCCCTTCCAGGGCTTTTTAGCCAGCTTGCCTGCAGATGCTCCCACCCTGTGTTCCCAGCAAGGACGAGGGTTCATCCTCCCCTCCCACCCGCCTCCGTGGGACCGGTGCCCGACTTGGGGTACATACTCCTGGCCCCCCAGCGTGGATTTACAGCTCAGTGGCTCACCCTGCCCTGGGGCTGCAGATCCTGGGCTGTGAGAGGAGCCCTCCACCAAAATGGGGAAAGGCAGGAAGACTCCCACCCCTTAACAGGAAAACCTACTTTAAAGAGGTTTATCCCGAGCGACGTGAGGCACCCTGGCCGAGGAAACAGTCTCTGGGGTCCGAGTGCGCCCCAGTCGGTCGGGTTGCAGGTCAGTTTAGGCGTCGGGGAGGCACGCGTCACAAGCAAACAGGTAGAGAGCATGCGGCAGGCAGACATCAACCCGTGCCCTGAAAAGGCGGGAGACCTCGAGCTGGGGGCTTATAAGCCACAGGTGGACTCAGATTCTTTCATTTGCAACCAGTGAAAGGAATAAAGTAAAACATGGAGTCAGCAGACGGGAATGCTTCCAATTCAGACAGGGAGGCCACCGCCGGCAGGTCTCCTTTATAATTTGGTATCTTACTGCCACAAAGAATCTCTTTTTCTCTCATTTATTTTTGAGACAGAGTCTCGCTCTGCCACCCAGGCTGGAGTGCAGTGGCGCCATCTCTGCTCACTGCAACCTCCGCCTCCTGGGTTCAAGCGATTCTCCTGCCTCAGCCTCCCAGGTAGCTGGGATTACAGGCGCACACCACCAGGCCCGGCGAATTTTTGTATTTTTAGTAGAGATGGGTTTTCGCCATGTTGGTCAGGCTGGTCTCGAACTCCTGGCCTCATATGACCCGCCCGTCTCAGCCTCCCAAAGTGCTGGGATTACAGGTGTGAGCCACCGCACCTGACCTTTCTCTTTTTAAAAACATTTTATTATTACTACTGAGACAAGATCTCACTCTGTCGCCCAGGCTGGGGTGCAGTGGTGCGATCTCAGCTCACGGCAACCTCTGCCTTCCAAGTTCAAGCTACTCTCCTGCCTCAGCCTCCCAGGTAGCTGGGATTACAAGAGTGCCAGCATGCCCAGTTAATATTTCTGTATTTTCGGTAGAGATGAGGTTTCACCACGTTGGCCAGGCTGCTCTCCAAGAGACCTCGAGTGATCCGCCTGCCTTGGCCTTCCAAACTGTTGGGATTCCAGGTGTGAGCCGCGGCACCTGGCCTGTAGAAACAGGGGTCTCACTGTGTTGGCCAGGCTGGTCTCAAACTCCTGAGCTCAAGTGACCCCCACTCCTCGGCCCCCCAAAGTGCTGGTATTATAGGCATGGGCCGCCGCACCCGGCCTGCTTTTTGCCTTTCTTTTGATCATCAAATACGCTAACGTTCTTTCTGCATTTGTGAGTCAGGGTTTTTCTTCCCCCTCCCTCTCAGCAAGAGGACCTTACCCTGCAGGAGGCTGCTCCATTCCCCCGGCCTCCTTTCAGGCACAGCTGCAGGAGGGTCCCCCAAGCCCTACCCTGGGTGGGCCGCTCCTCAGGGACGGGAACCTGGCAGGGGCTGCATAGAAATCGGGGCCATCCTCGTCCGCCTCTGAGGCCCCTCCTGACAGGCACCGAAGTCCCAGGTGCTTGGCTGACATACAATCAGGGAAAGGGCCCTCGGAGGAATGGGCTAAAAACCCTTGAAATGACCTCAAAGCCAGGCTAGACAAACCTGGGCAGGGGCGGCTGTGAGGTGGGCAGTGTCCTGCACAGGCTGAGAGGGTGAGCAGTCTCGGGAGCATGGGAGGCGGCGGCCGGGCCTGGCAGAGCCCCAGTGCCAGGAGGAGGCTGTCGGGCAGAGCCTAGGGGCACCACCCAGGATCCAGTTGGGAAGCTGCCAAGGGGCTGTGCTGGAGGAGGCCCCCAGCGTGGGTGCCGTGGGGCCTCCTTGGTGAGGACAGGTGAGGGTGTACACCCCCAGCATCTGGAGATGCGCTCTAATGCCCTGTCAGTGATGGGGCTGGGGAGGGGCCTGGTGTCGGGGAGGCGGCTTGGGGGCTGAGTTCGGCTGTTCGGAGGCCTGCTCTGCTGTGCGGGTTCCTCTCCAGGCGGAGGTGTGAGTACGGGTGGCCGTGGAGAGGACCCGACATGCGGGACTCGGTCCTGAGGGCCTGGGCAGAGGGGGAAGGGCGCCCACGGGCTGCCATGGCGAGTCCAGAGTGAACGAGAGTGTGACCGGCGCCCTCCCGCCCAGCTCAGCTGCTTGGCCAACTTGGTGTCACGCTGCGGCCTCCAGGACGACTTCATGCTCCACCCGCCCAGCCTGTTGCTCTTCTACAAGTGAGGGCCCACCCCTGCCCGGGCACAGGACTCCTGAGGACCCCAACGCCCCAGGGTCACCTCAGGGCTGCTGGGAGGTCCAGCCCTGCCCCCCCAGGACGGGCTGACAGCCTCCCACTCACCTGCAGCCTGAGCCAGGTTCGGGCAGCCAACTGCAGGGCCTTCATCCGCCGCGCCACCCAGGGGGACGTGGAGCTGCTGGACCACCTGCCTGACCAGAGGGTCGCCCTGTGGCGTTGGCCATGGCCTGCCTGGTGGGTGCTGGGCGGGGTGGGCTGGGATGCATGGGGTTGGCTGTGGCCTGCCTAGTGGGTGCTGGGTGGGGTGGGCTGGGGCTCATAAGGGGCAGCCGTGGCCTGCTTGGTGGCACCTGGGCGGGGTGGGCTGGGTGCACTGGAGATGGCCTCCCGCTGGGTGCTGACCTGCTGGCCCCACAGGGGGGGCCCCTCCCTCGGCTCAGAGCCTCCGACCTGCAGCTGCTCGGGGTCCTGGCGTGTGACATGGACGCATCCAGCATCGCAACCGCAGACCCCCATGTGCTAGGGAACCTGCAGCACTGCCCCCAGCTGACTGCCGACCAGCGCACTGCCCTCAACTCCCTGCTGGCCAGTGGGAGGACCCAGCTCGGGTGGGTGGGGTCACAGGGCCAGGCAAGGAGAGGGGGACGAGATGGGAGGCAGCCTGGGGTTGGGCCCAGGAGGTCACTGATGTCCACAGCCCATTAACTTTCGACCTCTGGCCTCGGCCTCACCGGGTCCTGCAGCCAAGGGGGCAGAGGGTTGGGGTGCTGCCACCCGGCTGTGGCGGGGAGCGTCCCTGGCAGGCCCTGTACCCTTCCCCTGGGTGCTGGTCAGGGGGCTGGGTGGTCAAGCACCTACTGGGTGCTCCTCCTGCATGCTGGTGTCCATGGAGAACGAGGGGCTCCCCGGGGGCTGGGGCCTTGCCCTGGACCCAACGCAGCGCCCCTTTCTGTGCACCAGGCCCCCTGGCTCCTGGACGGTGGAGGAGCTGCAGGCCCTGGGGCCCCTGGCTACCTACATCAGCCCCCATCTGTGGGCGCAGGTGCAGGAGGTAGGACGGGTCCCCTGGGGTGGCAGCAAGCGGGCAGTGGCACCGGGGCCCAGGCCACCCACCTCAGCTCACACCTGTTCTGCCAGGCCGTGGGCCTGGGCTTCTTCCACAGCGTGGTGGCTGCGTGCCGGACGGGGAGACTCAGCCGGCACGAGGCCAGGCGCTTAGTCACCAGCTTCCTGGAGTCCTCCAGGCACAGGCTCCGCACAGGTCAGTATGGCCCCCGTGGCCTGGGATGCTGCTTCTCCCCAGACCGGCTCCTCCCTCGGGCCTGGTTGACTTCAGAGAAGTGGTTTCGGCCAAGTTCTTGGTTAGAACTCAGGGAGAGGCAAGGTCTGACCAAGGTCAGAAGTAGAGGAAGGCGTCAAAGAGGGAGCCTGGGCCAGGCACGGTGGCTCACGCCTGTAATCCCAGCACTTTGGGAGGCTGAGGTGGGCGAATCACTTGAGGTCTGGAGTTCAAGACCAGCCTGGCCAACATGGCAAAACCCCGTCTCTACTAAAAATACAAAAATTAGCCAGGCATGGTGGTGCGCGACTGTAATCCCAGCTAGTTGGGAGGCTGAGGCGGGAGAATTGCTTGAACCCGGGAGGCAGAGATTGCAATCAGCCGAGATCACACCACGGCACTCCAGCCTGGACGACAGAGCAAGACTCTGTCTCAAAAAAAAGGCGGGGCGTGGTGGCTCACCCCTGTAATCCCAGCACACTTTGGGAGGCTGAGGTGGGTGAATCACTGAATGACCTGAGGTCAGGAGTTCAAGACCAGCCTGGCCAACATGACAAAACCTCATCTCTACCGAAGAAACAAAAATTAGCTGGGTGTAGTGGCAGGTGCCTGTAATCCCAGCTGCTTGGGAGGCTGAGGCAGGAGAATTGCTTGAACCTGGGAGATGGAGGTTGCAGTGAGCCGAGATCGCACCACTGCACTCCAGCCTGGGCGACAGAGCAAGACTCCGTCTCAAAAAAAAAATTAAAAAAAAAAACAAAATGTGGGGGCCCGAAGCTGGCAGTGGTGGTTGGCCCGGGCCCCAGTGACCAGCCAGGGCCCCACGCAGCCCCAGGGAGAGCCTGCGTCCGAGGCAACATCACAGCCGCCACGCTGCAGGACGACCTCTTCCTGGCGCACTATGACTGTGCCCAGCTTGAGTCCTGCCTGGACAGCCACGTCCTCACAGCCAACCTGGACCCCCTGCTGCAGCACCCGCTCCCCGCCGAGTGCCAGCGCGTGGTCAAGGCCAAGCTCACACAGGTGCACGGCCAGGCGGCGGGGACGGGGAGGCTGCAGGCGCGGCGCCTCTGCTGACCCTGCCTGACCCTGCCCCCTGCTCAGATCTACCCTCAAGGCCTCCCAGAGGACCAGCTGCGGCTCATCGCCTCGCTGGCTCTACCTCTACTCCGGCGCTGAGATTGGCCAGTGGAACATCACCTCCAGGGACACAGTCGTGGCTCTGCTGGCCTCAGACGTGGCCCTGGAGAACCAGACGGAGGTGAGGGCACCCGGGCAGGCGGGCGGGCGGGCGGCCCGAGCCCCAGTCCCCCCACTGGCCCTGCCCCTGCCCCTAGGCTGTGCTGCAGAAGTTTCTGGATCACAATGGCACAGTCTCCAGCGCCTTGCTGCTGGCCATCGGGGGTGCCCGCCTGTGCTGGATGAGTCCTCAGCAGCTCCAGACCATCCATCCCCAGGAGCTCCGGTGAGCCAGCCCCACCCCCACCACCTCGGACCCAGGAGGACCATGAGGGAAACTCAGGCCAGGGAGGGCGGTCCAGCCAGGCCACCAGGGGTGCCAGGGAGGGCGGTCCAGCCAGGCCACCAGGGGTGCCGGGGAGGGCGGTCCAGCCAGGCCATCAGGGGTGCCGGGGAGGGCGGTCCCGCCAGGCCATCAGGGGTGCCGGGGAGGGCGGTCCCGCCAGGCCATCAGGGGTGCCGGGGAGGGCGGTCCAGCCAGGCCATCAGGGGTGCCTGGGCTGGACTCTAGCTTCAAGCAAAGTACACAAACTGGGTGACTTCGTTTTTTTTTTTTGAGACAAGAGTCTCACTATGTCACCCAGGCTGGAGTGCAGTGGCGCAATCTCAGCTCACTGCAATCTCTGCCCCCTGGGTTCAAGGAATCCTCCCACCTTAGCCTCCCGAGTAGCTGGGATTATCGACACCTGCCACCATGTCCAGCTAATTTTTATATTTTTAGTAGAGACAGGGTTTCACCATGTTGGCCAGTCTGGTCTTGAACTCCCGACCTCAAGCGGTCCACCCTCCTCAGCCTCCCAAAGTGCTGGGATTACAGGCGTGAGCCACCACGCCCAGCCGAATTGGGTAATTTTAAAGAGAAATATACTCTCTCAGTTCTGGAGGCCAGAGGTCTGAAACCAGGTGCTGGCCGGGCCCTGCTCCCTCTGAACCTTGCAGGGAGGCCCCTTCCTGCCTCCTCCAGCTTCTGGCGTTGCTGACGACGTTGGTCGCCCCGGGCTTCTGGATGCATCACTGTGCCATCCCTGCCTCCGTCCTCATGCTGCGCTCTCTCCTATCTGAGTCCACATTTCCTACTTTATTTTTTTGAGATGGAGTCTCGCTCTGCTGTCCCGGCTGGAACCCAGTGGCACAGTCTCAGCTCTCTGCAACCTCCGCCTCCCGGGTTCAAGCGATTCTTCCGCCTCAGCCTCCCAAGTAGCTGGGGCTACAGGCGTGTGCCAAACACCCGGCTAAGTTTTTACTTTTAGTAGAGACGGGGTTTCACCATGTTGGCCAGGATGGTCTCCATCTCTTCACCTCGTGATCCACCCACCTCAGCCTCCCAAAGTGCTGGGATTACAGGCGTGAGCCACCGCGCCTGGCCTTCCTATTGTTTTTTTTTTTAAGAGACGGGGTCTCACTATGTTGCCCAGGCTGGCCTCGAACTCTGAGCCACCAGGCCCGGCCCTCAGATTTCCCTTTTCGTTTTTGTTTTTGTTTTTGAGATGGAGTCTCACTCTGTTTCCAAGCTGGAGTTCAGTGGCATGATCTCGGCTCACTGCAACCTCCATCTCGTCCCCCGGGTTCGAGTGATTCTCCTGCCTCAGCCTCCCAAGTAGCTGGGACTACAGGCGCCCGCCACCACATTAAGCTAATTTTTGTATTTTTAGTAGAGACGGGGTTTCACCATGTTGGCCAGGCTGGTCTCAAACTCCTGACCTCAGGTGATTCGCCCGCCTCAGCCTCCCAAAGTGCTGGGATTCCAGGTGAGAGCCCTGCACCTGGCCCTCAGATCGCCCTGTTCTTATGAGGACCCCAGGCATGGGTTTCGGGCCCACGTAATCCAGTCTGACCTCATCTTACCCCACCTGCAAAGACTTTATTTCCCAGCAAGGTTCTAGGTGGATGTGAATTCGGGGGGAACCCTGTTCACCCCAGGACAGAGGATGAGAGGAAAGCTGTGGTTCGGGAAGGGAGGGCCATGCCCAGCCGTTGGAAGGGTGGGGGCTGGGGGCCCACTCTTCAGCCCCCCACCTCCCACAGGCTGGCCGGGGCCCTGGACGTCTCCTCCTGCCCCCAGAGCCGGAAGGACGTGCTCTACACCAAGGCCCACGAGGCCTTCGGCAGCAGCAGGATCCCAGCAGCCTACTACCATCTCATGCGCCCCTACCTTGGTGAGCCCTGGCCGTGGGCCGGCACCCCTCCCCCAGAAGCCCCGCCCCCGCTCACCCCTGTCCCGTAGGCGGCGCACCGGTGGAGGAGCTGCGGCAGCTGGCCCAGGCCAACGTCTCCATGGACATCGACACCTTCACCAGCCTGAACCCCCGTGTGCTGCAGGTGGGGCCAGGCTGCCCCATGGGGGTGGGGGTCAGGGCTGGCCCAGGCCGAGCAGCCCTAGGTCACAGGTCACAGCCGGCACACCCCCACAGCCCCGCTCCAGGCTGTTTCTGGGCCTCACTCCCGCCATCTGCCCGATCTTGGGGCTGTGGGTCTTCCCCTGGCCTGGAAGGTGCCCCATGGACCCTGCGACCCCGCCCCTCCCCACAGAGCCTGGATGTCGGCACCGTGATTGCGCTGCTGGGTCCCAATGTGGTGGACCTGCAGAAGGCACGGAGCCACCCCACCGTCAGGTCCTGGCTCCGCAGCCTCAGTAGCTCCGCCCTAGGCCAGCTGGGCCTGGACACGGACCCTGCCGGCCCCACCGGCTCAGCCCACGCCACCAGCGGGCCCCCCAGCACCACCCCCCAGGCGCCCCATCTGGCCCACACCTCGGGCCTGCCTGGGAACGCTGCCCAGGCCTCTGCCTCAGGTATGGGCCCCGCGCTCCTCCGGCTCGGACCCCCTCTGCCCAGGGCCCACTCAGACCCCATTCCCTGCCTCGCAGCCACACCCACACGCCGTGCACCTGCTTGTCCACTGCCTCCTGGGATGACGCTGGCAGACCCCAGCGTCACCCTTCGTTGCCCACCAAGTTACTTAGAGAGGAAGCTGCCTCCCCGAAAACACTGAGCAGCAGAGAGTGGGGTGGGGAAGCTCGGAGACCCCTGCTGTTTCCCAGAAGACCAACCGCAGGCAGCGTTCTCACTGGCTGTCCCCACCCTCCCCAGCCAGCGGGAGGGGCTGCTCAGGCCTGTCTGGCTCCAGGGCTAGGCTCTGGGGTAGCATCTGGTGACACTTATGATGCCCTCCCTGTTCCATCTACAGGCAGCCTGTGGGCCCCCCTGGGGTACCTGCCCCTGGCAGTGGTCCTGCCCTCCAGCCTCCTGTGGCTGCTGCACTGGAGAACCTCAGGACCTGCCCCGCACTGCTCCCCCAGGCACCTGTACCCTGGGTTCTGTGGACGGCGCTGCCTCAGGGTGGCTGGGTTCACAGGGGTCAGGTGCAGGAAAACAGGCTGCTGGGTACAGCAGGATGCCCACTTGGGCTGAGGGGCACGCTCTAAGCCAGGCCAGACGACTTGAACCCCACTTCCTAGGCCTCCCCCACCCATCTCCTCTTCCAGGCCCTGGGAGCTGGACTGAGGACTAGGCCTAGATGAGGTGCCTCCCGCACATCCACAGGCCCAGGCTGCCCAAAGAACATGCTGCCCGGGCCCTGCAGCGGGGCTGGGGCTGGGGCTGGGGCTGGGGCTGGGGCTGGGGCTGGGGCTTCGATGACTTTGATGGTGGATGTGAATTAAAGTCCAGGGCGGTGTTCCCACCTGTGTCTGTGCTCAGAGCCTAAGCAGGGGGGGCAGAGGGATGTCCTAGCCAGGGTGCCGCCTGTGGGGACGAGGGCACGGGACTCCCACCACTGTCTGCTGGGGCCACCCTGAGTGCTGGCCTGGCCCCCGGCACAGTGACAACAGGGTCAGGAAGGCCTCCAAGGGCCCCCACCTGGCCTGGCGGCCAAAGACCAGAGAGAGAGGAGCCAAGCTGATGGGGGCCAACCTGATGGGGTCACACAAAGTCCTCAGAGGCCACAGGGTATGTCTGCAGGGGGCATATCCCCGTTTACTGAGGCCGAGTTCTCCTGGTATGGAACAGGGACCACCCAGGCCTGCTCCCAGCCAGGCGGGGGATCCCCCAGTGTGGCTGGGGCCAGGAACGGAGTGTAGGTCTCAGGCCAGGGTGGAGGCCAGGAACAGAGCCAAGAGGCTGAGCAGAGGTCCAGGTCCTAGCAGGCAGGGCGTCCCTGAGAGAGCCTCTGCGGAGACAGAGGAGACTCAGAGCGCCTCCCTCCACACCCCCAGCCCTGCCGAGGCCACCCACCCACCCAACTCACACACCTCGCACACCACGGTCCAGGACGAGGTAGCCGTTGGGGATGCCGCCCTGCAGCCCCAGCCCCAGTGTGTCCAGGTCGTCCTGCCGCTGCCGCAGGATCCAGTCCCGTACTGGGCTGTGCCGCTCCTCGGCCTTCAGGCCCTCCACGTGGGGTCCCAGAAGTTTCTGCACCTCAGCCACGGTTAACGGCTGCCAAAGAGAGGGGATCCTTCCCACAGCGCCCGAAGGGCTGCCAGGGTCTCCTGTGTCCAAACCGCTCCACCCGCAGACGCCCAATGCAGCCTCTCTGGACTCAAGGGCTGCCCTTCCAGTGGTCCCCTGTGGCCCCGCCCCCTGTAAACCCACCCCACCCTGTGGACCCGCCCCCTGTGGGCCCGACCCTGCGGACCCGCCCCCCTGTGGACCCGGCCCCCGGTGGGCCCGCCCCCTGTGGACCCGCCCCACTGCAGACCCGCCTTACACTCCCTCCAGCCCACCCTTGCCCCCTCCTCCATGCGCCCCCTCGTCCCCCCCCGCGCGTGCCCCTCGTCCCACCCCCGCCTGTGCCCCTTGTCCCCCCTCGCGCGTGCCCCTCGTCCCCCACACCCCCGCCGCCATACCAGCACCGCTTCCGTCCGCAGCTTCATGAACGTGGCCAAGTCCATGCTCACATTCCACTGACTGAGCACCTTCAAGTCCTCTGTGGGGGCTCCACCTGCCCACGGGGAGAGAGGTCCCCAGCTGAGGCCTCACCTCACACCTGCTGCCCCTCCTGGACCCCAGGCTGCAGGAACCTTGCATTACAGGGGTTCCCTGTTTCCTTAGGGATTCCAACGCCTGGGTTTTCTGGCCACCTGACCCTCTGAGACGTGGGAGAAGCTGGAGGTAGCTGGAGCCCTGAACTGGGGTCAGAACCCACAGCCTCTAAGACCACCCATACCCCGGGGGCAGCAGACGAGTGACCACCCAGTTACCCTGGCAGCCTGAGTGAGGCCTGTAGCCCCTCGCCGTGTTGTACGGCCACCCTGGCCAGGGGCTCCCTGGCTCACCCAGGAAGGACTGGATCTTCGAGAAGTATTCTGACCCATTCACGTTCTGGAAAGCGAGCCGGGCCTTGGGATAGAGGACCTCTAGCTGCCTCGGGCCACACGTGTCCAGGTCCTGGGGCCTGATCGCCCTGGGGACAGGGTGCATGGACAGTGAGCACCAGCACATGGGCCCACCTAGCCAGGCAGAGCTCAGGGGACTCACCAGATGAGGCTGGGGGGCACGGAGCCCAGCTGCTCAGGGCTGAGGGAGCACAGGAACCCGGGGTAGAAGGCAGTCAGGGTGTCCAGCGTGTCCTTGTCTAGCTGGCTCCTTCCCATCATGAAGCGGTCAATGAGGGTGGCCACCTGTGGGAGGAGGCCACTGAGGAGCCTCGTGGCAGGGAGAGATGTAGCCCTCCACCACCAGCACAACGTCAGGCTCTGCCCCCCCCAGGCCTGCACAACCTCAGACTGTGCCCCCCCCAGGCCTGCACAACCTCAGACTGTGCCCACCCCCAAGGCGTGCACAACCTCAGGCTCTGCCCCCCCCAGGCCTGCACAACCTCAGACTGTGCCTCCCCAGGCCTGCACAACCTCGTGCCCCCCCCCCCCTGGCCTGCACAACTTCAGGCTCTGCCTCCCCCAGGCCTGCACAACCTCAGGCTGTGCCCCCCGAGGCCTGTACAACCTCAGGTTGTGTTCCTCTCCCTCAGGCCTGCACAACCTCAGGCTGTGTTCCTCTCCCTCAGGCCTGCACAACCTCAGACTCTGCCCCCCACACCCCTCTGTCATCCCAGGCCTGCACAACCTCATCCCACGTGGCCCCTGAGGCAGGTGGTCACCTGAACCCTCATTTCGTGCCCCTTGCTGACTTCGAGCAGAGCCTTCAAGGTCTCCAGGGAGGTCACATTCCACTTTCGAATGTCCTCAGGGTTCATCTGGAGGAAGAACTGGCCCAGGTGCCGGGTCACAGTCTCGGGGTAGCCTTGTGGGTAGAGCTGCAGGCCAAGACCAGGAGGGCCGCGTTACATCCAGAGTGGCAGGTGTGGGAAGTAGAAAAGCTCCCTTTTAATGTTGCCTTTCTTGTTAAAGAGTAAGTGTGCTAATAACTTTGCTGAACCCTCTCCTATGTAGCTGTTAGATATGCCACGCTTACAGGCATGTAGTACATTCTATGTCCTTGTACTTTAACCAGGATATCTGCGCTGGACGTGCTCACAGGCATGTCCCAGCTCTCCATGGCTTTTACCTGTTTAGAAAAGTTTTAAGATGTTAGCCAATCGGGTTTTAGTTTAGATTGTGAGGTCTGGCTCCAGGCAACGGAGATAAGACACAGCAGTAAGGACGACCCCAAATGCATAAGGGATAAATGTGTGTGTTTTCCTTTGTTCACTGTACTCTCGTGGCAAGATGGCTAGTGAGGGTCCCCTTCCTGCAGTCCAGGAGGTAAAAATGGTGTTGCTGAAAGATCGTCTGTCTCAGTGCTGATTTTTCTCACGGCACTGAGCATCTGTTTCCAGCACTGGAGATGGCCCGGACGCCGCGGGCCGGCAGGAACCCCAGTCGTGAGCTACCTCATCCAGTTTGTGCTTTAGGGTGCCCAGCTGCTCATAGGTGAAGGGGATGGCGTCCACGCGGTCCATCTGGGTGGCCAGCAGGGACGCGTTCACACAAGCTTCCAGCTCCCACTTCTTGTAGAAGATGAGGTTCTCGTCTATCTCGTGGGCCTCCTTGCCTTCGGGACAGGCCTTCTCTGGAAGGTGCAGGGATTAGGGGTCAGGGGCTGGACTTCGTTTGACCCCTTCTTCCTCCCACACCCGCAGCGAGATCTTAGGCAATTTGTGACCCTCTCTGTGCCTCAGTTTACCCCCTGGCAGAACAGCGGGATTCTGTCCACTCTGTCGTTACAATGAGATGTGCTGTGGAGCCAGGGAGCGGGCAGGTGAGACCCTAAACTGCAGCTGCCCACCCCCAGGGGTGCTGCCCAGCCTGCTGCTGGACAGGACGGGCCCAGCTCTCACTCTCCATGTCCCGCCGGAGCCTCGGACGGAGGACGGTCTGTTCAGGCTGCCGCCAGGATGGGTCTCGAGAGGTGCGTTTCCACCACGCAGCCACAATGCCCTGAGGACGAGCAGGGCCCCAGCTGAGCCTCGGGTGGCCGGGTGTCCCCCACGGGCTGGGGGTCAGGGTCTCACCTGTGGGATGCTGCGGATGATGGGCTGGCTCAGCACAGGTAGCAAGCCCTGCAGAGCGTCCAGGGTGGAGACTGACCACGTCGATGGGGGGCTGTACGACACGGGGCACAGCTCAGGGACCCCCAGATGCAGCCCCAGACAGAGAGGGGTGAGACAGCCAGGCCGTGCAGTGCCCCCTGGCTGTGGAGGGGACGCTGGAGGCACTGGCAGGGGTTGTGGCGGTGGTGGCTGACCCTGGGCCTCCAGGCGGGGCCGTGGGTGTCTGCACTCGGGGCTGCTCACGCCACACCACCAGGCAAGCCTTCGAGGTTCTAGACACCTTTACTTACCCGTAGGGGGGTCCTCCGCCCTGCAGAGCTGCCCGGGCCGCCTCCTGCTGCTCCTGGTCCAGGGGTCCCAGGCAGTGCACCAGCCGGGGTAGCACCACCTCTGCTGACTCGGCCACAAAGCGCCCGGGCAGGTCGCAAGCCAGGCCTCCCAGAGCACGCACGTCAGCCTCGCTCAGCAGAGACCCCTGCACGCCCTGCACAGAGGCCGGTCTCAGCGCCTTCGGAACTGCAGAGGCCTCTCCCCACCGCCCTGCACCCACCTCGCTGGGCCCTACCTGGCAGGCCAGAGCTGCGGGCAGCAGCCGCTGTCGCTCAGGAGCCCCCCGAGGGAGCAGGTCCACATTGGCCTTCGAGACACGGGAGAAGAAACGGGTGCAGGCCTGGGACCCTGAGAACGCGGCCGGGCTGTGGAGAGAGGGCGCTGGGGGACAGGCTGCCCTAACCACACCCGTCTCCACCTGACAGGGGCTTGGGCTGGCCTCCACGGCTCTGCTGTGGCCTGGGGTCCGAGGCAGGGGGCAGGGGGCAGGGAGCAGGGGGCAGAAGCTGGGGTGGGGAGGTGGGGGGGGGTGGGGGGCAGGGGGCAGGGGGCAGAAGCTGGGGTGGGGGAGGTAGGAGGTGGGGGGCAGGGGCAGGGGGCAGAAGCTGGGGTGGGGGAGGTAGGGGGTGGGGGCAGGGGGCAGAAGCTGGGGTGGGGAGGTGGGGGTGGGGGGGGGGGCAGGGGGCAGGGGGGGGGGCAGGGGCAGAAGCTGGGGGTGGGGGAGGCAGGGGGGGGCAGGGGGTAGCGCCTACTTGAGGAATAACAGCAGGTCCAGCGGGAGGGGCGTCCAGGTCCTCGGGGGGGCTCAGAGAGGCGGTGAGCCAGACAGCGCAGCTGCAGGGGCCCGGACATCCAGCACAGAGCGTTCCAGGCCACCGTCCACGTGACAGGGCCAGGGTTGCCCGACTGGTCCACCCACCAGGACACACCCCAGCGCTGGGCACAGGAATCTGAGGGAATCCGTGGCAACGGGTCTCTGGCTGCCTGTGGCGCTACCCGGGGGGATGAGGGCGACAGTGCCTGGCCTGGGCCGCACAGGCTGGAGCTGGCTGCTGCTCCCCCTCCCCTGGTCTTACCCACTCCCCCGAAAAAGATTCACCCCTGGGCTGGCACGGGGTTCCAGGAGGAGGCCCAGCACACAAGGTCGTCTCAGACATGCTCCTGGGGGAGCCAGCCCCTGATGTGGACAGGCAGCCTAGTGCTCAGCTTTGGTGGCCAGAGGAACTCTGGGAAGAACTGGCCACGGAGAGATGGCAGCGGAGACAGCGGAGGCATCGGGAGCAGCAGGGACAGTGGGGACAGCAGGGACAGTGGGGGACAGCAGGGACCGTGGTGGCAAGGTGGGCACAGGCAAGCTGCCTGTGAATTCATTAGCCCCAGCTCTGCCCACCTGCTGCAGCCCAACGGGACTGACCTGCTCTGCTGAGAGCGTGACATTCTTCTGTCCCAAGGACACAGCCAGCTCCCGGACACTCTCCGTGCTCAGAGCAGACACCTCCGCACACGTGAAGCCAAGGAGGCCGCCAGGGGAGAGGCTGCAGGAGGGGCCGGGCTGGGCACCCAGGATCCCTCTCCCACGCAGTGCCCGCCTGGTGCCCCCCCAAGCCCCGCAGCCCCACCACTCCCCAAAGGACCCTGGTGCTCTCTGCAGACCCCCCCAAGGCCAGGACACCCTCAAGGGCTGGGAGTTGCCATCACCTAGGGGGTGTCAGTCCCTCCCATATCCCTGAGCCCAGTCAGACCTGCAGTGGAGCAGAGGAGAAAGGGGGAGGGGATAGGGAGGGGAGGGGACGGGGAGGGATGGGGAGGGACAAGGAGGGGACAAGGAGGGGACGGGGAGGGGACACGGGGAGGGGACCAAGGAGGAGGGGATGGGGGAGGAGGGGATGGGGAGGGGAGAGGATTCGAGGGGAGGGGATGTGGGGAGAGGGGACATGGGGACATGGGGGAGGGGGAGAGGGACATGGGGGAAGGGATAGAGGAGGGGACATACGGGAGAGGACATGAGTGAGGAGATGGGGGAGGGGATGGGGAGCGGACGGGGGAGGGGACATGGGGGAGGGATGGGGAGGGATCGGGGAGGGGATGGGGAGGGGATGTGGGGGGAGAGGATGCAGGGAAAGGGATGCTGTGGGGGAGGGGATGCCTGGGGGAGGGGATGCTGTGGGGAGGGGATGCTGGGAGGCAGGAGACTCGGGGGGCAGGGCACCCAGCCCACCCTCAGTCCCCAGGGCCCCTTGAGCCTCGTCTGCCAGGGCTGTGAGGACCCAGACCCACCTGGCAATGTTAGCCGTGTTGGCCAGTACTCGGTCTGGGGGTGCAGCCTCCTGGGGGTACAGGGCCTGCTGACTGTGGCTCCGCCCAGCTCCCTGGAGCTGGCGTTCCCAGGCTCCCCTACCCCTGGTCCCAGGTACTCCCTGAATTTAGCTACTTCCCAGGCCCAGCGTGTCTCGGACCCATGGGCTTGGCTATTGGCTACTTCTGATCCAGCTAATCCTCTGCCCAGCTGCAATGTGGGCTCTGCTACTCCCCCGGGCCGGGCTGCCCCCAGGCCAGTCATGTGCAGGTCCAGGCACCCCTTTGCAAGTGGGGACCTCTGAGATGGGCAGGCACTGTGGATACGTGTTCCCATGTGCATGAGAGACAGAACATGGCAAGGCCCCCCCCCCCCCCGGGGACCTGAAGACCCTCCCCTGTGTCCCCAGAGGTATCTTACCTGCGCTGTCTCTCTGGCCCAAGCCTTCGAGGGCTGCACCCATCCTGAAGGAGCAGAGGGGACAGTTTGGAGGGGGGCCTGGGCCTCTGGGGTGTGCCCCGACCTTGGGGAGGAAGGAGGCGGAGCCCAGCCACTCCCAGAGCCAGCCCTGTGCATGCCCCAAAGCGGTGGAGGCCAGCTGCTCAGGCCCCTGGACATCACAGTCCCCCAGGCACAGGAGCGCGGCCTTCCACATCTCCCCTGGGACCCAGCTGCTTGGCCGGTCAGACGCCCATTCCGACATCTGCACTGTGGCCTGAGCCCCCACCGGGGGACAGACAGCTGCTGGGACTCAGGACACCTGCCTACCTCGGGGAGAAGGCCGGGGCAGGCAAGCCTTGCCGAGGGCCCCCTGGTTCACCAGCAGCGCCACTGAATACCCACCGAGGCTGAGGAGCAGCAACAGCAGGCTGCCAAGGGCGGGGCTCCCGCAGGACCTCAACAGGGGTCGAGCCGTTGGCAAGGCCATAGTCTGTGTCTGTGGAGGGCAGCGGCTCAGGACGGGACCCGCCCCAGTCTGTCCCCACCCCACGCCTCTGTCCCAGGCCAACCTGGGGCCACGTGGGCCCAGCAGGGGCTCCCAGGGCAAACCTCCGTGGCACCTGCAGTTTGTGTCCAAGCCCTGGCCCTGCCCTCCAGCCGCAGAGCCCTCTGTCCCTCGCCCTGACTGGCTCCTCCTGCCCGGGGGAGGGGCTGTGTCTAAGAGCCTGGTCCCCAACCCAGGCCTCAGTTGACACCCACCCCCTCTCCCAGAAGGGCAGGGCAGGGTGGGGAGAGTTTAGAGCAAGCAGCCAGCTGGCTCAGGCTGACGTCAGTCTCCCCCACTCGTGAAGAGGAAATCGCAGGTGTGGGTTGTGCTCAGCAGAGCCCTCGCCTGGACGAGTCTCCCTCCCCTCCCTCCCCTCCCTCCCCTCTCTCCCCCTCCCTCCCCCCTCTCCCCTGCCCTCGGCTGCAGGTGCCTGGGCTTTGTGAATGCCCAGAGCCCTGCTAGGCAAACAACACCCTTGAGGCAGGAGGGGCACTGTGGGGACGGAGGGCGCCACCCCTTCCCACCTGCCAGCAGTGGGGGGGCCACTCGGCCTCTCTGAGGTGCAGCCCGGGTGAGGGGGGCTGGGCGTATGATCAGCCTGGGGATCCCTTGTCTTCTCTAGAGTGGGGTCTGTGGGCCAGTGTGAGGCGGGGGAAGGGGCTGGGGAGACCCTCCCTGGACAAGAGCTATCCTCCTGGGGTACGGGTGGGGCCCACAGGAGAGGGAACCAGCTTCGACACTCACCCCTTTCAGGGAGGCCAGGGTGGCTGGGGAGAATTACAGCTGCCTCCCAAAAACCCTGGCCCGGGCCTGTGGGTCCACCCACAGCTCAGAAACGGGGTAACACGCAGAGCCCACCTGGTCAGCCCGGCCACTGGGGAATGTCGGGGGGAGCCACAGGGCCTCCAGGCCTCTATTCCCCCACAGGCCCCAGAAGAAGTGGGGGAGGCCCCTGAGGATGAACACCTTGACAAGGTGGAATAAAACCAGACTCCTCCAGCCAGAAAATGAGCAGTGGGGTGGGACCCTCAGCCCTTGGGGGGCATGAAGCCAGGCAGGAAATGTGCCCATCAGACCACAAGAGACCTGGGCACACCCCAGCCCAACCCCAGGTGACCCAAGGACCTCAGCACCTGGGGTGGGGGCTCCCCCTGGAGCCTGGCCCTTCCTGCTCTGTGGGGCCTCTGCCGGCCACTGTGAGCCCTGGAATCCGAATCCTTCACACCTGCAGGGGGGCTGGGGCCTTGGGGGGGCCGCTTCCAAACCCACGAGTCTGAGAGCGCCCTGCAGGGTAAATCTGGTCCATGCTGACAGCCTGGCCTGGGGCAGCCCCGGTTCTCCAGATGGAAGGCGAGGACCCCACCCACACCACAGCAGAAAAAGCTCCAAGGCTGTTACTCACAGATCCCAGGGCAGGAGGCACAGTGGGTCCGTGGGCAGCTGCTTGTTCTCGAGTCACAGCAGGTGGGAGTGGCCAGCCAGGCAGACAGGAGAGCGTGGCACTGGCCGCACCCACGGCGAACAGGACGGCCCCTTCAGGTCTCCGGCCAGTGCCCACGTGGTTCTCCAAAGGGCGGTGGGAAGGGGGAGCCCAGCCCCCCCAGGCCTCCTCGGGCTTCTGCGCAGTTGGGTAGGGAGGGTATCCCCTCACGCCCAAGCAGCCCCCAGCACCCCAGGTCCAAAGTGGCCCTACCAGAGTCTCCGTGGGCCCTGCCCGGGGCAACTCTGACCGGCACGGTGATTGGCCACACCTGAGCCTCCTCTGCCTCGGTTTCCTCAACTGGGAAGTGGATGTGGAGAGCCTGGCAGCCTCCCAGGCCGTCAAGGGGAACAAATGACGGCTTTGCCTGGGGCAGCTGGGAGCGGCGGCTGCTCCTCACGCCGCAGGAATGTGTGGGTGGAGACCCCGAGCGGGAGCCGCAGACGGGCGTGGGCCAGGCCCCCCACCTGGGGGAGAAGGGGTGCCGGGGAAGGCAAAGCTGCCCTTGGCCTGCCCTCGTGGGCGTGGGTGGGAGCTCTGGGCCCAGGCTTACTGCCTCTCTGGATTTTTCGATGGTGAAACCGGGGGGCAGAAGCGGGAGGGTGGCAGTGTGGCCGCCCACCAGTCCCAGGTCAGCACACTCAGGACGGCGGCCACACAGTCCACACAGGACTCCTGGGAGCGCATTCCTGACCCAGGGCAGTGCGGTGTGGACCTCACAAGGCTGTGAGCCGACCTTCTCAGGGCTGAGAGGACACAGGTCAGGGAGGCCGCTCCAGGCACACACCTACCCCTTCCCTCGGGGGCAACTGAACGGACCTGCCCCCCGGGCACTTGCTGGCCTGGTGAAGTGGGGCCGTTTTCCCCCGCCAGTCCAGGCTGGCTGCAGGCTGCTGGGGAAGAGCTGCTCCCCCTGACCTGGGACCACAGCCTGGGTGGGTGGCCTTGAAGCCAGAAGCCCCTCCCTGCCCCCGAAGCCCCTCCCAGAATGCCGTGAGCTCCTGTTCCCAGTGCGGAAGGCGCCTCGGCTGTTAACGCCTGCGAAGCTTTCTGTTTGCTGAAGGGAGGTGTGCGCAGGGGTCCACTCTGATCCTTTTCCGTGGAGTGAGTTTTCTATGATGATTCTCGGTGGAACTCAACCCTCACGCACACAGAATTCAGCAAGGCTGCCAGGGGAAAGCGTCAGCTTACAAATGTCAAGAGGGGGGTGAACGGACTTTTTAAAAAATCCCTTCTATAGAAAACAACTGAAAAATTCCGAAACAAACTGTAGAAAACCAGTTACCCAAGGGTTCTGGGGAGGGGACTGACGGGTAAAGCGGGGACCAGCTGGGAGTGGCGTCCCCTTCGTGTCCACGAAGCTTTGCCCTGGAGGAGCCGCAGGTCTGCCGCTGTGCTGTGAAGCGGCCCAGACTCCTATGAAACCCACCACTTTCCCGGCCAAAGGAAACCAAGGAAGGGGCCCAGAGCTCCAGGAGAGGCCTGAATCCGAGGAGCCAAGGAAGGGCCACAGACCCAGCTGAGCTCTGAACAGGAGCCTCGGAGGAGCCCACGTGCCCGGCTGAGCCCTGAACCAGCAGACTGAGAGCTGCTGACAATGAAGAAAACCTGCTGTGGCCAGCCTGGACTCACCCTTCGACTAGCACCGTGGGAGGCCCAGGTGGGAGGGTCAGTTGAGGCCACAAGTTCAAGACCAGCCTGAGCAACACAGTGATACTCCATCTCTATCAAGAGCTTAAAAATGAGGCCATGTGCGGCGGCTCACACCTGTAATCCCAGCACGTTGGGAGGCTGAGGTGGACAGATCACGAGGTCAGAAGATGGAGACCGTCCTAGCCAACAAGGTGAAACCCATCTCTACTAAAAACACAAAAAATGAGCGGGTGTGGTGGCACATGCCTGTAGTCTCAGCTACTCAGGAGGCTGAGGCAGGAGAATCACTTGAACCCGGAGAGGCAGAGGTTGCAGTGAGCCAAGAGGGCGCTACTGCCCTCCAGCCTGGGTGACAGAGCGAGACTCCAGCTCCAAAAATAAAAAAAAACAAATTGTACTGACGGTCACTGGCGTTCATGCCAATAAGACAAGAAAATAAAAGAAACAAGGACCCTCAGAAAGGAAGAAGCCAAACTCTCTTTATTTGCAGATGGCGTGATTATTCACACATAAAACTCAGAAGTTCTAGAACTGCTGGCGAGTTTGGCAAGGTCACCGACTACAAGGTTAACATCTGAAAAGTAAGGGTCTTTTTATATACTGGCAGCAAACAACTGGAAAGTAAACATGTTAAATCCAGCTGCAATCGCTCAAAAAATAAAATACTTAGAAATAAAGTTAACAAAACATATTGGAGACTTCCTCTGCGGAAATACAGAGAGTGGCTGAGAGAAAGCAGAGCAGGGGTCAGTCAGTAGAGAACCATGCCCCACTCAGGAACTGCAAGGCAAATGTGAAGACTCCAGGTCCCCCACACTGACCCAGGGATGGAGTCTAAATTCCAGCAGCCTTTTCTGAAGAAGTCGATGGGATGATTTATTTATTTATTTATTTATTTATTTTTTAAAGACGGGGTTTCACCATGTTGGTCAGGCTGGTCTTGAACTCCCGACCTCAGGTGATCCTGCCCGCCTCGGCCTCCAAAGTGCTTGGATTATAGGCGTGAGCCACCGCGCCCAGCGATGAGATGATTTAAAACTGTACATAGGGGCTGGGCGTAATCCCAACACTTTGGGAGGCCGAGGTGGGCAGATTGTCTGAGGTCAGGAGTTTGAGACCAAGTCTGGCCAACATGGTGAAACCCTGTCTCTGCTAAAAATACAAAAAAAATGAGCTGGGCCTGGTGGTGGGCGCCTGTAATCCCAGCTATTCAGAAGGCTGAGGCAGGAGAATCGCTTGACCCTGGGAAGCAAAGGTTGCAGTGAACCAAGATTGCGCCATTGCACTCCACTAACAAAAGAAAGAAGTGTGGGTTAATAAACAGAATAGAGAATCTAGAAACAGACCCGAGGTTAGATGGCAAATTGACAATTCAGTAAGACGGGAGACGGGTTTAGGAAAAATGATGCCAGAAAAAAATGACTGTCTGGCCGGGTGCGGTGGTTTACGCCTCTAATCCAGCACTTTGGGAGGCTGAAGAGCGAGGATCACTTGAGCCCGGGAGTTCGACCCAGCCTGGGCAACATGGCACGATCCCGAATCTACAAAAAATACAAAAATTAGCTGGGTGTCGTAGTGCACACCTGTAGTCCTAGCTACTTAGGCTGAGGTGGGAGGACTGCTTGAGCCCAGGACGTTGAGGCTGCAGTGAGCCAAGATCATGCCCCTGTACTCCAGCCTGGGCAACAGAGTGAGACCCTGTCTCGAAATAAAGAAGGAAAGAAAGAGAGAGGAGAATGGCTGGGCACATTGGCTCATGCCAGCAATCCCAGCACTTTGGGAGGCCAAGGCGGGCAGATCACAAGGTCAGGAGTTCGAGACCAGCCTGACCAATATGGTGAAAACCCATCTCTACTAAAAATACAAAAATTAGCCAGGCGTGGTGGTGGGTGCCTGTAATCCCAGCCACTCGGGAGGCTGAGGCAGGAGAATCGCTTGAGTCTGGGAGGCGGAGGTTGCAGTGAGCCGAGATCATGCCACTGCACTCTAACCTGGGCAACAGAACAAGACTGCACCAGAAAAAGAAGAAAGAAAGAACAAAAGAAAGAGAGAGAGAGATCGGATGCAAAATTTACTGAAAGCAAATCATAGACCTCAGTATAAAAGCTTAAACTATGAAATGTTTAGAAGAAAATTCAGGAGAAAGTGTTTGTGGCCTTGGAGTAGGCAGAGACCTGTCAGATGGAAGAGAGAAAGCAGAAACCATGAATGACGCTTTTGCTCTTTGCATGACGCCATTAAGAAAATAAACAGCCAAGCCACAGAACAAGAGAAATATGTGCAGTACACATGCCCAGAATTTACAGGGAACATTTGCAGTTCCATGATAAGACAGACAATCCAGCAAAACACGGGCCACACACGCTGCACCGTGGCCGAGCCTGGAAAACACAGGCCACACATGCTGCACCGTGGCCGAGCCTGGAAAACACAGGCCACAAACGCCACACCGTGGCCGAGCCTGGAAAACACAGGCCACACATGCTGCACCGTGGCCGAGCCTGGAAAACACAGGCCACACATGCCGCACCGTGGCCGAGCCTGGAAAACACAGGCCACACATGCTGCACCGTGGCCGAGCCTGGAAAACACCACTCAAAGTGAAAAAGCCAGGCACAAAGGCAGCATGTTGTATGAGTCCCTTCTGAAGAAACGTCCAGAACAGGTAAACTGAGAGAGACAGAAAGTGGATGAGTGGTTTCGTAGGACCCGGGGAGAGGGAGACCAGGAAGGGGGCTGACTGCTGAGGGGTATGGAGTTTCTTTTCTTTTGGAGGTGAGTCTGGCTCAGTCACCCAGGCTGGAGTACAATGGCATGATTTCCGCTCACCGCAACCTCCACCTTCAGGGTTCAAGTGATCCTCCCACCTCAGCCTCCTAGGTAGCTGGGATTACAGGCACACAACACCGTGCCCGGCTAATTTTTGTATTTTTAGTAGAGACAGGGTTGCACCATGTTGGCCAGGCTGGTCTTAAACTCCTGACCTTGTGATCCACCCGCCTCGGCCTCCCAAAGTGTTGGGATTACAGGTGTGAGCCACCACGCTGGGCCTGAGGGGTACTTTACATGGGTGAGCTGTATGGCATGTGGATTATATCTCAGTAAAGCTGTTACTTAAAAATGGGCAAAAGATTTAAACAGATACATCACACACACACAAAAAGACACAAAAGCCAGGTGTGGTGGTGCATTGCCTATCCCAGCACTTTAGGAGGCTGAGGTGGGAGGATCACTCGAGCCCAGGAGTTTGAGGCTGCAGTAAGCTATGACCATGCCACTGCACTCCAACCTGGGTGACACGGTGGGACCCCATCTCTGCAAGAAATTTTAAAACTAACCAGGCATGGTGGTGCAGGCCTGTAGTCCCATCTACTTGGGAGGCTGCTCTGGGAAAAGAGCTTGAGGCCAGTTTAAGGCCGCAGCGAGCTGTGACCACGCCCTGGGTGAAAACCCCGTCTCATAAAACACACACCACACGATCAACCCGAATGTGAAAAGGTGCTCATCACCATGACTCATCACATGCAAATGAGATCCAAAAGGAGACCACACACCCACTCGACATGACTCGTTAAGGAAATGCAGATTCAACCCAGTGAGAAATCCACAGTGAGACACGGCTCATCACACACCCACTACAGTGCCTACATTTAAGAGGACTGACACCGACAAGTGTTGGCAAGGACATGGAGCAACCGGAACTCTCGCAAGCTGCCAGTGGGAGTGCAAACTGATACAGGCACTCGTATGCAGCACTTTCTTAAGAAGTTAAACTTGGCCAGGCACGGTGGCTCACGCCTGTAGTCCCAGCAATTTGGGAGGTTGAGGCAGGTGAATCAACTGAGGTCAGGAGTTCCAGACCCGCTTTGCCAACGTGGTGAAACCCCATCTACTAAATATACAAAAATTAGCCGGGCGTGGTGGCGCAGGCCTGTGGTCCCAGCTACTCGGGAGGCTGAGGCGGGAGAATCGCTTGAACCCAGGAGGTGGAGGTTGCAGTGAGCCGAGATCCCACCACTGCACTCCAGCCTGGGCCACAGAGCAAGACTCTGTCTCAAAAATAAATAAATTTTAAAATAATAAATAGAGAAATAAAAATTTAGGCCAGGCTCAGTGGCTCATGCCTGTAATCCCAGCACTTTGGGAGGCCAAGGCAGGCGGATCACCGGAGGTCAGGGTTTTGAGACCAGCTGGTTCAACATGGAGAAACCCCATCTCTACTAAAAATACAAAAATCAGCCGGGCGTGGTGGTGCACGCCTGTAATCCCAGCTACTCGGGAGGCTGAGGCAGGAGAATCGCTTGAACCTGGGAGGCAGAGGTTGCAGTGAGCCAAGATCACACCATTGCACTCCAACCTGGGCGACAGAGAGAGACTCCATCTCAAAAAATAAAAAAATAAACATTAATAGCATAATAAGCCCTGACGGGGATGTGCAGGGCGGGAACCCCCGTGTCTGCTGGTGGGAAGGTAAGAGGGTGCGGCCTCTGTGGAGAACAGCTTGGGGATTCACAAAAAGTTAAACAGACAGTGACCACGTGACCCAGCAATTCCAGCAAGACATACTCAAAAGAATGAAGAACAGGAACCTGAACAGATCCTCACACACCCACATTCCCAGCAGCATTCTTCACAATGGCCAAGGCAGAAACAACCTGTGCCCACTAACCGACGAATGGGCAACACAGTTCGCTCCATCCATACGACTGTTCATGAAAAATCAGAGACTACGGGGAAAAAAATTTTTTTGAGACAGAGTCTTGTCTGTCACCAGGCTGGAGTGCACTGGTGCAATCTCGGTTCACTGCAGCCTCTGCCTCCCGGGTTCAAACAATTCTCCTGCCTCAGCCTCCCAAGTAGCTGGGATTATAGGCGTCCACCACCATGCCTGGCTAATTTTTGTATTTTTAGTAGAGACAGGGTTTCACCATGTTGGCCAGGCTGGTCTCAAACTCCTGACCTCAGATGATCCGCCCACCGTGGCCTCCCAAATTGCTGGGATTATAGGCACAAGCCACCGTGCCGGCCTCTGCGAAATATTTTAAAGAGGTTTCTTCTGAGCCAATATAAGTGACTGCAGCCCAGCAAAAACAAACCCAGGAAGCCTCAAGTACAATCCTGAAGCAGCCAGGTTGGTTTTGTACATGCCAGGGAGGCAGCAGTTACAGGCAAAGACAGAAAACACCTAACTCAGTATACACTGGTTCAGCCCTAAAAGCTGGGATATCTTTTTTTTTTTTCAAAGACAGAGTCTCGCTCTGTCACCCAGGCTGGAGTGCAGTGGCGCGATCTCGGCTCACTGCAACCTCCGCTTCCCGGGTTCAAGTGATTCTCCTGCCTCAGCCTCCCGAGTAGCTGGGGTTACAGGCAAAGGCCACCACGCCCGGCTGATTTTTGTATTTTTTGTCAGAGACAGGGTTTCACCACGTTGGCCAGGATGATCTCGATCTCCTGACCTTGTGATCAGCCCGTCTCAGCCTCAGCCTCCCAAAGTGCTGGGATTCTAGGCGTGAGCCACCACCACATCCAGTTTTTTTTTTTTTTTTTGGAGATGGGGTCTTGCTTCATTACCCAGGCTGGAGTGCAGGTGTGATCTCGGCTCATTGCAACCTCCACCTCCTGGGTTCAAGGGATTCTCTTGCCTCAGCCTCTGAAGTAGCTGGGATTACAGGCATGCACCACCATGCATGCCTAATTTTTGTATTTTTAGTAGAGATGGGGTTTCACCATGTTGGCCAGGCTGGTTTAGAACTTCTGACCTCAAGGGATCTGCCTGCCTCGGCCTCCGGAAGTCCTGGCATGACAAGCGTCAGCCACCGTGCCCGCCTAAAGGTGGGATATGCTGAAGTGGGGTTGGGGGGGGTTACAGGTGGATTCAGAGAGTCTTTAACTTGTAATGGGGTCAGAAGAGTCAGGCTCTGCCTAAACCTCAGAGTCCGCAGAAGGGAATGTTTGAGGTACTGTAAGGACGCTGGCAGAGCCCGCCCCGTGTAACAGGAGGGCCCGCAGCAGGTACGACCCAACCTCTGCCCGGCAGGGCCACAGGTCTCCTTTATAATTTAGTATCTTGTTGCCACAGAGTCTCTTTGTCAGTCTTGCGATTTGTACTTTTTTTATTTTTATTTTTTGACGGAGTCCCACTCTGTCACTGAGGCTGGAGTGCAGTGGTGCAATCTCTGCTCACTGCAACCTCCACCTCCCAGGTTCAAGTGATTCTCCTGCCTCAGCCTCCGGAGTAGCTGGGACTACAGGCACCTGCCACCATGCCCGGCTAATGTTTTGTATTTTTAGTAGAGACGGGGTTTCACCATGTTGGCCAGGATGGTCTTGATCTCCTGGTCTCATGATCCACCCGCCTCGGCCTCCCAAAGTGCTGGGATTACAGGCGTGAGCCACCGCGCCCGGCCTGATTGGTACTTTAAACAGGAATGCCGAGTGGTCGTTACGCCTGATCTCCAGGAGGGAAGGGTACAAGGAGGCTGCCCGACTCCCTTCCCATCATGTTTGGGAACTCTGTTTTAAGGTTTTCTTTGGGGGTTCCCTTGGCCAAATGGGGGTCCTTTCAGTTGGTGTGGGACTTAGGATTTTATTTTTAGTTTATACAATGAAATATCACTCAGCCCTAAAAAGGAGTAACATTCTGGTACATGCTGCTACAATGTGGACGAACCTTGAAAACACTAAGCTGAAAACCCGTCTCTACTAACAATAAAACATTAACCAGACGTGGTGGCTCTGCCTGTGGTCCCAGCCACTCAGAAGGCTGAAGCAGCAGCGTCGCTTGAACCCAGGAGGCAGAGGCCACAGTGAGCCAAGATCACGCCACTGCACTCCAGTCTGGGCAACAGAATGAGACTCCATCAAAAAAAAAAAAAAAAAGGCAGGGTAGGGGTAGATGTTATATGAGCCTGTTATTTGAAATGTTCAGAACAGGTGCGTCCACAGAGACGGAATGGAAAACAGCAGCGACCAGGAGCGGGGCAGGGCAGTGGAAAATTATTGTTTAATGGGGACACACTGTCTGTGTGAGGTGAGAAAATTCTAGAAATGGATAGCGGTGATGGTTATACAGCATTGTGAATGTACATAATGCCGCTGAATTGCGTACTTAAAACTAAGGCCGAGAGTGGTGGATCACGCCTGTAATGCCAGCACTTTGGGAGGCCGAGGCAGTGGATCACGAAGTCAGGAGTTCAAGACCAGCCTGCCAAGATAGTGAAACCTCATCTCTACTAAAAATACAATAAAAAATACAAAATTAGCCAGGCGAGGTGGCGGATGCCTGTAATCCCAGCTACTCGGGAGGCAGAGAATTCCTTGAACCCGGGGAGGAGGAGGCTGCAGTGAGCTGAGATTGTGCCACTGCACTTCAGCCTGGGCGACGGAGTGAGACTCTGTCTCAAAAAAAAAAAAAAATGACTAAAGCTGGGCACAGTGGCTCACACCTGTAATCCCAGCACTTTGGGAGGCCGAGTCAGGCGGATCACTTGAGGTCAGGAGTTTGAGACCAGCCTGGCCATCATGGTGAAACCTGTCTCTACTAAAAATACAAAAATTAGCCGGAAACCACTTGAACCCAGGAGGCGGAGGTTGCAGTGCGCTGAGATCATGCCACTGCACTCCAGCCTGGGTGACAGAGGGAGACTCCATCTAAAAAAAAAAAAAAAAAGGCCTGGGCTCGGTGGCTCACGCCTGTAATCCGAGCACTTTGGGAGGCCGAGGTGGGCCTATCATCTGAGGTAAGGAGTTCAAAACCAGCCTGACCAATATGGTGAAACCCCACCTCTAAAAAAAAAAAAAGTAAAATAAAAAAAAAGAAAGGGGGGTAGGAACCAAAGAATAGAGGGAAGGAAGCAGGACCCCCGAGGCCCCAGAACCGAGGTGCGCTGCAAAGCGCTGGTAAATGTGACTTCATCCGAAAGGATTCCTAGTGAATGAACGCCTGGCAGTCACCAGGCAGATGTCAAACAGACGGAAGACATTTCCCGAGAGTCAAGGGCACAGCGAGTAACACGAACGGCCAAAAGAGACGAGGCCAGTGCACTGGAAAAGCGAGTGGGGGCTGGTCTCGAGGAGGCGTTTCAGGTTTGACCTCTGGACATCCACTGACATTCAAATCAGAACAAGGAGCTCTGCGTTAGCAGCGGGGGAGCGCCGCGGCGGGGAGACGAATGCGGAGCCTGCAGGCCTGGAGAGAGCGGCTGCCCGTTCCCGCTGCCCCTGCGCGATCACGCGGGCGCGTGGGTGGCTTTCCTGCTGGTCTCGGCTGCCGCGCTCACAGGCGCCCGGGTTTCCGCGCTCGCCTCACCCCTCCCCCTCCACCCGCCCCACTCCACCCTGCTCTGCGCCCCCGCCCACCCCAGGCTATTGTTGGCCTTTTCACGCTTCGAATGAATAAAATAACTTTGGTATTGTTTGTTCCGCACATTAAAAAAAAAAATAGCGCCTTTTCTCTGATTTTTCACACGACTGAGCCGTCAGAGCACCGGCAGTCGCGTTTAAGAAGCTGAGTAAATAGAGACTTCTGGCTTTGTTGGCTCGGCCTGTGGTGTAGCCTCGTCCTCCAGCGCTAACCCGATAATCCCATGGGGGCTCCCACAGCAGCGCCCATTCGCAGAGAGCAGGAGCTGTGCTCTGAGCTCAGAGGTTGGCTTCTGCTCCAATCATTCTAAATTCCACCCCCCCCAACCAATGTGGTCAGAACAGAAAAGAAGAACGAGCCCCTGGCTTGGAGCAAATTCATCACTGGGTCTCCACCCCCAGGTCACCTCTTCCAGGAAGCCTTCCCTGGTTGGCCCAGTCTTCCCGACTCTGGGAGATCAGCACCTCCCCTTCAGCCACTGTTTCCTCCACCAGCCAGGCCAGAGCAGGACGTCCTGCCGAGTCAGAGCTGTGGAAGGTGGCCTTCTATCCCTGATTTACAAAGGAGAGAACTGAGGTCCGGAGGGTTCGAATGAGGGGCCACATCCCTCATGAGAACCAGGTCGCCTGGCTTCAGCAGAGGAGCATGGGCACAGCTCAGAGCCAGGCACTCCCCCGGTGGTCCTGGCTCGGCTGAAGGCTGGGTGGGCAGTTCTGGAAGCAGAGATTCCAGTCCCGCAAAACGGCGTCAGCGCACGGAGCAGCAGTGGGCTCGGGGGCTGAGACGCTGGCAACAGCTGGGCCAGAACAGGGGCACCAGGACGGTTATGATGAAGGAAGCCCGTCCTTCACCAGGTCTCCAGCTTCATAAAACACGACCAGAGCGACTCCATCTCGAAGTGCCTAGCCTGGCATTCACAGGGCATGTGCATGTACAAGGTTCATGCCCAGGAGCTGAAAACAGCTACCTCCCAAGCTGACCCCCAACTGTAATCGCAAAATAGTTCTGGCTGTGTGGCACACTTCCCAGCGGGCCTCAGGACGTCCAGACCTCCTGAGAGTGTGGCCACTTCACGAAGCGCTTCAGTGAGCAGGCCCAGGCAGAGGCTGAGTGGTCGCCCCGACCCTCGGGGCACATCTGCACACTCCAGCTCTACTTACAGCTCCTCGCAGCTTCTTATAAGCAGAGACGCTAACAAGGGACAGTGAGTTCTTCCTCCTGCTCTCTGAGCACGCCCACTCTGCAACACAGTCATTCTTTTGTTTTTTTGACACGGAGTCTCACTGCGTCGCCCAGGCTGGAGTGCAGTGGTCTGATCTCGGCTCACTGCAACCTCCATCTCCCAGGTTCAAATGATTCTCCTGCCTCAGCCTCCCGAGTAGCTGGGATTACAGGTATGCACCAGCACACCGGGATAATTTTTGTATTTTTAGTAAAGACGGGGTTTCACCATGTTGGCCAGGCTGGTCTCAAACTCCTGACCTCATGATCCACCCGCCTTGGGAAAGTGCTGGGATTACAGGTGTGAGCCACCGCACCCAGCTTTCACTCTCGTCATCCAGGCTGGAGTGCAGTGGCACAATCTCAGCTCACTGCAGCCCCTGCCTCTGTTTCCAGCGATTCTCCTGCCTCAGCCTCCTGGGTGGCTGGGATTACAGCTGTGAGTCATTTCTAATAAATTCATCTCTTGCTGTGCTCTGCGGCTCACCTTGAATTCCTTCCTGCACAAAATCCAAGGAACCCTCTCTTGGAGTCTGGATCAGACCCTCTTTCTGTCAACAGTCAGCGTGTGGCCCTTGGCTTGGGCAGAGACCTGGTTCTCCCCTAGACCTGTCTTCTCCTCCAGGGAATGGTCCTGCCTGCACTTCCCCAAGGACACCACAATGTGCTGAGGCCCAGAGTCGAAGGGACCCCTCAGCGTGCCAGACGTGCCCCTGACCCACCCAGGCAAGGACAGGAAAGGTGCTGGGTGCCCAGCAGGTGGCCAGGTCGCCAGTGCACCAGCAGTGGTACCTAGATCTCAGTCATGGGGGCCGGCACAGCCAGAGTTCTGAGGAGGTCAGTCCCCCACTGCTCATCCCAGGGTCCGGGCAGGGCCAGGTGGATCTCCTGGTGGGCTGTGGTACTGACCTGTGCCCAACCCTGGCCATCTCTGTCTGGTTCCCAAGAGGCAAGGTGGGAGGACTGCTTGAGCCCAGGAGGTTGAGGCTGCAGTGAGCTGAGACTGCACCACTGCACTCCAGCCAGGTGACAGAGGAAGGCCCTGTCTCAAAAAGAAAGGAAAAGAAGATGGGAAAACTTAATAGGCAATGCTCACATCGGTGTATATCAAATCACAGAAACATTTCAACAATGGCAGGCGCGGTGGCTCACCCTATAATCCCAGCACTCTGGGAGGCTCAGGCAGGCAGATCACGAGGTCAGGAGATCAAGACCATCCTGGCCAACATGGTGAAAGCCCGTCTCTACTAAAAATACAAAAATTAGCCAGGCATAGAGGTGCACGCCTGTAATCCCAGCTACTCGGGAGGCTGAGACAAGAGAATCACTTGAACCTGGGAGGCAGAGGTTGCAATGAGCTGAGATCTCCCCACTGCACTCCAGCCTGGTGAGAGAACAAGACTCTGTCTCAAGAAAAAAAAGAAAGAAGTATTTCAGCAAAAGCAGTGCCGCATGGAAAAGGAATGTGAACATATTCTCTGGGGGGTAGCTGTGTCCTTAAGAAAGAAAAGCAGTTATTCATCTCGATGAGAGACCTCAAAATAAAGCTAAAGATATGAAAGCTGGCCAGCTCTTAACCTGCGTCTCCCTGCAACTGCCCATAAGCAATTCCTGTAACACGCTTTTCTTCCTTCCCTCCCTCCTTCCCCTTCCTCCTTCCCCCTCCCTTCCCTCCTTCTTTTTCTTTCTCTCTTCTCTCTTTCTCTTTTCTTTCTTTCTGAGATGGAATCTCACCATGTTGCCCAGGCTGATGTCAAGCTCCCGGGCTCAAGAGATCCTTCCACCTTGGCCTCGAAGCGTGTTGGGATTACAGGCTTGAGCCACAGTGCCCGGCCAATTTGCTTTTTCATACGTTGAATTTTCTTTTTAGTTTTTTATTTTCTTTTTCCTTTTTTTTCCCACTATTTTATATTTTATTTATTTTTTGAGATGGAGTCCGGCCATGTTGCCCAGGCTGGAACACAGTGGCACAACCTTGGCTCACTGCAACCTCTGCTTCCCAGGTTCAAACGATTCTCCTGCCTCAGGCTCCTAAGCAGCTGGGATTACAGGCACCTGCCACCGTGCCCGGCTAATTTTTTTGTATTTTAGTAGAGACAGGGTTTTGCCATGTTGGCCAGGCTGGTCTTGAACTCTTGACCTCAGGTGATCTGCCCGCCTCGACCTCCCAAAGTGCTGGGATTACAGGCGTGAGCCACTGTGCCTGGCCCTGTTCGGCTGTTTTAAATTGTCAGCATTATTTTTCACAACCCACTGTGCGCCTGTGGCTGGAGGCGAGGGTCACCGCAGGCCTCCTCATTAGCTGCTAATTGCAGCCCGTTGGGGCCTCCACCTGTTGACAAGCTGTGGCAGCCCCCAGGGAAGACGTGTGTGTTGATTATGCTGCTAATGACCCCACGCCCAATGAGACAGCAATTCCCTTCAACAAATAAAACGTCCGCTTGGCCAACTGCCAAGGGAGAGCCAGAGTCCTGCTTCACAGAGGACTGTGTGCACATGGAGTGGGAGGCTGTCCAGGTCTCACCGCAGGTGGAAATGGCCACCAGCACCCCATGTTTTCCTACAAAAAGCTGCTTCTCTCCCAGTTTTATGAATAACAGGACGCACATGGCTACCCACCCTGGAACCCAGGGCCAGCAGCCTTTCCCACGTTCCCTCTGCCACCCAGGAGGCGGGGCCTCGGGAGCTGCCGAGGCCCCAGAGGGGTGGGAAGGCGCTGCAGAGTGGAGGGTGTGCCCCCCCACGTCCACCCAGCTTCCCACAGGAGCCAGCATCCCCCACACTTTTTCGCTGTTATTTGAGACCGGGTCTTGCTCTGTTGCCCAGGCTGGAGCACAGTGGTGGGATCACAGCTCACTACAGCCTTGACCTCCCAAGTCCAAGCAGTCCTCCTACCTCAGCCTCCTGGATTAGATGCACCACAGGCACGCCTCACTGCACCCGGCTATTTCGTAGAGACGAGGTCTCAATATGTTGCCCAGGCTGGTCTCAGATTCCTGGGCTCAAGCGATCCTCCCACCTTAGCCTCCCAAAATGTTGGCATTACAAATGTGAGTTGCCACACCCAGCCTCGTCCCCGAATTCCCGTTAGGTGCCAGGTCGCCCCAAGGCCATGCTGGCCTACCCTGCACTCTGTTGCCTGGGCCTGGCCCTCTGGAAGCTGGTCCTGGTGTCCTCCATGTTGGGGATCACACGGGTGGGGGGAGCTGGAGGATTCACCTTCCCCACATGTACGAATCCATTCCCACACTGCTAGGAAGACACTGCCAGAGATTGGGTAATTTATAAACAAAAGAGGTTCGGCCAGGCGCAGGGGCTCACACCTGTAATCCCATCACTTTGGGAGGCTGAGGCGGGCAGATCACCTGAGGTCAGGAGTTCAAGACCAGCCTGGCCAACACGGTGACACTGTGTCTCGACCAAACATACAAAAATTAGCCGGGTGTGGTGGCGCACGCCTGTAATCCCAGCTACTCGGGAGGCTGAGGCAGGAGAATCGCTTGACCCTGGGAGGTGGAGGCTGCAGTGAGCCGAGATCACACCACAGCACTCCAGCCTGGCGACAGAGCAAGACTGTGTCTCAACAAACAGAAAATACGAAAATTAAAAGAAGAGGTTGAATTTGCTCCCAGTGCTACAGGGCTGGGGAGGCCTCAGGAAACACGATCATGGCGGAAGGCGAAGGGGACGCAGGCCCCTCATGGGGCAGCAGGTGAGAGCGCAGAGGGGGGAGCCACCACTTATAAACCTTCAGCCCTCGTGAGAACTCACTATCCCTCGAACAGCATGGGGGAAGCCCTCCCCCCACGATCCAGTCACCTCCCCCCCTTGATACGGGCATTACAGTTGGAGCCGAGATTTGAGTGGGGACACGGAGCCACGCCATATCACCCCCCCCCAACCCACCCGCCAGGCAGCTCCTGGGCCCCCAAACCTAAAACCGGGTTCTATGGTGAGAACCAAGGACGGTGCTGCTCTGGGAGGGTGGCTCTGGGAGGGTGGCCCTGCGGGGCGGGGGGCGGGAACCCCTGTGGGCCCCGGTCCCCTAGCCCTGTGCGTGACGGGGGCACCTGGCCTGGTGTGTCCTTCGGGCCTTGGAGACCACGGCCACACAGACCCCCTAACGCACAACCTGTCCTGCAGCCCAGGCAGGCAGATGCCACCTCTCCACTCCTGAAGCCCCACTAGGCAGGCGCACAGGTCAAGCCACCTCTCCTTCCCCGCTTCCCGGGGGAGAGCTGAGTAAGCGTTTTGAAATCAGACGTTAGGAAAAATTAGCTAATTTAGGAAAACTCCATTCCCCTCCCCTGCTCACCCGTCTCTCCAGGAACCCCTGCCCTGGGGTCAGTACCAGGTTGGGGCACCTGCTGGCCCACGTGGGCTCACAGGCCCCACCTCCAGCCCACCCGCCCCTCACAGGCCTCCCTGAGCCACATACCTGGTTACGGGCTGGAAAGTATCCCTTTGTCCTTCAACCCCTGAGGGTCCCACAAGAACCTGGAAATGAGGGCTGCGGGCGCTGAAGGGTGATCTCCCAAAACACACCCAGGCCAGGCCCAGTGGCTCACGCTGTAATCCCAGCACCGGGCACCGAGGGGAAGGATCACTTGAGCCCAGGAGTTTGAGACCAGCCTGGGCAACACGGAGAAACCCTGTCTCTAATAAAAGTAAAGATAAGGCTGGGCGCGGTGGCTCACGCCTGTCATCCCAGCACTTTGGGAGGCCGAGGTGGGCAGATCATGAGGTCAGGAGTTCGAGACCAGCCTGGCCAACATGGTGAAACTCCTTCTCTGCTAAAACTACAAAAATCAGCTGGTCGTAGTGGTGTGCTGTAATCCCAGCTACTCAGGAGGCTGAGGCAGGAGAATCTCTTGAACATGGGAAGCGCAGGTTGCAGTGAGCTGAGATTGCACCACTGTACTCCAGCCTGGATGACAGAGCGAGACCCTGTCTCAAAAGTAAAGATAAGGCCAGGTGCACTGGCTCACGCCGGTAATCCCAGCACTTTGGGAGGTTGAGGCCGATGGATCACCTGAGGCCAGGAGTTCAAGACCAGCCTGGCCCACATGGTGAAACCCCATCTCTACTAAAAATACAAAAAATTAGCTGGGCATGGTGGGGACTCCTGCACTCCCAGCTACTCAGAAGGCTGAGGCTGGAGAGTCATTTGAACCTGGCAGGCAGAGGTTGCAGTGACCCGAGATCCTGCCACTGAACTCCAGCCTGGGCAACAAGAGAAAAATCCATCTCAAAAAAATAAATAAATAAATAAAGTAAAATGAAAATAACAGTAAAGATAACTTATCCTGGCATGGCGGCACGCACCTATAGTTCCAGCTACTTGGGAGGCTGAGGCAGGAGGACCGCTTGAGCCCCGGAGGTTGAGGCTGCAGTGAGCTGTGAGTGCACCACTGCTCTCCAGCCTGGGAAAAGAGTAAGATGCTGTATTAAGAAAAAAAAATTTAGAGCGGTGCAGTCACAGGCCAAGGAGGCCTGGAGCCCCTACAACCTGGAGGAAGTTTCTGCAGCCTCCAGAGGGAGCGTGGCGGCTGACACTGTGACCTCAGATGTGTGGCCTCCAGAGCTGGGAGGGGACGCAGCTCTGTCCCTTACCCACTGGCTTGTGATCCCTTCTGAGGCTGAAACTTTGACACCAACCCAGGGGAGGGTACCAGGGGGCTCTACCAGTCTCATGACCCCTGATCTGCAAGAGGATGCTGGCACAGACCTCCCACCCAACCACAGGGGGTGGCTGTAGGCAAAGGGGAGTCCTGTGGGTGCCCCCAGAGCAGACGCCCCCACCAGGCACCCATCCCAGCCCACGGAAAGGAGGTGCCACACACGGTCACGGCAGCACGGCAACCTGGGCTCCAGCCGGCCTCCCCGTGTCCCCAGCCGGCCCTCGTGTCCTCCCATGCCCCCCCCCCGGACCCACGCAAGCCCCGGGCTCCCAGGCTGTGGCTCAGGGATTAGCACACGGGAAGTACGTGGTAAATACTGGCTAATGATGATGATGAAATAGAGAGCAGGGACCCCAGAGGCGCCAGGCTGGCACTAGAGCCCAGGGGCTCCAGGGAAATGTCTGCCAGTTAATGAAGAACGCTCCAGCGGCTGAGCCCCCACCCAGCTCCACCCAGACCAGCGGAGGAAGCTCACCTCAAGACCCTTCCCAAACCTCGACAGCACTCCTCCCTCTCACATCTTCTGCAAACCCACTCCATGGCACTGCAGTGGCACTCAGTTTCTTTTGCGTGCTTTTTCTTTTTTTTTTTTGAAACGGAGTCTCGCTCTGTCACCCAGGCTGCAGTTCAATGGTGCCATCTCGGCTCACTGCAACCTCAGCCTCCCGGGTTCAAGCAATTCTCCTGCCTCAGCCTCCCGAGTAGCTGGGACTACAGGCGCGCGCCACCACGCCCGGCTAAGTTTTGTATTTTTATTAGAGCCAGGATGTGGTCTCGAACTCTTGATCTCATGATCCATCCGCCTGGGCCCCCCAAAGTGCTGGGATTACAGGCATGAGCCACCGGGCCCGGCCCCCTGCTCTATTTTTAAAAGAACATATTTCAGGCGCCTCATCTCCAAGCGTGGCCAGGTATTGCCAGCTGGCGTGGTGGCTGAGGCCTGGGAGTCCACCTGGCCCAGGTGCTGCGGAAAGCTCCTCCCTGCAGCAGAGGAAGAAAGTCCTGTCTGACCCAGAAGAGCAGCTGCAGGTGATGGAGGAGACCCCACCGGCAGGTGCGGGCAAGTGCAGGCGTGCCCAGGCCGTCTCTAGGTGGGGACGCTTGTCGGAATCAGGGCCTAGAAGCCCGGGGAGGGTGCGGCGCAGGCTGGGACCTAGGATGTGGCCACTGAGATCTCCACAGGCTGAGCCTGCCCGGGCCAGAAAGATGCCAGCCTCCATCCAGGAGTTTCCTGAAAAGTGCCCATAAAACCGGCCGTTAGACGTGTAACCGGACATATGATGAACAGCAGCTTAAAAGCGAGTCGGCCGGGCGCGGTGGCTCACGCCTGTAATCCCAGCACTTTGGGAGGCCGAGGCGGGCGGATCACGAGGTCAGGAGTTCAACACCAGCCTGGCCAACACGGTGAAACCCCGTCTCTACTAAGAATACAAAAAAATTAGCCAGGTGTGCGCCTATAGTCGCGGCTACTTGGGAGGCTGAGGCAGGAGAATCCCTTGAACCCGGGTGGCAGAGGTTGCAGTGAGCCGAGATCGCGCCACTGCACTCCAGCCTGAGCGACAGAGCGAGACTCCGTCTCAAAATAAATAAATAAATAAATCTCATTTCTAGGCTTCCTGGGGAAAAAAAGGTAAAAAAAAAAAAAAAACAGCGAGTAGGCCAGCAGAGCCGCGTTTCAGGCTCTCCCAGGGGCATGGACTTTTCCAGGCTGGTCTCCGAGATTACGGAAAGGGGGCTGGAGGCCCTGGGAGCGGCGCCCCAGGAAGGGGAGGCATCGCGCCCCACGCCTGCTTCTTCCCTGCCTGAGTTCCCCACACGAGCTGAGCGCCTACTGTGTGCTAGGCGCGCTCTGGGTTTTTGGGTTGCACCCAGGAGCACCTGGTCCGCAGGGGACGCAGCGGATGACGAAGTGGACGGAGCGAGGATCCCCTCCGCTTCCTTGTGAGGGCAGAGACACTCCGGGGCCGGAGCTGCGGCGGTGGCCCGGCCGCCCCCTGCATCCCAGACCCGGGGCCCGGAACCCGCGGGAGGCGCAGGAAGGGGTCGGTCCCGGGTTCCCGCGGGCGGGCCGGGAGCCGCAGTCTCCGAGTTCGTCAGCAGAGGGCGCCGGCCGTGGGGCAAAGTGCGCAGGCGCTCTGGGGGCGCTTTCCGGCAGCGTGGCGGAACAGACCCGTTGTTTCGCGCCACTTGGCGACACCTGCGCGCGGCGGCAGTGCGGCCGTCATGGCGTCGCCCTTCAGCGGGGCGCTGCAGTTGACGGACTTGAATGACTTCATCGGGCCGTCTCAGGTGGGCCGGCCTGGGCGGGCGGGGACAAGGCTACGCTCGGTGCCCTCTTGCGCGGAGGGAAATTGCTCTGCGCCCCCACTTCCTCTCCTGAGGAATGAGATCCGAATCCCGGGAGCCCGGTCGGGGCCGTCGTCCCGGCGCGGGGCCTCAAACACTGCGGCCCGCATCTTATCAACAGGGAAACTGAGGCCAGGGAGGGCGGCGTCCCCCAGCCCACTCCTGTGCCCCCCGGTGTCCGGGCGGGCTGCGCGGGAGGGTCCACGGGTCGCGGGCTCGCGTCAGCCTGCCCGGCCCAGCGGAGGCGGCGGAGGCGGCTCCCCACCCCTCCCTAACCCTAACCCTAACCCTAACCCGACACAGCCTTTACAACCGTATAAACGGACGCGGCGGGGACCCCACCTCAGTTGCGGGCGGTGACGGGGCCCGCTACATGCCCCGCAATGGCTCCTCAGTAGAGCTATCCTTGACGTCACCCTGGTGGGCTGGACAGCTACCCTTGAACTCGGGAGGCCGCAGGTGCCGTTATCTCGGTGCACCTGCCTGTCCGTGACCAACAGCTGTGCGGGGCCAGAGCTGAGCAGGGCCAGAAGCGGGGCTGCTGGGAGCGCTTCCAGCAGGGATGAGCTGGGAGGCAGCTTTCTGGGCTGATAGGGTTCTCTAGGATCAAGGAGAGGGAGAGAAATGAACTTGTTTCCTGGGCACTGGGCAAGAGGTGACCGTCACACAAATCCAAGCACACGTCCTGTCAGTGGCTGGTGCAACACTCTGGCCTCTGTGTTGATCATACCTCCTGTTCACATGAAAGGTGTGAAAGTCATTGTGGGTGGTATCTCCGTGGGTGGGTAGTTTGCAGCCGCCATTAGTGCTGGCCTTCGTGCAGACTGGGACCTTCAGTGCCGCAGGAAGTTGGAAACCGTGCCGTGTGTGAGAGCGGTGGGCAGGAGGAAGACACTGGGACCAGCCTCAGTCCCTGAGTGTACGGCTCCCGGCAGAGCCTTCAGGCCGTGTGTCCGGGCAGCCATCCTTGAGGCCCCGCCTCCCCGAGAGCCTCTGCCCACTCACAGGCCCTGACTTGGGGTGTCTTCCTGGTCTAGGAGTGCATCAAGCCTGTGAACGTGGAAAAAAGGCTGGGAAGTGGCGTGGCCAAGATTCGCATTGAAGATGACGGGAGCTACTTACAAGTTAACCAAGTAAGGCACGGGAGGCTGCTCCACCGTCTCTCCTGCCTGGCTGATCTGAAACACTTTTCACTGACCCTGAGACACTTTAAGTCTCACGAGTCCATTCCCACTGGTCGAATTCGCCTGCCGTCTGGGAGGCTGGGGGTCAGGGTTCCTGGGGCAGGTGAGTGGGTGGTACCAAGGGGAACAGCGAGCTTGATCTGCTCAGCACAGGGGCTCTTCTGCAGAGATGGTGGATCCTGTCTGCCCGTTCCCCCTAGTTCTAATTGTGTAAGATTTTCTAGTTCAGATCCCCTCACTCCTAAAGAGTAGTACTTCCTCTCTAAATGATAAGATCCTGATGAAACTGTTAAGATTCAGGCCAGGTGCAGTGGCTCACGCTTGTAATCCCAGCACTTTGGGGATCAAAGTGGGGCTGCAGATCACCTGAGGTCAGGAGTTCGAGACCAGCCTGGCCAACATGGCGAAACCCTGTCTCATTGTGGCGTGTGCCTGTAATCCCAGCTACTTGGGAGGCTGAGGCAGGAGAGTCACTTGAACCCAAAAGATGGAGACTGCAGTGAACCGAGATCACGCCACTGCACTCCAGCCTGGGTGACAGAGACTCCATCTCAAAAAAAATTCACCCAACTGTCTGCCACTTGGACTTTAGAAAACATCTGCCTGATCTCTAGAATCCTTGCACCAAGAGATTATTTCCAGCCCAGCACCAGGAGCCCACAACGGAAGGCACCCCCGGAAGGTGCTGGGGTGTTGGCAGGCCCTGCCATCAGCACAGTGGCAGTTGATTTGCAGGAGCCTGTCAGCCTCTGCCCAGCACCCTGTGGCAGGCGAGGTTTGTGCCTTTAGGCAGAGCCAACGCAGGAGTATAGGGGGAGTTCAGCTTGTGACTGTGTGACGCACGGGCATAGCAGAGAACTGGGCTGCGAGGGGGTTCCTGCCTTGCTCCTCTGACTGCGTTCCAGCCCCTGCAGCTCTCCTGGCCCTGCTCAAACCACTCCTGCCCTTGTAGGAGTAGCTGGGGGAGCTGCAGCTGGGTGCATTTTGCATCTAAGAAAAGTTGCTAAGGGATGTCCTGGAGGCCCCCCCCACTTGAACACCATGGTCCTGCATCTGTTTGGCTGAGTCTGACGATTGTTTCTGTCCTTAGGGGCCAGGCTCCCAGGTTTCCTCTCTGCTCACCTCTCCTCCTGTCCCTCTGTCCTCTCCTCCTTTGTCCTCAGCCTTCCCGCCTTCTCCTTTCAGAGCCCACCTTCAGCATTTTCCTGCCCCCGCAGCACCGACTGTGCACCCGGGCCAGCACCCCCTCCAGGACCCCATGGGCGGGCGGGGTGGCTGCTGCTCCACTGGGACACCAATGGCAGGCCTCATTCGTGTGATTCTGACACACTCACCAAGTCGCACCAGAAAGTCGACCTCGATGGCATTATGAAAAGCTAGAGCGTGGATGCGCATTTTTCTAATACATAATCTGATTTTTAAAAATTAAGCGGCACACAAGCCCAGCCGGCAACCGTGTTGGTTACAATCAAGGACTCCGCTGCCTCATGCGGAGGGGGCCCCCCCCTCGAACCCAGTTCTCCCTCGCAGGACGGCGGGACCCGGAGGCTGGAGAAGGCCAAGGTCTCGCTCAACGACTGCCTGGCGTGCAGCGGCTGCGTCACCTCCGCAGAGACTGTGCTCATCACCCAGCAGAGCCACGAGGAGCTGAAGAATGTTCTAGATGCTAACAGGGTAAGTGGTGGGCAGCCTGGGGACTCGGCTTTAACCTGAAATCCACCCCAGCAGCCGACGACAACGCGTTTTGCCCAGGGCAGCTCGTCAGGTGTCGCCGTCTTGTGTCTGCAAGTGGTGCCTGCCTTTTGAGGCTTGGCATCTCAGTGATTTACTTACCAGTCTGCTCCGGGGGGTAACATGTCGGGCCCCAGACTTTGGGTTCTAAGTATAATCAAAATGAGTCCCTTGCTGGGTGCAGTGGCTCACGCCTGTAATCCCAGCACTTTCGGAGGCCAAGGCAGGTGGATCACCTGAGGTAGGAGTTCAAGAATGCCCTAGCCAACATGGTAAAACCCCATCTCTACCAAAAGTACAAAAATTAGCCGGGTGTGATGGCGCATGCCTGCAGTCCCAGCTACTCAGGAGGGGGGAGGCAGAATTGCTTGAACCCAGGAGACAGAGGCTGCAGTGAGCCAAGATCATGCCAGTGCACTCCAGCCTGGGTGACAGAGTAAGACTCTTAAAAAAAAAAAAAAAGACACCCCTGGCTAGGCACAGTGGTTCATGCCTGTAATCCCAGCTACCCAGGAGGCCGAGTCACAAGATCTCTTGAACCTGGGAAGCAGAGGATCACAGCACTGCACTCCAGCCTAGGCAACGGAGCGAGACGCTGTCTAAAAAAAGAAACTTGATGGAGCTAGCGTGCCCTCTCCCCAGCCGACGGCGTCACACCATTCCCGGGCTCTGGCCCCCGGGAGTCGGCATGAGGCCAGCACAGTAAGCAGCGTCTTCCCCTTGCTTTGCAGGCGGCAGTGCCCGGTCAGCAGAGGCTGGTTGTGGTTTCTGTCTCGCCACAGTCGAGAGCGTCGCTGGCTGCACAGTTCCAGCTGAATCCTACAGACACCGCCAGGAAATTAACCTCATTCTTTAAAAAAATAGGTAGGCTTTGAACCCGGGGTACACACTGCCGCTCCAAACCCAGGGGGCGTCTGAGCGAGCCGACGCTCCTCGTGCCTCTGAGTCACTGACATGCCACCCTGCCCTGAGCTTCAGCGCCACAGGAACTGTGTGTTCCCTCTGTGACCTCAGCCTGAAGTTTTGATTTGGCATTTGAGAGCAGCGCCTTGGAACAGAAAACGTCTGCATTCTGGCTGTGCACTTTCTCTAAGTTGGGGCTCACCGCCTCCTGGTACTTTTTAGCTGATATGATTAAGGCACTCTCTTCAGGGCTCTGTCAGGTTCAGCTCAGGTCAGCTTCGGTTGACTTCGGTTGTGTGCCTAGCGCAGGGCTGGGGGAGGACCTGGGTGTCTTGAGAGGCCCCAGCTAACCAGGCTGCAGTGCCCCGTGGCGGGCTGCCCTGCCTCACTGGGAATGAAGGGGCTGCACCTCGTGGTTGCTGTGTCTTCACCGGGAACCGCCATGTCCAGCCCTTCATTCCTGTGAGGGAAGGCTGTGCGCCTGGCACCCGGCAGACTGCCTGTCATCCATTTCGGCCGGGTCCCTCACATAGGAAACCCGTTTGCACTGGCAGGTGCCCCATGGCTCCTGTCTGACCCACATGCAGCTGGTGCCTGACTGCTCTGGCTGGGAGCCAGTGTCCCAGGGAAAACCCAGCCTGGGGCTAACCCACCTGAATAGGAAGCAAGTTCACAGATTTTTACCTCCAGATCACGGGCAGGTGGGACACAGTGATTGCAAGGCCAGTCCTCCGACCAGGGCTCATTTGAGGCAGGAATGGCGGGTCAGGCAGGGAGAGAGAGGAAGCCCCGGGCCGGTGCCTGCTGGGGTCCAGGACACTCTCAGGCAGGTTTACTGCTGGGCTTGCAGCCGGCAGGTGCTCCAGGAGTCCTGCTGTGTGTGGGGTGGCCCCTGTGCAGAGTCCGAGGGGCCAGTCCAGCAGGCTGTGTCCTGCTGTGCCCTAGGGAGGGTCACCAGGAGTGGCGTACATGGCAGTTCCCTGAATCGGCCACGCTGAGGAGCCAGGAGGGTGGCTTCAGGAGGTCACCACGGTGGCGCTGATGCTTTGGCATGGGAAGCGGGTACCTACCACACATGGCCCCCCAGCAGCACCACGGGGGTCCCCACGCCGGCTCGTGCGCGAGTGGGCGTCCTGCGTGGGGTTACACAGGCCCCTCCTTCCAGGAGTGCACTTCGTCTTCGACACAGCCTTCTCAAGGAACTTCAGCCTCCTGGAGAGCCAGCGAGAGTTCGTGCGGCGATTCCGAGGACAGGCCCTGCCCGTGCTGGCCTCCGCCTGCCCAGGTGTGCTCATGTGCAGGTGGTGTCACGTTCAAGTGACGTGAAAAAGGGACATGATGTGGACAGGAGTGACAAGGTGGGGTGGGGGCTGGGGACGCAAGCGGTTCTGAAGGGCAGGATAGAAACGTCGGCTCACATGGCGTTTTCTGGAGAAGGAGCTGCCTGCCTTGGGAGCCGCCCGAAGTCACCTCAGGTCCCCTAGGCAGCGCTCGCCTGCACCCGAGCCCCGCGTGGGGGTGGGAGAGAACAGGAACCAGGGCTCTTTCACGTCATCGTGATCTGTGCCAGCGGGCCGCCCCTGGAATGTGGTGCTAATGCCGGTGGGTGCGGAGGCTGCCGTGCGCCCCCGCCAGCCCCGTGTGCCCCTGTCGCCTCAGGCTGGATCTGCTACGCCGAGAAGACCCACGGCAGCCTCGTCCTGCCCCACATCAGTACCGCCCGGTCGCCGCAGCAGGTCATGGGCTCCCTGGTCAAGGACTTCTTTGCACGGCAGCAGGTAACAGCGTTGGGTCAGCCCCAGGCTCAGCCTGGGGGAGCAGCCAGAAGTGACTGCACTGGCCGCTGGCTGCGAGGCTGCAAGAAACAGAGTCCTCTGCATGGGGTTCTGCCTTCCCGGGTGCACCTCCGCCCTCCTTCCTTCCTGGTTCAGGCCCTTCCTCTCCGGCTGGGCAACAGAGCACCACGTTCTGATCCAGAGTTGCACACCGCTCACCCAGAGGCAGCCAGGCCTGAGGCTGAGGGAGCAGGAGGCTCCAGGCAACCCAGGCTAGGAGCCCACCCCTTGGGCTACCAGGTCCACCAGGGCACCCAGTAGGGCCCCCCACCTGAGGCCCAGCCGGATCTGAGCCTGACGCTACTCAGCCAGCAGGGGGCGGGAGAGGGCGAGGGTGGCCCTGGTGGTACCTGGGCCTGGAGCGCCCTTGTCCCCTGCAGCCCCTCCCGCCCCATCTGGACGCAGAATTTCACCTGGGGCTGGTTGGTTCCCCGTGACATCCTTTTCCCCGCCCAAGGTGCAGTGAGAGGGCCTGAGCTGAGCCTCGGAAGGCTCTTTCTTCCCCATTGGCCTTGGCTGTTAGGGAGCACAGGCATGCTGGGAACAGGTCAGTGTCATTTTCTGTGACAGCCAGGGACACATCCGAAGAGACGGCAGGAGGCTTGCTGGGAAACAGGGTGAGGCTGCTGGTCCTTTGGGGTCTGGCCTGGCCATAGGATGGCTGAGATCCAGGCTGCGCCTCGGCCACCTCACTGCTGGGACTGGGGGAGACTCAGGTTTCCTTCTCCTCGTAGCACGTGACCCCCGACAAGGTCTACCACGTCACGGTGATGCCTTGCTACGACAAGAAGCTGGAAGCCTCCAGACCCGACTTTTTCAACCAGGAGCACCAGACACGGGACGTGGACTGTGTCCTCACCACAGGTGTGGTCACGCTGGGCGGCCCTGAGCCAGGCCTCCAGCCTCCTGGTCTGGTTCCTGAGCCCTGGGCACAGGTGGCGACTGCCCAGGATCCTGCCTGCAGGGGCCCTGGCTGGAGCTTGGGGGCTCACGTACCCCCATCTCTCAGCTTGGAGCCCGTCTCAGGGACCTGTGCAGATGGGCCCCCCGCAGGACCTCCTTGTTGGCTCTGAAATGAGTCCTCGGAGGCGGAAGAGATTCTCCAGTGCAGCCCCAGCTCCCATTACTCACCCATTACTGAGCTGAGCAGCCCCACAGTCTCCCAAATATAAGGCGGAAAAGCAAACTGCCCGAGAGGCTGGACAGACGGATGCTGGATGGGCATAGCAGCCATGCCCGCCGCCACACCTCCCTGGGCAGGACCAGGCAGCCTCCAGAGGGGCTTCAGAAGTGACCGGGTCTGGCCTCCCACCATGGGCTGGGTGGACATTTGGGACCCTCTGGGGCCCAACTGCAGATGACTGCTAGGGAGGCAGGTAGCTTGGATGTTCTCTGACTTTATTTCGGGATCTCAGCTGAAGGGCGTCTGTGCTATGGCTTCCTTGCAGGAGAAGTGTTCAAGCTCCTGGAGGAAGAAGGCGTCTCCCTGCCCGACCTGGAGCCCGCCCCTCTGGACAGCCTGTACGTATGTCTGGCACCAAGAACCGTTATTCTAGCTTCTAACACTGCCTCTGGAGAGCGTTCCCCGCCTCCTCCTTGCTCTGGGCTTGCTTCCCCCACAGCCCGTCTCAGCGTCCACAGAAGTGGCTGAGTGGCCGGGAGCTGTGGCTCACACTTGTAATCCCAGCACTGTGGGAGGTCGAGGTGGGTGGATCACCTGAAGTCAGGAGTTCAAGACCAGCCTGGCCAACATGTTGAAACCCTGTCTCTACCACAAATACAAAATTTAGCCAGGCGTGGTTGTGGGCACCTGTAATCCCAGCTACTTAGGAGACCGAGGCAAGAGAATCGCTTGAACCTGGGAGGTGAAGGTTGCAGTGAGACGAGATCGCACCACTGCAGTCCAGCCTGGGCGACAAAAGCAAACTCCATTCCAAAAAAAAAAAAGTAGTGGCTGAGCCCCCATGGTGCCAGAAAGTGGCTGGCCCCCCGTGATGGCCAGGGACACAAGAGCTGTTCCTCTGTGCCTGTGACGGCTCCCCACCTGGAAATGCAAACACGCAAGTGCTCGGGACGTCGGCAGGCAGCAGCCACAGCTGTGCTGAGGCCTCTCCCCTCCTTGCCAGGTGCAGCGGTGCCTCTGCAGAGGAGCCCACCAGCCATCGGGGAGGGGGCTCCGGGGGCTACCTGGAGCACGTGTTCCGGCACGCGGCCCGAGAGCTCTTTGGAATCCAAGTGGCTGAGGTTACCTACAAACCCCTAAGGTCAGTGGGATGGGCCAGATCTCTGGGTGGAGTGGCCACATGGCCCACTGCCTTCCTCAGGCTGCTGCCTCGCCCGGGGTCCTCCCACAGAGGTGGGGTGGGTGGAGGCCAGCCGGCAGGGTTTGGAGGGGACCCTGGGCACAGGCAGGGCCTTCCTGGCTGTGAATGCACCAAAGCGCTGCAGGCCTCAGTCTGCCCATTGTGGGGAATGGGGACCCTGAGCCCAGGAGGCCAGCGTGGGCAAGGGTGGCGGGTACCTGGCGTGGGGCATGCGACGCCATGTCCCAGGAGGGAGGGCTGGGGCCTCACAGACATCCCTGGGGAGGGAGGCCCATCTTACAGATAGGGAGCCCAAGGCTGGGGGTGAGGTCACCTGCCGCACTCCTGGAAGTGAGCTTTCCGCCCTCTCTGTCCTCCTGGTCCTTCCCCCTGCCCAGTAGAGAGGGACGGAGCACTGGGAGCTGCCTGGTCGTCTCCTAGCCCCAGCAGGCCTCCCCTTCCAGGCGGACCGGAGCCGGGTGGCTCTGCCACACAAACCCTGTCTGTGTCCCCAGGAACAAGGACTTCCAGGAGGTGACGCTGGAGAAGGAGGGCCAGGTGCTGCTGCATTTTGCGCTGGTCTACGGCTTCCGCAACATCCAGAACCTGGTGCAGAGGCTGAAGCGCGGGCGCTGCCCCTACCACTACGTGGAGGTCATGGCCTGCCCCTCAGGTAGCTCCCGCGAGGGACAGCACACGAGGGCCCCTCCTGGGACCAGAGCTGTGGGCCACCGTCCAGCAGGCTGCGAGTGGGAACAAGTGGGGCATGGGCGCCCGGTCACCTCCCTGCTCCCGGTGGTCAGGAGGCTTGGCCAGGGCGCATGCTGTCACCCACGTGTCCCGTCTGCTCTGCCACAGGCTGCTTGAACGGCGGGGGCCAGCTCCAGGCCCCAGACAGGCCCAGCAGGGAGCTCCTCCAGCACGTGGAGAGACTGTACGGCATGGTCCGGGCGGAGGCACCCGAGGACGCACCTGGGGTTCAGGAGCTGTACATGCACTGGCTGCAAGGCATGGACTCGGAGCGCACGGGCCGCCTGCTGCACACGCAGTACCACGCCGTGGAGAAGGCCAGCACTGGCCTGGGCATCCGGTGGTAGGGGCTGTGGGACCCAGACTCCCAGGAGGCCTTGCGCGTGCGTGACAGCAGAACCACATGCCCAAGACCCCAGGCCTCCCCCAAAATTCTCAGTTGCAGGGTGTGCTGGGACCCAAGTAGGAGCCACGACTGGCCAGGACCGCGGCCACCCCATCACCTCCAGTCCGGGTGCCTATGGGTTCCCCACTGGCTCTGCCCAGCTGGGGTGGGGCGGCCCAGGCAGCAGAAGGCTCCCTGAGGTCCCAGAGCCTCTTCCACTGTCCCTGGGCCGTAGCCCACAGGTGCACCCAAGTGCGTAAGGGGCTTCAGCCTGTCCTGGGGTTGCCTGAAGCAGAACAAGATGGGTTCTCACCCCCGACTTCTAGAGGCTTCCCCTGAAGCTCTGCGAAGAAGGTGGGAGACAGAGCTGGTCCCCACCGGGCCCCCTGGAAAGCAGGGGCAAGCCCGAGGGCCGAGCCGAGGACAACAGGCATCACTGGCTGCGTCATACCCCAGCCGGGTCCCCACCAGGCCCGTCTCCCAGCGCTTACGTCTAATAAAGGCACCCCTCCTCAAATGCGCCTCTGAAAACAGCTCCTCTCCTGGCAGCACTGAGAACGGCCTTTCAAAGCTTTATTCGTGGTTCAGAAGCCCCGTGCGTCCCACTTCCCAGACACTCAGGTCTCCAGGCCCACACGGGCCCCACACAGTGGTCATGCACGTTCACCCTCTGAGGCTGGACAGCTGGCAGGCCAGAGCCTCGAAGAAACTTCCAGAGGTGGCCCTTGCGTGGGTCCAGCTGGCCGAGGTCACGAAGAGGGATGTGAGACCCAGCCCTGTGAGGGTCTGGGGGGGGGGGGGGGCTCACTTGTTGGGGGCTGCACTCAGGAGCCCCCACTGCAGCGCAAGGAGGGCCCGTGCCTGTGGCTGCCGTGGCTCGCCTGCCTGTTCGAAGCGCGCCCGCTCTTTGCAAAGCGCCTCCAGGACGTCGGCGGGGACTGCCTTCCCCGTGAACTTGCGCACCGGCTCCTCTCTGCGGGAGGGGTGCAGTGAGGCGTGGGGCCCACCACCGACGCGGGAGGGTGGGCAGGAAGGCACTTAATGAGCAGCCTCCCCCGAGCCAGGGGGTGCTCAGCCCTCCACGAGGCCCCCAGATGCGTTCCTAAGGGTCCGCATGCCTGCCGAGGCCCCAGACAACGGCCATACTCACGCCACCCGCAGGAAGGGGTTGTAGAGGCGCTCCTCGCCCAGAGTCGAGGGCACTGTGGGCACATCGTCCTCGTCCCTCTTCTGGAGTGACCACAGGCCCTGGTCATCATTGGGGCTTGTCTGAGAGCCCCTCGAAGCCTGTCCTCCCCCACCCTCCAGCCGAGGCGGGAGGGGCCGTGCCTTAGCCCAGGACAGCTTGGCTCTCACGTGGTCGTTGCAGGGCTCCACTTTCTGCGCAAACTCCAGGTTGCTGAGCGTGTGCTCGTGGCCGCAGAACACCTTCTGGAGGAAGAGCCTCGGTGAGCGCGCACGCGGCCGGGAACCCGGGAAGGTCCTCGCGCCGCTGCCTGGCCTCCCCCGCCCGGTCTGCCCTCTAGTGGGCATTCACTCTACACCCTGGCGCAGTGCGGGTTCGGAGCGTGGAGGATGTGCCCACGGGAAAGGAGGGGAGGACCCAGGCCTGCTCACCGTCTCGGGGGGGCAGGGTGCCCAGCTCGGCCAGGCTCTGGTACATCTGCTGGGCGCTGCCCTCCAGGCACGAGCCGCAGCCGCCCACCAACAGCGCATCCCCTGGCGGGGGGAGGGCGGGTCAGAGCAGAGGGGGGCGGGGCCGGCGGGAGGCGGGGTGGACGCGCTCCGCGCTGCGGGTACCGGAGAACAGGGCGGGTGGGTCCGGGCAATCGTCCTCCCACAGGAAGTAGCTCATGTGGCCGGAGGTGTGGCCAGGCGTCAGGAGGCAGCGCACGTGGATGGCCCCAAACTGCGGCGGAGGAGCAGGCGGACCTGTGAGGGCGGGCGGTCCCGGGGCGCCCACCCCGCCCTCCCGGGGGCGCGCGCTCACCCGCAGCTCCTCGCCGTGCGCCAGCCTGCGCGTCAGCGAGAAGATGCGCTCGTCCGCGCCCAGCACCGCCAGCCCGGGACGCAGCCGCGCCAGCTCCGGGTTTCCCCGCGCGTGGTCCCTGCGGACGGGCGGGCGGGGCCAGGTCAGGTCCGGGGTGGGGTGGGGCGGGGCGGCGTCCTCCCGCCTACCCCCCGCCCCGCCGGCGCTCACCAGTGATGGTGGGTGGTCAGCACGGCGGTCAGAGACACCCCCTCCCGGCCCACGATATCCAGCAGCTGAAAGGGACGGGAGTGGAGATGACACAGACGGTCCCAGTGGGCCATTCCCTCCCTCTCCATATCGGGGCGCCAGGTCTACCGCGCTCAGCGCCCTAGGCCGGCCAGGGCCCCGGGCAGCGCCGGAGAGCGGGAACCCAGCGGGCAGTAACTGCGCCCCTGCGCGTGCAGGGACGACCAGGCAGCAGGGGATGGGCGGAGGCCAGAGGCGCCCTAACTTTAGGGAGCCCCGAGATAATCGAGCAACCCCAGCCGCCAGTGACGCCGGGAGAGCAGAGCACGTGGGGAACCGCACATGCCAAGGGGTCAGAGAGGCTCCCGGGGGGCACGGCCGGGTCCCTGCCGCCCGCGGCCTGCCCTCACCCTCTTGGGCACGGCCACGTCCACGGCGACCGCCTCGCGCGTGAGCTCCTCGATGACGAGGTACATATAGTTGTCCTCAAGCACGGGGATGACTTTGACCTTCATGGTCGCGGAGCTCGGCCACCTGTGCCTGCTCCAAAACAGGCCCCCCAGCCCACGGTGCCCCTTCAGGGCGGGGCCCGCTCTCCACACCTTAGGAAGGGCTGTGCGAGGCGGGTCAGTCAACACGCGGCGGGGCAGAGGAGGAGGCTGGAGGCTCCCCAGGAACTCCCCCGGCACTGGCGTGGAATTGCACGCACGGGGCTCCTTCGAGAGCGGAACCCGGCCCCACCCGAACGCGCCCTGGCCCCGCCCCCAGCCCGTGCCCCGGCCCCCCGAAGGCCCCGCCTTCCTCCCCAGGCCCCGCCCCTCGGGCCCCCGCCCCGCCGCCAGACCCCGACCCCGGGCAGCCGCGTTTCCTCGCCGCCCGCCTCACCCGCACGGCTGCGCGGACGGCCCGAAGGACGGACAGATGGAGGCGGGGCCTCGGCCGCCGGTCACGGGGTCTGGACGGAGTGCGGCGTTGGGCTCGGGAGCCGCCAACCGCCCCCCCTCCGCGGACGCGCCTCGCCTCCGCCCGGCCGGGATCCTGCGCGCCGTGAGACCACAAGGTCCGCCAGGGGTGCGCGCGTGCCCGGTGGGGCGCTGCGCGCACATTGTGACCCCGCCGGGCCCGGCGCTGGCACCTCCTCCAGGAAGCCCTCAGGAGCCCGGGTTGAGCCAGTCGGTTCCTAGTTCTCCGTCCCCAGTGGGGACCTCTGCGCCCTCAGTTCTCAGGCCGGAGATGCAGAGATCTGTCCAGTTTGTTCACCTGCCCGTCCCAGGGATCAGCCAGCTCTGCAAGGTTCACAGAAGGTGTCCAACGAGTGTGGCCCAGGGCACCCTGCGTGCGGGGGATCGCGCTCCGTTCCGCGTGCTTGTCGCCGCACCCCAGGTTGAGTGCTTTCACGCACATGGTTCCATCTACCCAGGGGAATGTGCAGGGAGCGCTGGGCCGCATTCCCCAGAGGGGGAAACGGAGGCACAGAGAGGAAGAGCTGTCCCTCCTCCACAACCGCTGGTCTAGCCCTGCCCCCTGTGGGCGGGGCCCTGGGAGTTTCATGGGAGCAACAGAGACCTTGGCAACGCTCGCGGCAGTGCTTGTGGTGGCAGCAGCAGCCACAGGGAGGCCAGGGGTGGAGGCGGTACCCGGCTCCGAGCAGGCCAGGGTCCCCTCGCCTATGGAGCATGCAGCCACCACAGGCCCCAGGCCAGTACCTCCCCTTCAGCGGGTGGAGAATGTGAGTCCTCGGGGAAGCCGCTGCTCCTTCCATGGGGTTGGAGTCTGCCCCTTTCCCGCAGAGGCCAGAAGGGTGCAGGTCCCTGTACTGTGGGTCTGATCTCAGCCAGGGGAAGGACTTTTGCAGATCAGCCAGGCGGGGAGCAGGGCTGGTGACTGCATGGGAGTGGGGCCACAGCCCACTCTGGGGAATGGGTGGTGGTGCCTCTCCAGGTTGTGCCACGATCCAAGGACTGGCTGCCAGGAGCTCCTGGGGGCACCACAGCGTGGGCCACCAGCCTGGGGACAGAGGTCCCGCCAGGTCTAGGGCTGAGTGAGGAGCAGCAGCTGCAGGTGGGTGTGGGTGCCCAGGGTGCTGAGGAGGGAGGGTGCTGGCAGACCCCGCAGAGGCCACCTCTCACCTGGCCACCCACTGGCCACCCCACAGATCTCCAAGGAGCTCCTCGACATTCAGATCACAACCCACCGCCTGCAGGAGCAGCATGAGGCTGAAATCTTCCAGCTGAAGAGTGAGGTGATCAGCCGTGTGCCAACCTCAGTGCACAGGAAACAGAGGGGTACAGGCCCTGGACATGTGCCCTGTGTGGACATGCACATGAGAGTGGCATCCGTGGGTCTCGGCCTGCCCCATGAATGCTTCGTGCCCAGGCGTGTGCTGGGCCAATGCTCACCTCCCCCAGCAGCCCACAGGCAGGTGCACCCGCTCATGCCAGTTGTCCCACAGATCCTTCGGCTGGAGAGCCGGGTGCTGGAGCTGGAGGCTGACCCCAGGCACTGCCGGGCACCAGCCCAAGAGCGAAGACACAAAGCCCAGGAGCCTGGACACTCTGATGACCGCAGACTCCAGGTCACCATGAGCACATGGAGGGCCTGGCTGGGAGAGGCCAGATGGAAGCCTCAGGAGAGGGCTCAGTGAGACCGGGGCTCACCCACCCCTCAGCCCTTCCTGCCCTCCCCTTCCATTCAGGTGCAGCCCAAGGACTTCACGAGCCCCCAGAACAAGCAGCAGAGGCTGGGGAGCGGCGTGAGTGTGCAGCCACCTAGCTCAGGGGAGAGGGCAGCACAGGGGACCCCAAGCCTACACTCTCATCCACCGGCCCTGTGTGCCCCACAGCTGCCGGGGGGCCAGGGGCAGCTCCAGAGAGAAGTAAAGTGGGCACTGGAGCATCAGGAGGCCCGGCAGCAGGCACTGGAGACTCGTGTGTGAGTGGCCGTCTCACCTGGGGCCTGGACAGCTCAGCAGGGCCCCACTGCGGAGCAGAGAACCCCTCACCCACCATGGGCCTGCTAAGCCTCACCCTATGTCCTCAGGGCAGCCCTGGGCCAGCAGCTGCAGGGAGCCCGAGAGGAGGCCAGGGCAGCCAGGCAGCAACTGGCCACACAGGCTGTGGTGAGGTCCTGCACTGCCTGCTTGGAGATCCGGAGGGTGGGGCCCCACAAGCCCATCCAGGTCCATTCCTGGGACACAACTTGAGGGCTGCCTCTGCCCCAGGTGCTGTGCAGCTGCCAGGGCCAGCTCCGCCAGGCAGAGGCTGAGAACGCCCGGCTGCAACTGCAGCTCAAGAAGCTGAAGGAGGAGTACGTCCTGCGGCTGCAGCGCTGCGCCCGGGAGGCGGTGGTGAGCCCTGCGGGAGCACCCTGAGGCCTGGGGAGCCCAGCCTGGCCTGGGTGTGTTGGACAACTTCACGGATACCCCGTGGGCCTCCCAACTGCTCAGCTGGGGTGGGGGGTATGGCTGGAAAAGATGGGGGTGGGCCCCGTGCGGAACCAGCCCACCACCTCCAGGAGCACGCAGACAGTGCAGGCCAGGCACCGGCCAGCACGACCCTCCGGACGTTCCTGGAAGCCACTCTGGAGGACATCCGGGTAGCGCACCGCAGCCGTGAGCAGCAGCTGGCCCGGGCCGCCCGCACCTATCAAAAGCGGCTGGCAGACCTGAGCCACAGGCATGAGGAGCTGCTGGGTGCCTACAGGTGGGCCACGCGGTGACACTGGCGCCTGGGGTGGGAGGCATCTCTCAGCCTCTGTGCCGCAAAACTGAGTGTGCAGCAGGAGTGGCCCCACACAGACACCGGCCTACCCGGACAGGGCACCTGAGAACCCCAAAGCTACTTTGAATGCAGCTAGCTCGGACCTGGAACCACTGCCCGTGCCGCTGGTCACTGACTTCAGCCAGCAGGAGGACCAGGTGAAGCTAGACCCCCAGAAGCTCCAGGCCCAGGTGTCTCCAGCCCACCTGCTGCCCCACACTGGCCTGGGGGCACAGAGTCCCAGAACTTGCCCAGGCTTCATCCTGGGCTCCACAGAGACCCCAGGCCTGGGCATCTGAGGGGCCTGCCTTGTCCAGCCAACTGAGGTGTCCCCACCACAAACCTCTGCAGCACGGCCGGCCTGGGGCACTGCTGTCATCCCCCACAGAAGGGACCCAGTGATGCCTCCCAGAGGGGAGCGTCAGAGCCACAGTGAGTGCCCTCACACGTGTAGGGGAGGCCTGCTGGGAGAGGGCAGAGTGTGCCACACCTGGGACCAAGTCCCCCACGTTACTCCACCACGCCTCCTGCTGGCCAGGGTCTGATCACAGCAGTGCACTCAGTGGCATGTCCCCACCCCCCAGGTCCCTCCGTGGTACCAGGGATACTGATAATCACAGGAGAGGGAAAAGGGACCTGCTGCGGGCCTTGAACATGGAGGGTTGGGAGGGCACACCTGAGAGACGTTTCCACCAAGACCTGGAGGACCTGAGGGACGGGAGCAGGGTGCGTGGTGCCCCAGCCAGCCCGTGCCACTGGGCCTCCATGTTTGCAGCTGTACAATGGGCAGGGCTCCCCAAAGACCATCTCCCAGGGTTTAGGGCACACTGTGGGGGTGGCATCCCGCTGATGCTGGGGTACTGTCTGGACTGGCCTGTGGTTTAGCCCTCCCTGAGCAGCCAGCAGACCCCCGGGCCCCGGCCACCCCATGCACAGACGGCTCCAAGGCCTAGGCTGGGCCACAGGAGCACAGGGGGCCATGCCATCCCTTACTCACTCCCAGGAGGTGTCCCCTCCCGGCTCTGGGAACCTTAGCACAGTCACAGGTCTGCCCCAGTGTCACCATGCCACCTCTCGAAACCACTCCTCCTCCTTCTCCCCTCAGGGGCCTGCAGGCTGAATCCTGGGCCCAGATCCACCACAAGCTCCGGGACTTTGCCCGCAGCACCCAGGTAGGAGGCAAGGGCTGGCCTGGGTGCCCTCACACCACGGCCCAGCTCATGCCCTACACCCCCATGCCAGGCAGAGCTGGAACAGGAGCGGGCGCAGCTGCTGGTTCGGGCCACGATGGCTGAAGAGCAACTTTTCCAGTTGCAGGAATATGTGGATCAGCACCTGGGCAGGTGGGCACTCGGGAGGGGGAGCTGGGTGTGACCCGAGGGCCCTGGTCTGGCCAGAATGGAACATGATGGCCATCCCGGGGGCTAGAGGCAGACCCGTCCACGGCTGGGCAGGTCACTTAAGCCTGGTCCCTCTGAGCAGGTACAAGCAGGAAATCCTGAGGCTGAGGAAGCTGGCCAGTGCAGGGGACCCCTGGAAAGCGGGGGCTGTGCCTCCAGCCAAGCCCCAGGATCCAAGGACCGGCAGCTACTAGCTTGTCTCCTGAGGAGCAGAGCAGATCCCGTCACAGCCAGCCCAGAGCCCTCCCAGCCAGCCCCCCTACCAAAACATGAATCAGGATAGAACCCACAGAGTCTTTATCGTGTCTGAATATTCAGCCTTCCTGAGAAACGGGGGTCCCCGGGACAGAGGCAGAAGTAGGTCCAGGAACAGCGTGGTCCAGGGGCAACCGAGAGGAGGCGGTCTCCCCAGCCTGCCCGCCCCCAGGAACCTCATACGCCCAGACTCGGTCCAGGCCCTCGCCAAGCATGGCCACCGGATGCCAGGTGGGGGAGCGGGAAGCGCCCAGACACCACGCGGGCCCCGGCAGGCAGCTCTGCCCGCAGCTTTTCCTCCAGCAGTGGGAGCTGAAGAAGAGAAGAGCAGAAAGGGTGTGGCCAGCGGAAAACAGCCACCCCGCCCCACCTTCCTAGCCCAAAGCCTAGCACCCACCAGGCAGGCCCAGGCCTCAGAGCAGCGAATACCCTGGGGTGTGGCCGGGACTTCCCAGCGGCCTGGCAACCCCGGACCTACCACGCTAGGGGCCAGGAACACAGACACGTTTCGGCAGTCCCTCAGGCTCACCTGCAGGAAGAGGAGTTGCCCCAGCCGGGGAGAGGCCTGGTGGGCACGGGGTCCCTGCAGCTTCCGAGTCCCGGCCCCCAGTCCCCGCAGGTGTCAGCCGCGCCTCGGGCTGTCAGCGGGTGGCCAGGGCTCCCCAGGTTACCTTCCAGAGATCCTCGCGGTGATAGCAGACGCTGCCGGCACAGCCGGCCCTCCAGGCGTGCAGCCGCGCCAGCGCCACCAGCCACGGGTTCAGCTCGTAGCCCACGGCAGGGCGGAGGCCGCACCGGTGGGCCGCCAGCACCTGTGGGCACCGAGAGCGTGGGAAACGGGATGAGGCAGGGGCGCCCGCTGGCAGGTGGGGGGCGTGGGGCGGCCAAGACCCAGGCGCGCGCACTTACGATCCTGCCGTCGCCAGAGCCCAGATCCACCGTTTTTCCAGGGCGGCCTCGCAGCAGCGACAACACGTGCTCCACCTGCCGCGCGCTCGCGCCGACGTAGGGCACCTGGACAGGGCGGCAGCGGGAGTCCACTGGCCGCTCCCGCCCCCACCCAGCCCGCGGCCCGGCCCCAACCACCCGGCGAGGGGCGGAGCTCACCCTGGCCCCGCCCAGACCCTGAGCGGCAGCCGCGGGCCCCGCCCCGCACCTGCAGCCGCAGCGGCACGCGCCGGAAGCCGGGCTGGAGCAGCAGCGCCCACACCGCGTAGGCCGCCAAGCCCGAGCCGGCCGCCGCCTGCAGCAGCTCCAGCGCGCTCAGCCGCCGCTCGCGCAGCTCCGTCAGCGCCTCGGCCGGGTCGTCCTGCTCCATGGCTGCGGGACGCGCGGCTCGGCGGTCGCCCGCCCAACGTCCTTCCCGGCTCGGGACCGCGGCCCTCGCAGCCGGGCCCGGAGCTGACGCTGCGCCCGCCCCCTCCCGCTGGGCGCCGCCGCTAGACGCCGGAAGTAGCCGGCAGAGCCCGCGCGGCCGGTCCGCTGCGCTGTGCGCTCCGCCTGGCCCGGGTGCCCTCCCGCGGGTTCCGGCGAACGGCAGCCTCGCGGGCGCTGCCCCGCTGTGTCCCGCTCCAAGCCTGCGAGGGTCGGCTCCGTTGGTCCGCTCTGCGGAGCGCTGTTGGCGTCGTGTGTTGGGTGCTGGCGACCCGCGGAAGGGGACAGGCAGGCCCTGCCGGGGGGGAGCGCACGTTCCGGCAGGAGTCGGGATACACCCGACGGTCTCTCGGGCTAGAGCCCCAGGGAAACGGGGCTGCCCATCTGTGGCGTGGAAGGAAGAGAAGCCTGCCCTGGAGAGGGGCGGTCCTGGCCCCAGAACCAGCCGGGGGCTTGCGCGGGGCGGCTGGAGCCCAGGGAGCCAGAGGGAAAGCGGCTCCCCGGGGTGAGACAGCGTCCAGGCGCCAGCCCCCGCCATGACTCTGACTCGGGGAGACTGGTGGGGGGCGCTCCGCTGACCGGGACACCCAGCGCCAGCCAGACCTAGGAGGACATCCAGTTCCCCACCTGCAGCTTGAGTGCTGAGCCCCAGTGGGCAGGAAAGGGATGGGGGCTGAGGTCTGAGGGAGAGGTCAGAGAGGAGGGGCTGACTCGGAGGGGGAGCTTGAGCAGGCCTAGGAAGACAGATACTGGCTTTCCAGTGAGCCTGGTGGGAGGAAAGCTGGATGTAACAGGCCGGGGCCTCTGGCGCCTGCCCAGTTGCAGGGGAGGCAGACAGCCCCAGTTAAGAGATCACCTTCCTTCTCCGGAAAACAAAACACAAAAAGACTGAGTTCCTGATGCCTGTAATACCAGCACCTTGGGAGGCCGAGGTGGGGCAGATCACAAGGTCAGGAGTTCGAGACCAGCCTGCCCAACATGGTGAAATCCTGTCTCTACTAGAAATACAAAAATTAGCCAGGCGTGGTGGTGGGCACCTATAATCCCAGTTACTCAAGAGACTGAGGCAGGAGAATCGCTTGAAACTGGAAGGCAGAGGTTGCAGTGAGCTGAGATGGTGCCACTGCACTCTTGCCTGGGTGAAAGAGTGAAACTCATCTCAAAAAAAAAAAAAAATTGAGTTCTGGAGGTGACCTTGAGAAGCCGGGGGTGGAGGTGCATGTGGAAGAGCTGAGCTTTGGGTCAGGCAGCTCGGCTGCGACCTCCACACCCAGGGTAGGGCTAGACCCCCATGAATGTCAGGGGTTGCCTGTCCCTGCCCTGGTCTGGCTCCTCCTTAGCCATCCATGGCTGGGGTTGGGAGCCCCTGCAGGGACAGAAGCTGCTTCCAGACAACATGGGTATGCCCCAGACCACTGCCCCCAACCTCCAAGTGCAGAGCGTTTCTCAGGCTGCCCACATGCTGGCCCCAGCCCCACCCAGTGCAGCGTGTCCTGTCTCCTGGGGAACTGGAACGGCACCCCCAGGAAAGGAAAGGTGTGCACTGAGCTCCGGGGGAGAGCTGACAGCATCCATTCCTGTCCTGCTCCCTGCATTCTTCCTGCACCTGGAGCAGTTACCTAGAAGGCACTCGGGGAAAGGCTTAATGGATGAATGCACCTAACTGGACTGTGGTGTGCACTCCCCACTCACGTCCACAATGGGCATGCTGCTCCTTGGCCTTTGGGCACTCCACAGCCACCTGTGCCCATGTGAGTTGGCACTTGCCTGGAAGTGTGTGATCCACAAGGCCCCAGGCTCCTGTAGTTCCGCCCATGTGCTCATCCACATGGTCTCCCTGACTCCCATGCCTCTGGCCAGTCATCCGCAGGGGCAGGCATGAAGCCTCTGGTCTAATGCTCCAAGACCCGTGGTGCTCCTGTGGCCCTGTGTCTCACGAAAAGATAGCTGGTTGCAAAGGCAGTGCTTTCTCTGGGAGGGTCTGTAGGTGCAAGGCTTAGCTACTTCCTGGGACAGGTGGGTAGAGGGCAGGGTGCAGCCAGGGCCCAGCCCAGGCTGTCTGTGAACAGGTGGACTTGGGTGTGGCCAACAGAAGAGGCTGTAGGAAGCTGGCCAGAGGATCAAGGCAGGTGCCAAAGGTGAGGGGCTTGCTCGGCCAGTGGGAAAGCCTCCCGAGACAGGAGTGGAGAAGGCTTCGAGGGAGGGCACACAGGCTCCTTCTTCCTCTAGTCTTTGCAGAAGTGTCTGGGCTGGGGGCAGAGGCATGTAAGGCTATGGGGCCCAAGGAGTGGTCAGAGCTGGATGAAAACGTGGAGATTGTCCAAGTATTGGAGGCTTGCCCAGAGGAGTGGTCCTGTCCCTGAGCCTGCAGCATGCCCCAATTGGGAGTCTGGGGAGGAGCAGAAGGTGGGAGGACCCCCACCCCCACCCCAGTGACTGACACCCAGGCGGCTGTGCTCCTCACCTTTTCATCAGCCCCTCTGCAGGCAGGCAATCTGTGTGAAAGGATAAGCCCCTTGCATGTGCAGCTTTCAGACAACCTGCCCCGTGGAAGTCCCAGGGTGGTGCTGGAGGGGACCCCCCACCAGGTGTCCACAGAGGGCATGCACCACCAGGCACCTGTATCCATGGATCTGCAGGAAGGGCCTTGTTTGTGGGCCCTGCTCAGCTGTGTCCCTCATCGAGCCTCATTTTGCTCGAAAGTTGGGGACTTCATCTGCCTGGGCAGGGCCGCTGGCCTCTACCCCACCCCTGGCCCAGGTGAGAATGGAAAGCCAGTTGTTTCTGGGGCTCAGCCCAGGGATCCCCTGGCCCTTGAGCCGTGGCTGTCTCTCCCAGGATCCGAGGGGTTGGGGTGAGAGGAGGCAGCTCAAGCAGGGCCAGGGGGCCTGGAACACCCCCACCCAGGGGCTTTTAGCCTTTGGGCCTCCAGCTGTGGCTGTCCCAAACCTCACTGGCCCTTTATGTGGCTGAAAGGCTGATGAGGAAGGCGGAGACAATGACAACGGGGCCAGTGGCGGGAAACAGTCCTTAGAGACCCCATTGTGCACCCCGCCGGCCAGAAACAGGCAACAAGCAGGACCCTGCAGAGGAGACCCCACACCCTTCAGGCTCCTCGCCACGTCTGGATGCTTGGCACATTGGAAGGGCCTGTGGACAGAGGGGCCCATTCTTCCCCAAGGGTGGGACGGGGCCAAGGATGACTGCGGGCTCACAGTGGCCACGGAGGGACGTGGGCACCCTGCCAGACTGCAGCCCTTTCCCTCACAGGCCTGGCTCAGAGCCAGAGCGCCATGCGCCCACCTGCCCCTGCCACACCTGAGGGACCCTTGGCCCCTCAGCTCGTTCCCTCTCCAGCTGAGCCCTGGAAGCACCTGGCCCAGGTGGCAAGTGGAAGCCTGCCAGGGTAGCGGCTGAGGGCCGGGCTAGGACGGGGCTGGTGGGCGCAGCAGAGCAGAAGCTTGCGTGAGTGGAGGTCCCCGTGTGGCCCCCGCCGAGCAGCAGCCCCTCCCCCGGGATGTGGCTGTAGCTTCTCCTCACATCTGCTCTCCCTCTCAGTTGCCCAGTGGTCTTGAACAAGGTACCATTCCCCCAGTACCCACCAGGAGGCAGGAACTGGAGCCGTCCTCACAGCTGCAAGGCAGGCCCAGGCCTGGGCTGGACACAGAAGACCAGATCCACAGCAGCTCGTGTCACCAGAGTTCTTATTGATCGTCCCCATCACTTCCGAAGCAGTGGGCCCCCACCCTCCCTCCTACCAGCCCCTCCCCCAGCACCCTGCCCCAGAGGAGGTCCAGCTGGCGCTGCGCCCGGCCCCTCAGTGAAGCACCACCTCGCAGGGGTGGAGGTGGGCGGTTTGGGCAGCCTCAGAGGCACGGCGGAACTCCTGGAATCGTGGGGCGCAGCCCAGCCAGGCCTCCCCAAAGCAGTTCCAGCCCATGAAGAGGAAGGTGCCTGGGCCCGAGTGGACGCCACGGTGCAGTGGGGTACGAATGGAGGTCAGCCTCTGGTCCCCAGAGCCCCCACCCGGAACAGTGGCAGTGTCTGGCGGAGGACATGGGCGGCCACCACGGTGATGATGGACTCCTGCAGCTCTGCATCGTGGGTGACCCCGTGGATGGTCCCATGAATTACTGCAGGGGGGCATGTTGGCTGGGGTGGGCATTCAGGGGAAGGCCGGCTCCAGGCTCCCCCCATGGCAGGACACTCACCGAAGTCGCTGGTGCACGCGGCCAGGAGCGGCTCAGCATCGCTGCAGGGCCTGCAGGCACCTGGCATGCAGACAGGGTGGTGAGGACAGGCCCTGCCCTCTCCCGGCAGCACCCCAGGCCCCCTCCCTCCACGCAGGCAGCAGGAGGCAGCAGGCAAATCAGCAGAGCCCATGCTCAGAGCCTGGTGGAACCTGGGGATCCCAGGGAGCCACACGGCAGATGCACACACCCTCGGCGACACCAGTACTCAGGAAAGACACTTGCAGGCACACACCTCGGCGGCACGAATACACGCGGACATGGGCCTCGGGGCGGTGCCCAGCGATCAGCTGTCCCGGGCTGCCCTCCTAACCCCCATCTGACATATGTACCCCAGCATCTGGGACCTGAAGAGCAGCAGCCCAGTTAGGGTGATAGGAGGTGGGGGCACAGGAGGGGAGGTTCTGGGGTCCCTGGTCTAGGGCCAGGGGGCAGAATCATGAGAGCCGGGTCAGGCGCCAAGCTCCAGGAGAGCCAAGAGCTGGGCCTGGTGCCCTGCAGAGAGGCGGGCGGCGTCTCCATGGTGACCGGGCTGCACACTGGACTTCTGTGGGTTGGGCTGGGGGAGGGAGAGAGGTCACCGCTAGGCCAGGGAGCCCCGGACAGCTTTGGCCCATGGCTTTCATTCTGCCTCTACTGTCCCCTCTCGAAGCCCTTCAGGGACCAGAGGTCCAAGGCTGCACTGCCTGGCCTCCCTCCTCCACTGTGCCCCTGCCAGCTCTTTCCCGAGATGAATCGGAAAGGGAGGGCGGGAAGGCCATCCCACCCTGGCTGTCCCCGGCTGTGTGGCCTCTGACAAGCCCACCGAACCCTTGGATCTCACTCTTTCTCTCTGCAGTGGGGCCGACAAGGCACATTCCCCGCCAACCCTAGGTCCCACCCAGACCGCCACTCACCGTCCACGCCGAGACCGTGGGCCTGCGGGGGGCAGTTCGGGGGCGCGCGTCCTCGCGCAGCTCAAAGCGGAAGGCGGCCATGCGGCGGCCGATGTCCTGGTGCGGCGTGGCCTGCAGGAAGAGGGCCCGGCGCTCGCGGGGGACCCCAGCGCAGGCAACGGCCCCCTGCCGGACCCGCGCCCTCGGCCAGCACCAGCTCCAGGGTTGGAGCCGCCCAGGGCCAGGCGCAGCGCCCCAGCCGGGTAGAGCCACCGGACCGCGCCCTCCGCACAGGCCAGGGACAGCTGCCCCACGCTGCCGGGCTCCTGGGTGAGGCCGCTGGGGACCGGACGGGGCGCTGAGGCGGGGGCGGGTCCCCCACTGGGCGCAAGCCCCGCACCCTCCCGGAGGGGGAACCCGCCCAGAGCTCTGCGCGCTGCGGGAGGCGCATGGGGGGTCCAGGCCGCAGCGCACCCCGTCCCAAGTGCGGGGACAGCACCCCGCCCGGGCCGTACCTGCTCCTCCAGCTGCAGCGCGCCTTGTAGTAGCCGGCGCGGGCGGCCGCGGCCAGGAGGCCGCTGCACAGCGCGCAGAGCAGCGCCGGAGCCGGGAACCCCATGGCAAGGCGGGCGGCGTTCGGGGGCTCGGGCTCCCCACAACCGCTGCCCCGACCCAGACGAAGTCCCCACGCCGGAGGCAGCTCCCGCGCCCGGGCAGCCCAGGACAGGGCCGGGAAGGGGCGGGGCCGGTAGCGCCCCGACCAATCGCGGCGCGGCCCGGAACTTTTCGCCAATAGCAGGGGAGGAGCAGGGAGGGGGCGGGACGGGGGCGGGGCCGGAGCCCGGGCGCCGCGGGAGGACGATCCCACCGCCCCAGCGCTGCCGGGGGCCTCGGCGCGCGAGGGAGGCTCCTTGCCCGCCCGGCGCTGTGCGTCGCCCCCTCGCCGCGCCCTCAACCTGGCCTCGCCCTCCACGCCGTCCAGATCGGAGCCCTGGAGCCCGTGATGGAGCCGGGGTTTTCATGTCCACTGGAATCTGCGGGGGCTAGGGAAGGTGGCCCACCTGGTGGCTCTGCCACGCCCCCTGATTGGGCGGCGGGGCCTCGTCCTCCTAACACTGGGACCTGGGCCTGTTGCCCACATCCCTCCCAACCTGCTACGGTCCTGCTGACCCCTCCCCAGTGGCATTTGGTGCCCCTGAGGGGAGAGGTCATGACTCAAGGGGCGGGGAGGGCCTGGCCTGGGGGGATGCGCCTTGGAGCTGGGCCAGGCCTTGGGTTTCGGTAAGGCTGTCCGCAGGACGGGGTCTTGATGTGGAGCGAGCAGCCCGCAGGCTTGAGCCCCTTTCCTCAAACCTAGTGGTACCCCACGGTTGCCGGACGACTGACACCGGGCCAGACGTGAATGGGGCAGCCGCAGGCACCCCTGCAGGCATGCAGCACGTGGAGACACAGGCGCTGGGGACACCCCTGGGACACAGGAGCAGCCCCCACCGAGGCGAAACAGGCAGAAACAGGTGATTCTCACACGCACTCTAGTCTCAGGCTGGGGCAGTGAGGGATTCCCAACATCCCAACCGCTGAGTTTGGCCTGATGGGTGGGAGTGGGCAGTGGCTGGCCAGAAAATTGGAGAGAGCAGACAGCCTGGGTCAAGGCCCTGAGGAAGGAGCTCTTGGCAGCCCGGTGAAACCTCAGGGCACGGGTGGTGGGCGGGGACAACAGGTCAGATCACAGAAGGCCTAAGGCACAAGCCAAGGGGTCCGACTACACACTAAACCCCTTAAAGACAAGAGAAGCTTTCACCGGGGCCTGCGAGGACCAGCAGAGACTGTGCAGTCTGCAGATCTGAACATTCTATCCCCCTGGCCCCAAACCTCTGGCCACCCGGTGCTCGAAACTCATGGTGGACACATGAGGCCAGATGGCCCAGCGGCAGTGGGAGGCTGGACCCCACTGACCACACCCTCCCTCAACCCCAGGGCCCTCCCAGGCCAAAAAGGAAAAAGGTGTCCACTGGGCTGGTCCGGGCCCCTTGCTCTGGGCGGTGTGCAGGTCATAAGAAGCCATCACAGTCCCCAAAAGGTGGAAGCCACCCAAGTACCTGTCTGCAGCTGAGTGGACAAGCAGGTGCAGAGCGTCCATTGTTAAGCCATGAAAAGGAATGAAGTTCTGGTGCCCCTTGCTGCTTCAGCCTCGACACCTGCTACGGTCTGTGTGAGCCTGTAGGCCGTTGTGCTGAGCAAAATACACCAGACAGAAAAGGACAAGCTCTGTTGGATTCCACTTCTGTGAGTCACCTTAGAGTAGTCAAGGTCAGGAGGACAGAAAGTGGAACAGGGGCTGGGGAGGGGATGGGTTGGGGCTTAACGAGGGCGGAGTTCTGGAGCTTGGTCACACAGCATCATAAACATACTCAACAGCACACTTTAAAATGCGCAAAACGGTAGATTTGTGATGTGTATCTTACAACTAAAAATAAAAATGAAGGCCATGTAGCAGCTCTACGCCTGTAATCCCAGCACTTTGAGAGGCTGAAGCAGGAGGACCGCTTGAGGTCAGGATTTCAAGACCAGCCTGGCCAACACAGTGAAACCCCAACTCCACTAAAAATACAAAAATTAGCGGGGCACAGCAGCTCATGCCTGTAGTCCTAGCCCTTTGGGAGGCCAAGGTGGGAAGAGTGCTTCAGCCCAGGAGGCTGAGGCTGCAGTGTGCTGTGATTGCACCACTGCACTCCAACCTGGGGGACAGAGTGAGACCCCATCTCCATAAAAATTAAAATGGCCAGGCACAGTGGCTCACGCCTGTAATGTCAGCAGTTTGGGAGGCCAAGGTGGGCGGATCACGAAGTCAGGAGATAGAGACCATCCTGGCCAACATGGTGAAACACTGTCTCTACTAAAAATACAAAAATTAGCTGGGCGTGGTGGCGTGTGCCTGTAGTCCCAGCTACGCAGGAGGCTGAGGCAGGAGAATCTCTTGAACCAGAGAAATGGAGGTTGCAGTGAGCCAAGACCACACCACTGCACTCCAGCCTGGTGACAGAGCAAGACTCCATCTTTAAATAAATAAATAAATAACGTGTGCTCGGTGGCTCACACCTGTAATCCCAGCAGTTTGGGAAGCTGAGGTCAGGAGATCGAGACCATCCTGGCCAACATGGTGAAACCCCCGTCTCTACTAAAACACAAAAATTAGCTGGGCGTGGTGGTGTGCGCCTGTAGTCCCAGCTACTCGGGAGGCTGAGGCAGGGGAATCGCTTGAACTGGGAGGCAGAGGTTGCAGTGAGCCGAGATCACACCACTGCACTCTGCCTGGCGACACAGCAAGACTCCCTCTCAAAAATACACAAAATAAATAAAGAATCAAAAATTAAAAGCGTAGGCTGGGCCTGGGACTGGGCACATGAGGTGCTCCCAGTGGTCGGGAGAGGCCCGCAGGTCCGCTGCTGCAGCTGCAGGGCTTGGGACAGGCATGTGGGTCATCCAGGGCTGCAGCCGCTTGGCGGTCCCTGGGTCCGCGCGGCCCAGCGCAGACTTCTGAGGCCCACGGTGGGCTCCAGGCGCCCTCTGGTGGCGGCATGAGGATCAGCCCCAGACACCCTCCTGACAGCCTGGGCCCCAGACTTCTCCCAGGCCTCCCCAGAGAGGGGCCAGTGTCTGTGGTTGGAGGGGAAGGGTTGCCGGGATGACCCGGTCTGGAAGGGCACATGCCTGGCCCCAAGTTGACGCCTCAACCTCGGACCTCCCTACCTCCTCTCCAGCGTCATCTCCTGGGGGTCTGGTGCCAATGCAGCCACCTACGGCGGGGCCCTGAACACACACCCCTTCTCCTCACAGCCCCTGGCCCCACCCAGGAAAGCACCTTGGGTCAGTGGGTGCTCCGCTGCCTACGGGAGGGGCCTGGATGGCCGAGTCCGACCTCAGTTGCTATGGGAACAGGACCCAACGTGCCAGAGTGCATGCGCAGTAAATAGCCAGCGATGGGCAGGGCGCGGCAGCCCATGCCTGTCATCCCAGCACTTTGGGAGGCCAAGGCGGGTGGATCACAAGGTCAGGAGTTCGAGACCAGCCTGGCCAAGATGGTGAAACCCCATCTGTACTAAAAATACAAAAATTAGCCGCGCATGGTGGCGTGCACCTGTAATCCCAGCTACTCAGGAAGCTGAGGCAGGAGAATTGCTTGAACCCGGGAGGCAGAAGTTGCAGTGAGCTGAGATCATGCCATTTCACTCTAGCCTGGGCTACAGAGTGAGACGCCATCTTAAAAAAAAAATACCCAGAGACTAAGTGCGGGGTGGCCGGGCAGAGGAGTGCCTGGAAGCGATCCCAAAGTTCAGGTGATGCCCCCGGCTGTCTGTGCTGTTTGGGGGCCCCCTCAAGTGCGTCCAGCCCCAGATCCTCCAGTCCCCTGAAACCCCAGAAGGGGCTTCTCCCCATTTCCACCCAAGTCAGAACAGGAACGACAGCAAGAGGGACTCAAGTAAGACAAAAGGAAGAACCTCCCTCAGGCTTTGCTTCAGGAAGCTTGGGCATGGCGTGTGAGGCTGCTCTGGCAGTGCAGAGGCTGGGACCATCGTCTCCCCCGATCTGCGAGTCCGCCTGGCCAGGGCCAAACACGCAGGCAGCATCACAAGGCCCCTGAGCCCAAAGCAGGGCAGCTGGCCTGGCAGCTTGTCCCGAAGCCTGAGAAGTGGTTTCTGTCCCTGGCTTGCCCAGAGGGGCCTTGGAGGTGCAGTCTGAGGGGCTGCTGCAGTGGGGGCATTCCAGAATTCGGTCACAGTCCCTGCTCCCGGTTCCCACCTTCGGCCACTGCGCTCTCCCCCGAACACAGGTCCTGGCCGGAGGTGGGCAGCAGTGCTGCCTTCCCATGAGCTGGGCCCGAGCAGTGCCTGGCACAGGCAGCCCCAGTCCCACAGGGGAGCGGCTGCGGACAGGTGGCTGCCCCACGGGGTGCAGAGTGACTCGACAGGGGAAACCATAGCGCTGGCCACAGACTGTCACAGCCAGGGCAGGGGCTGGGCTGGCTGGGGCCCTGAGGAAGCCACACCAAAGGCGAGGGGAGTTGATGGGAGGGGACAGGAAGGGAGCCTCAACCCTGGGGAGCAGAGGGGCAAAGGCTCTGAGGCAGATGGAGCTTCGAATACACCGGGGACCACAGAGGGTGAACCCCGGGGGCTCCCCGTTTGCTTGAAGCTCCATGTGCCTCAGAGCCTTTGACCCTCTGCAAAGGGGAGGTGGGTAGGGCCGGCTCCACCCAGCGCACCGGCCCTGAGGGAGGTGGGGGAGTTTGGATGCAGCAGCAAACAGACCCCCCCCCCCCGGAAATGGGGAGAAAGCCTAGAGAGAGGGGTCATATCGCATGCCAACACCCCCACCTGCGTCTCCGTCTGCTGGCAGTGGAGTGAGGAAAGAGGTGTGGGCTGACCCGAGGCCAGCCCCTCCTGTGCCCCTGCTGCCCCCTTCTGCCCCCTCCCCGGGTGGAGTCGGGATCTGGACAGTGAAGATGGCTCCCACGACTGAGGGGCAGTGGGTGCCAAGAGCCTGCCAGACCCTGTGCCATCCAGAAACAAGCTCTGGTAGTGCAGCCCCGAGCACTGGGCTTCATCCCCCCACCCAGCTGACCTACGAGGCTCAGGGTGCGTGAGGGCCCATCAAGGACATGGTCCTCGCTGCCAACTTGCCCAGGCAGCCTGCACAACCCCTGGCTGCCCTCCACCGGCCACCTGCCCCCTTGCGCAGGCAGCATCCGGCCTCGCCCACCCACAGGCCTGCACTCCGGGCCCACGGAAGCAAGGTTCCTATCTTGGGGATGCTTTCCTCCCTTTGCCGAGAGATCCAGCCCCCTACACCTTCCATCTCCTCAAGGAGTCAAAAATGCAGCTGCCAACTGATTTGCTGCGGAGCTAAAAATAACTGCCAGCCTCCAGCCAGGGCCCAGGAAAATATCCCATTGCTAGGAGACAGCCGTTACCGGGACACCGGCATTGCTAGGCGACGCGTGTTGCTATGGTGACGGCGGGGCCCTGAGTCATCCTCAGCCTGGATATGGGGCGGGCCAGGCAGGGAGCAGAGCTGGAGGGCATCGAAGAAATCCCCACCGCCCGTGGCACTCAGGGTGCCCCCACGGCTATGAGGGTCTCACACCTATGGGTCCCCCATTCTGGCCATGGAGGGGCCAGGACAGCCAAGCACACCCACAGCCTGCTGCCTCACATGGACTCTCCTGGGTGCTCTGGGGCCATGCTCCGGGCAGGGGGCTGGGGTGGTGGGGGAGGCCCTGTGCCCATCTGGTCCCCAGAGCAATCACTTTGCTCTTAAGGGTGGGGATCTCACCACAGGTGCTGTGCTGAAGTGACTGCGGCTCTCCTAGCGGTCCTCCAAAGTCTCAGGGAAAGATGTACCAGCAGCCTCTGGTCCTCGCCCCCACGAGTCCTGAGTGCCCTCCCAGACGCCTGGATGGGAGACTCCTCTGGGCTCAGGCATCAAGGCAAGGGGTGGTCCAGGTGAAGGATGCTCCCGTAGGGGTTCTACAGGAGTGTGGTGCTCCAGGTGAGGGCGCTCCAGGTGAAGAAGTGCTCCACATGAGAGGGTGCACCAGGTGAGGGCTCTTCAGCAGAGGGGTGCTCCAGGTGAGAGGGTGCTCCAGATGACAGGGTGCTCTGTGTGAGAGGGTGCTCCAGGTGACAGGATGCTCCAGGTGAGGGTTCTCCAGGTGAGTGGTGCTCCATGTGAGTGGTGTGCCAGGTGAGTGTGCTCCAGGTGAGAGAGTGCTCCAGATGAGGGTGCTCCATGTGAGTGGTGCTCCAGGGGAGGGTGCTCCAGTGGAGGGTGCTCCAGGTGAGGGGTGCTCCAGATGTGGGCTTCCCAGGTGAGGGTGCTTCAGGTGAGGACTCTCCAGGTGAGAGGGTTCTACAGGTAAGAGGGTGCTCCAGGTGAGGGGTGCTCCAGATGAGGGTTTTCCAGGTGAGGAGTGCTTCAGGTGAGAGGTGCATAAGGTGAGGGGTGCTTCAGGTAGGGAGTGCTCTAGATGAGGGTTCTCCAGGTGAGGGGTGCTCCAGGTGCCCTCCAGAACCCAGGCACACACCCCCTCCCATATCGGTCACCAGGATCAATGGAGGGGTGCGGGCCTGAGCGGTATCCACATGCCCCAGAGGAGACGGAAGTCTGCTGAGCAGCCCCCGTTGCCCAAGCCTCTTCCCTCTTGGGTGTGACCTATTCTCCAAGGGCATCCTCTACAACGGGCTTCCCAGCCCAGGAGGTGAGCCAAACTGCTGGTGCCAGTCACATATCACGCTACTGACACATTCGCCATCCACCTGTGAGGTCCTGAGCTGGAGGCTCAGTGCCCAGGGACAGGGTGGTGGGAGGGAGACCCCACCCTGGCCCTCAGCGGGTGCAGTCAACCAACAGCTCATCAAATGCACCATCAGACAACAGGCAGACACAGGCTGACAAAAGAAGGTCCTTGGTGCTGGGGGAGGTGAGAACACAGGGAGGTGAGAACACGGGTCTGTTGCCCTGTACACCTGGAGAGGGAAGCCTCCTTGGGGGAGAATACAGTAGCCAAGGCCTGAGAGGCAAGTTGTCACCCAGGTGCAGGTGGCAATGGAGTGCTCCAGGTGAGGGGTGCTATAAGGGAGGGGTGCTCCACATGAGGAAATGCTCCAGGGAGGCGTGCTCCAGGGGGAGGGGTGCTCCAGGGGAGGGGTTAGCCAGGTGAGGGGTGCTCCAGGGGGAGGGGTGCTCCAAGTGAGAGGTGCTCCAAGTAAGGAACGCTCCAGGTAAGGGGTTATCCAGGTGAGGGGTGCTCCAGGGGAGGGGTGTTCCAAGTGAGGGGTGCTCCAGGCAAGGAATGCTCCAGGTAAGGCGTTAGCCAGGGGGAGGGGTGCTCCAGGTGAGGGATGGGGCACCCTCCTGGCCCCAGAGGAAGGCCAGTGTGGCTGAAGCTTCATGCACAAGGGGCCGGTGTAGAGCGAGGCTGTGGGCCAACAGTGCCAGGCACTCAGGACTGTGCAGACTGCAGCAAAGAATGGACAGGGCCCTGGGAAGAACAGGACCGTGACTGCGCGGCAAAGTGACCCATTGCATCCTGGGGAGAACAGGAGATGAGGGAGGGTAGAAAGGCCAGTGAGGAAATAGCTGCCACCAGCCATGTGGAGGCAAAGGTGCCTGGCACAGGTAGGGTGACAGAAGTGGAGAGGAGGTGGGTTCACAGTTTTGGAGGAGCACAGGGGGAGGGGGGGGCCTTTCCGTGATGTTCTTCCACGCACGCTTCTCTGCTCAGATTCCCGAAAGGCAGGGCTGGCTTCTTGGGCCTTGCCAGACTTGCATGACCCAAATGCCCGACCCCCACGCTCACCCTATGCACTTGGGGTGTGTCCATCCCCCAGCCCCAGCCGGGACTCAACACAAGCACAGCCTGTTGTCTGCCTGAGGCCCTGGCACCTGCTGCAGGGTGAGAGCTCGGAGCATGAGGTGAACGCTCCTACCGGGAGCAGCCCATGCCTGCACACAGCGGGTGGAAGCTGCTGCCGGAAGGCCAGCCTGCCAGACCCGCGCACCGCAGACGCCTGGAGAGGTTGGACGGAGGCTCCCCTGTTGCCCCAACTGTCTTCACTGGGCTCATCCTGTCAGCCAGCTCTGGGTGCCTTCTTTGGTCAGTACCCAGGTACCAGGCAAGACACGCAGAAGAGCTGCGCCCACCCCCAACGAGACCCAGTGACGTCCCCCACAGCAAGCACAGAACCACCCCCACCCAGGGAACCAGTCCGGTGCAGTCCGGCTGGCCCTCCTTCCCACTGCTGCCCCAGGCCTCACACCAACCCCTCCAGTCCTGCTTCCCATCAGGACGCTGGGAACACCAGCTGGTTTCACTTCTATTCAGATACTCTCAGGAGCCTCATTCAGCCCTGTAGCTCTTCCCCAAAGCAAAGACTCCCCCCCGCCCCGCTCTCCCCACACCTGCTCCCTCCCCTGGCCCTGCTCCCGGGGAGACCCCTGGATGGGGCGCCATTGGCCTCCGTTCTCCTGCTCCGAGCCTGCTGGGACAGCTGCGGTCTCCAGTGGTCCCCACCGAGTCTTCACCAGACCCAGCACGCCCCACCCCTGCCCCGGGCTGCGGCGGCCGCCCCCTCCAGCTTCCAGTTTATTCCTCAGGAACTGGCCAGGTTTCTAGGATCTTTGCATATCCATTCCCGGGCCATTCCTCCCTCGCACCTTGGGGGTCTCAGCTCCAGTGTGGCACCCTCAGGACGCCCCCGCCCCCGCCAGACGTCACCACCGCAAGCCCGCGAGTGCTTTCACTGTCACTCTCTGAAATGATCCGTGCAGTCACTTGTTTTCGCGCTGTGCGGGTGTGCCAGGGTCTTCAGATAGGGGCTTCTGGCCAGGCACGCAGCAGGGGCCCCGGGGGTGTGAGGGCTGTGAAGGGCCCCGGCCAGGGTTGGGCGGGAGGGTCCCAGGACTGGGGGTGTGACCACCCTGTCTCCTCTGAGCAGGGTCTCGCCTTTCTCGCCTCCGCAGGTGGTGGCCAATGGTCTGGACGCGCGGTTCCGCCCCCGTCCCCAACAGGACCCCGGACCCCGGGGCCCACCGCCGGCGCCTGCCCTCCGCCGCCTCCCCCTCGCCCTCCCTTCCGCCTCCCGCGCCCTCCCCGCCCGCTGCGCGCAGTGGTTTGTTATTGTGCGGGTGCCCGCGGCGAGGGGGGGCGGGGGCGCGTGCTGTACCTGGCGCGTGCCCGTGGACGCCACGTCGAGAGCGCGCCGCGCGCGGGGGCCGGGGCGGGGCGGGGGCGGGGCCCGGCATCCTCGGCGCCCCCGCCCGAGCTCGCGAACCCGGATTGGCTCCCCACGCCGGGAGCGCGCGAGGGGCGCGGCGCTTGGGACCGGGCGGGGGGCGCGCGCGGCGCCGGCGGCGGCCGCGGAGGAGCGCGGGGAGGGCGAGGGGAGGAGGAGGCGCCCGCCCTGTTCCCTGCAAAGCGGCCTTATTTATCTGGGCACAGCCTCAGCCTCCCCGGTGGGAGGCTCGGGGCGGCCGATCCTCTCCCACTGGGGAGCTCCTCTCCGTGCGCGGCCAAGGGGGCCCGGCCAGGCCGGGACGCGGGGCGCGGGGCGCGGGGCGCAGGGCGCGGCCGGGCCCTGCCGGCCAGTCCAGCACCCCAGCGGCCCCCGCGTGCGCCGACGCCCGTGCCGGGCTCCCCATGACGGGAGGTCGCCTGGCGGACAGTGTGGCATGAGCCAGGAGCCCGGGCCGAGGTAAGGTGCGCGCGCGGCCGGGCCGCGGGGCGGGGGAAGGGGCCAGGCCGCACCTCCGTGGCGGCCACAATGAACAGGGGGCGGGATGGGGGTGGGGGCCGCTCCGCCGCCGCCCGGGAAGGGCTTACGTAACGGCAGCCCCTTCCCCCACCTCCCCCCGCAGCCGCTGGGCCTCCGTCCCTGTCCGGCCTTCCCACAGCTCCGCGCCCCGGCGGCCGGCCTGGAAGAGGCCCGCTCCCCCACTGGCCACCCGTCCAGGGCTGAGGGTCGGTGCCAGCTGGTCCGCCCAAAGGAGGAATTGCAGGCCCCCGGCGCCCACCCTGCCTGGCTGGGCTCCGAGGGCGCCCCTAGAGCTAAGTGACAGGACAGGGACAGTTAAACTGCAGGGGGGGGGGGGGGCGCGTGGATGTGCGGCCTGCGTCGGCCCTCCCCCAGGGCGGCTTCTGGACCTGGGGCCTGCGCTGAGCTGCTGCCCGCGGGAGGAGAAGGGTGGGGGAGAGCCTGGCATCTTCCTGGTTCTGGAGGTCGGACCTGGCTCAGCCAAGGCTGGAGGCCTCAGAAGGGAACTGCACCTTGAGACCTGCTGGGGGAGGGTCCCGTGTCCTCTTTGGGATTTGGTGGGTGGAGATTCTCCACTCATTACCCCAGAAGGAAAGAGGCAGTGGCAGCCTCAGAAACACACGGCCCAGCGGCCACTCCAGGCCCCTCCCAGGTTCTGCTCCGGCAGCCTGCCCTCCCCAGGAGGAGCAGATGGCGGAGGCCACCTCACCTGCCCCTTCCTACAGGCCCTTCCCCCACTGGCTAGGGGCAGCTCAGGCCTCGCTGGATCCCCACTGGACACAGGGCCTTCTCCCCACCCCACCCCCTTGGCGGGGTGCTGGACAGCAGCCTTGGAGCAGAAGGCCTGGGCGAGGCAAGGAGACTGAGGGGGTTTTCTGTGTCCCGGGCCAGGGCAGAGGCCTGGTGGAATCTGGCTGGCCTGGCCAGAGGTGTACACAGGGCTGGACCTGGAACCACCTGGAGGGGGAGGGGAATTCAAGGCCCAGCTGCAAACACGGCTGTGCAGGACTCACTTGCCCCATTCCCTGCCCCCTGCCACCCCAACCACCCCTTACCTGGGGGCCAGACCTATAAGCTCAGCCCCTTCGTGGACAGACTCGCCCCCTCCAGCTCACACCCACTTCCGGGGCAGCTGAACGAGTCCTACCTCCCACTTATGAGAGGGACACAAACGGCTTCGTGGGCAGGAGGGACAGGGCCCTGGAGCCAGGTGGACATGGACCCAGGAAGCCCTGTGTTGCCGAGGGGCGGGGGTGTCCCACCCAGGTGGCAACGCTCAGCCACCCCAAGATCCCATCCACTTCATGTGGGCGCCCAGTGCTGTGCCTCGCAGGGCGGGGGTGGCAGTGAAGGGAGCTCCGTGGGTGAGCAGGTGACCTGAGCCTTCCCCCACCAGTGGTCCAGGAGGAGCAAACGGCCAGACCACCGCAGCGTGTGGGTTCGGATCCGCAATCCCTCACTGGGCCGGAAGGAGGGGTGAGGGCTTGTGGCAGCTGCCTGGAGCAGTAGGCACTGGGGGCCCAGGCCTGGCCTCTGAAAGTGCTCACACTCTTCCGAGCAGGGGCTGAGATGAGGCCTAGATCCCAGCATCCACTCTCCAGGGTGTCCAGCCTGCAAGGCCAAGCTGCCCTGGGCTTGACTGCGGGCCCTCCGTCTGCTGGGGCAGCAACACAGGTCTCTCTTGAAGCTACATGCCTGCTGGGCCACAGTGCCCCTCCCCCAGGGTACACTCCTAGAAGCATCTCTAGCTGGGGGCAGGAGAGGAGCTCTGCCGCTGTGCCACGTGCCAAGTGGCAGGGACACGGGTGTGCCTGCGTCACGGGGCTGCCACGGAATGTGTCAGCCTGCACCCTGTCCCCCAATCCCCAGCCACCAGCCCAGCTGTCACCCCAGTCCCTGGGTCTGCCACTGCAGATAGAACCCGACATGCATTTTTCTGGCCACCAGTGCCCTGCCCAGCTCCAAGGCGCTCCATGGGCAGGGTAGATGGTCCCTGAGGTTCTGTGAGGGCTGAATGTTCGGTTAAGCTGTCCTGATTTGATGCTCACAGAGACAGGGAAAGAGACTTCCAAACTGCGGGTGCTGAGGGGTGAGGTGGTTTTCCAGGCATACTTCCAAAGGAAGGATGTCCCAGGGGTGGGCACGCAGTATGCAGCCTCTGCACAGAATGCAGTGCCATAGCAGGGGCCCTGCGGGGCGAGGGCAGTGCTTGGAGACCACCAGGCCAGAGCTCACCAGCAGGGCGTCAGGACCTTGGGAGGCAGAACAGGGCAGGGCGAGGACCCCGCAAGGTCACCGGGCCAGGACCCACGCCCAGGTACTAGGAATCAGCCAGCCCCAGGGGTCTTGGAGGCAATCCTAGCTCTGTGTAACTTCTGGAAAATCCCTCTGTAAGCTCTGCTTCCCCACTCCTGGTCAGACAATGTGTGAGTGAAGGACTCAGGCCAGTAGGAGGAGGGGGTGCGTGTGGTGTGGGGAGAATGGGGCAGGAGGACCCCTTTCCTCTCTTGGTTTGGACCAGATGGTAGAGGACGGCAGCCCCTTCCTCAGCCCCACAGCTCCGGAGGAAGGAGTCAGTGGAAAAGGAGATGGGCCTCCTCTCCTGAAGGCTCTGTGTGTTCCAAGGCCCACCCCAGCCCTGGGGTCTGGGGGAGCCCTCTCAGTGCCTGGAGTACTAACCTAGTCCCAACCCCCTTAGGCCAACCTCCCCTGCAGACACTGGCCATGGCACAATCGGATTCATTTCCCGAGCTATGCCTTCCCTGCTGACCGGCCTCCTCCGAAGTCTGACCAGTCCTCCATCAGCCCTGCAGGACCTCTGGCAGCTGCACTCCTTTCTGCATTCCTCATTCTCTAATTCATTCATTCCACCAGGATGCAGAGGCCATGCATGTGTTGGTGGCGGCTGTCCCCAGGGGAGTCCCCAGTCCACATCAGGTGGACAGTGATGACAACCCGTGTGACTGCGAGACCCTGGGGGCATTTTCTCATGAGCTAGGGGTCTTGGAGAAGGAGGCAGGGGCCACCTCACAGCAGGCGCTGAGGGATGGAGAAGAGCTTGCAGGGTTAAGGTGGGGGGAACAGCACCAGGCAGAGGGGTAGGAGAGGAGGCATGACGTGGCTGGGCTGTGGCATCAGGGCTAGGCAGGGGCAGGGGCTGAGGTATCAGGGCTCAGTGACGATTCGCAGAAGAGGCAGCTCTTCTGAGGCCCCAGCATGGCCGTCTAGGAATGGTAAGCCTGGACGCTGCACATGAGAGGGTCCCCCCCAGGAGCACCAGGCCCCACCGTGCTCCCTAGGCTCACTCTGGCCACACGCTTCACACTGCATCCCCTGGGGAGGACATAAAGGCCAGGATCCCCCTCTCCCCCAGCAGCTCCCAGGCCAGGCTCAGGCTGCTGAGAACAAGACAGCTGAGGCACCTCTGTCTCTTTCCCCTGGGTGAGCCCAGGAGCCTCCAGCCCAGGAGGGGACCTCCCCAGAATTCCACTTCAAGCTGAGCCAGCACCACAGGGGCTGAGGCTGAAGATGGTGCAGTCATGGCTATCTTTTTAACAAGCCTCTTCCCATATTCCACCCAGGGTGAAGGGAGACACAGTCCCTAGCAGCCCACAGAGGTCATCCGAGCCCCTCTGGGTGGAACGAGAGCTCTCACAGTCACTGAGCAGGAAGAGGGGCCCTGAGCCACAGGAACCGGCTCCTTGGTGACCATCTGGCTGGGTGGGTGGGGCCAGGGCCAGGCAGAGGGTCTGTTGTCTGAGCCCTCCAGGGACCTCTCGCCTAACTGGCAGAAAGACCCCTGTCTCCACCGTGAGCTCAGCTTTCTCCCACAGCGCCCATGCCTGGGCCAAAGTGTGTGGGTGTGTGCATTTTTTGAGCTACAGGGTAAGAGGATTCTCAGGCTGGGTCGGTCAAGCCGGGAATGTGAGGAGCAGCGGGGGCGGCATGAGCGAGACTGGGGGAGCAGCGGGGCCACCTGTGTGGGGATACAGCTCCCATCAAGCACACGGGTGGAGCGCTGACCAGCAGGCAGAGCAGTGCTTCTGGCCGCGGTGCCGGTGTGGATGAGGGCAGCCAGGCCCTGGCCCATACCTGGAGAGCTCCTCAGCCTGTCCCTCCCTCCCTCCCGTGGGCTCTCAAAGTGCAGCTTGAAGCCTGGAGGTGGGGGACGGGGCTGTGGGCGCCGGCAAACGTGAGCTCCAGAGCGAGGCGGGAAGGGAGCCCTGCCCATGCCAGGGGCATCCACGTGCCTCCCCCAGCCCCTGCGCTCCACGTGCAGGCCCATGACTGGGAGCGTTTTCAACCTAAATCGGCACTGCTCCGGGATTATTTCTCCCCTGACGCCGCCCCCGCCACCGCCTCCGGATCCTTCCCGGCTTCTCCCCACTCCCCCGCCCCCGGGGGCCCCTCCCCTGCTGAGCGGGGGTAGCCGGGCCTTGGGGTTGTGGGGCTGCCCCGACCCTGCAGCTGTCCGCGGTGGAGCCGGCCCGGGCCTGGCCCTGAGCGCGCTGCTGGAGCGGCCGCTGTCCATGGTGCTGGCGCTGGTGCCGCGGCGGCTGGCGGGGTCTGCAGAGGCCCAGGCGTCCCCGGCAGCGATGTCTGGGCTCCCGGGTCTAGGGTAGTGAGGGTCCCTATTCTGGGGGCACGGAGGGTATTTAGGCCTGGCCTGCCTCCCCCTCTGGCCAGGAGTCGGGGCGACTGTGGGCCTGGTGCTGCCTCCTCGGGCGCTGGCATCCTGCGATGTCCCCCTCTCCCAGGCTCTAGGAGGGGGAACCGAAGCAGCCCCGCGCCAGGCCTCCGTGGAAACCCGGGGCATATTCACTCCTCGGAGCCTCGTGCTCCTCACCCGAAACCCGAAACCCGAGGTAGCGACGTTCCCACCCCTAAGGGCAGCTATGGGGTTGGAACGGGTGCCGACCCCGCGGGCCCTCGAAAACATTGTGATGTCGTCAGCCTCCGTGGGGCTGCCGCCTTCTGATCATGGACGCGTGGCGGGGTCACCGGCTGCGGATGCCTCCTTTGCGGAGGGACCGGCCCCTCCTTCCAGACCCCGAATGACACCTCAGGGGAGGGGGGAGATGGTACAGAGGACGGGGGTGGGGCTAAGCTGGGTTCTCAGCCACGGGGGCCACGTGTTCGGGTGACACCCCTGGTCCCGGCTCCGGCCTGCACCCCTCCCCCAGAAATGTACCCCTGGTCAGGCCTACCCTGTCTGGGACTTGGAAGCCAATGGTGGGCCCGGTGCTGGGAAGAGCAGAGCCGGACCTTCCACTCCCTCCCTCCCCGCGGCTCTGCCTTCCTCCCCCTCTGCTCTAACCAGATTATGGGGGACGGGCTGCCCGCCTTGGGGTTGCAGTGCCATCTCAGACCCTGCCATTGTCTGTGGCGGAGCTGGCCAGGCCCTGTAGCCCCAGAAGGGACACCCAGCCAAAAAGATATGAGCTGTCCTCTTCCTGGGCATCGGCATATTCCAGGGCCCACCCAAGCCTTGGAATTTTCCTGGGAGACTTCTCAGACACCCCCTTGGTGGCTCCAACAGACCTCCCAGTGAGGCCGGGGCAGGAGGGGGACAGGGTGGGCTGGGAGTGGCTTTGGCTCCTCCTCTGAGATTTCGGGGCAGGAAGGCAGAGCCTGCATGAGGCTCCGGGCTGTCCTGGGGTCACCTAAGACCGGGGAATATGCATCTTGCTTGGCCCTGGAGTCTGGCCGTGGGGTTCAGACGTCACTGCCATGTCACTCTCCTGGCCCTTGCTATGAGCTATCCACTGAGCTCATCCAGTTTGTAATGACCCAAGGGAGCAGATACCATCACCTCCCCAGGCTTCAAGGTGAGGAAACTGAGGCTCAGAGAAGAGACGTGGCTTGCCAAGACCACAGAGCCAGGGTGGGGCCCATTTCAAGTCCAGGGCATGTAACCCCAGGGCCTGTGGGTTGAGATCCCTGGGGCTCTACCTCCTCCCCGGATGTCAGGGGGAGGGGGCAGCAGGAGATCCAGACTGCAGAGCCGATGGTGGCACCGTGAGGGTCCCACCTCTCCTTCCCTCCGTGGCTGTGCCCAGTGACCCCTGCAAGCCACTCACAGATTGGAGGCCTGAGGAGCGAGGGTACCCGGGGCTGGTCTCATCCCACCCTACGGGTGGATGTTGTTGGCCTGAAGGTAGCCTCCACGTGGCCTTCCTCAGCTAGCTCTGGCCCGAACTTCAGCTTCACCACTAACCTGGTCACGACTTGAGGCAGGCAGTTTGCCCGGCCTTGGCCTCAGTTTCCTCATCTGTGCAGTGGGCACAGTCATCACGGCATCATCCTCATTGGGCTGGGAAGAAGATTAAAGTGACAGCGTGTGTCCAGGGCTAACCAGGCTGGCACCACAGCAAACCCTGGGATGTTGCCTGCCTTTTCTTTGGGTGGATTCTTTTTTTTTTTTTTTGAGACAAAGTCTTGCTCTATTGCGCAGGCTGGAGTGCAGTGGTTTCCTGCTGACTGCAACCTCCGCCTCCTGGCTTCAACCAAGTCTCCTGCCTCAGCCTCCCAAGTAGCTGGGATTACAGGCACCTGCCACCACCACACCCAGCTAATTTTTAATTTTTAGTAGAGACAGGGTTTCACCATGTTGGCCAGGCTGGTCTCGAACTCCTGACCTCAAGTGATCTGCCCGCCTCTGCCTCCCAAAGTGCTGGGATTACAAGTATCTGCCACTGCACCCAGCCCCTTGGGTAGATTCTGAGCCAGGGAAGCTCCTGCAGGCATGGAGGTTGGCTACGGAGCCAGCACCAGAGCCCTTCCTAAGAGCTGCACAGTCACCCTGCAGGGAAGGGGCCAGAGACCGCCCCAGACCCTTCCCTTCTGTTCCCGCACACAGAAGAGGTGAGGAGAGCAGTTCTGGCCTCACCAGGTCCACCTCCATTTTCTTCTCTGTAAAGTGGGCATCATGGTACCTAAGTGCCAAGTGTTGCTGTTTCCTGGCCTCCCTGGGCAGACAAAAAGAAGGTGCACGGCTGGGCGTGGTGGCTCACGCCTGTAATCCCAGCACTTTGGGAGGTCAAGGTGGGTGGATCACTTGAGGTCAGGAATTGGAGACCAGTCAACATGGTGAAACCCCATCTCTACTAAAAATACAAAAACTTAGGCTGGGCAAGGTGACTCACGCCTGTAATCCCAGCACTTTGGGAGGCTGAGATGGGCGGATCACCTTAGGTTGGGAGTTCAAGACCAGCCTGACCAACCTGGAGAAACTGTCTCTACTAAAAATACAAAAATTTAGGCTGGGCATGGTGACTCAGGCCTATAATCCCAGCACTTTGAGAGTCCGAGGCAGGCGGATCACCTGAGGTTGGGAGTTCGAGACCAACCAGCCTGACCAACGTGTAAAAACCCCATCTCTACTAAAAATACAAAATTAGCTGGGCATGGTGGCGCATGTCTGTAATCCCAGCTACTCAGGAGGCTGAGTCAGGCGAATCTCTTGAACTCGGGAGGCAGAGGTTGCATTGAGCCAAGATGGTGACATTGCACTCCAGCCTGGGCGACGGAGCAAAACCCCATCTCAAAGGAAAAAAAAATTAGCTGGGCATGCTGGCAGGAGCCTGTAGTCCCAGCTACTCCGGAGGCTGAGACACGAGAATGGCTTGAACCTTGGAGGCAGAGAGGTTTGCAGTGAGCCAAGATCACGCCTCACACTCAGCCTGCCCTCCAGGCAACAAGACTGAAACTCCGTCTCAAAAAAAAAAAGGGTGTCCCTGGGCAATGAAGGTTGAGCTCAGTGAGTGCCATGGCCATGGTCAGCTTCCTGTTGCTGCTGATAGGGAGGCAGAGGCAGGCACTCCTGTCCTCTCTGGCAGGTAGTTGTGGGAGCACTGTGGGGACACCCAGGGAGGGGGAGGAGCCCCGCTGTGACCCCCTAATGCTGGGCCTTCTAGAGACAGCAACAGGCTCACTCCCCTCCCGGCCCTTGTCCGCAGAGCGTGCCAGGAAGATGTCGAGCCCTGGTATCGACGGGGACCCCAAGCCTCCATGCTTGCCTCGAAACGGCCTGGTGAAGCTGCCAGGACAACCCAACGGCCTGGGTGCAGCCAGCATCACCAAGGGCACGCCAGCCACCAAGAACCGCCCCTGCCAGCCGCCACCCCCACCCACCCTCCCACCACCCAGCCTGGCTGCCCCACTGCCCCGTGCTGCCCTGGCCGGGGCCCGTGCTCCGCGGCAGGTGGACCGGCCTCAGCCTTGGCACCCGGGCCCCCAGCAGAGCGGCCGCCGCTGGCCACGGACGAGAAGATCCTCAATGGGCTCTTCTGGTACTTCTCGGCCTGCGAGAAGTGTGTGCTGGCCCAGGTGTGCAAGACCTGGCGGCGTGTGCTCTACCAGCCCAAGTTCTGGGCGGGCCTCACGCCGGTGCTGCACGCCAAGGAGCTGTACAACGCGCTGCCCGGTGGCGAGAAGGAGTTCGTCAACCTGCAGGGCTTTGCTGCCAGAGGCTTCGAGGGCTTCTGCCTGGTTGGCGTCTCAGACCTGGACATCTGCGAGTTCATTGACAACTATGCGCTCTCCAAGAAGGGTGTCAAAGCCATAAGCCTCAAGCGCTCCACCATCACGGACGCAGGCCTCGAGGTGTGCGCACAGGCGGGTGGTGGTGGGGAGGGGGCTGGGGGGCAGGGCCGGGCAGCAGCAACCCTGTGGGGGCTGGAGAGGTTGGTGGCCTTGGGGTGGGGGGAAAGCAAGACTGACGACGAGGGACCTTGTGCAAAGCGAAAATGTGGGTCCCTTGTTCAAAGACTATCAAGGTTTTCAAGATGGTAGCAGCAGAGCGGCTGATTAAATGCAGGGCCCAGGCTCGGCACAGTGGCTCACACCCATCATCCCAGCACTGTGGGAGGCCGAGGCGGGCAGGTCACTTGAGGTCAGGAGATGAGGAGTTCAAGACCAGCCTGGTCAACATGGTGAAGCCCTGTCTCTATTAAAAATGCAAAAATTAGCAGCCAGGTGTGGTGGCTCACACCTGTAATCCCAGCACTTTGGGAGGCCAAGGCGGGCCAATCACGAGGTCAGGAGATGGAAACCATCCTGGCTAACATGGTGAAATCCCATCTCAAACCACAAAAAAAATTGGCTGGGCCTGTAGTCCGAGCCACTTGGGAGGCTGAGGCAGGAGAATGGCTTGAACCGGGGAGGCGGAAGTTGCAGTGAGCCAAGATCATGCTACTGGACGCCAGCCTGGGCAACAGAGCAAGACTCCATCTCAAAAAAAAAAAAAAAAAAAGAAAAAAAAAATGCAAAAATTAGCTGGGCCTGGTGGCAGGCATCTGTAGTCCCAGCTACTTGCAACACTGAGGCAGGAGAACTGCTTGAACCCGGGAGGCTGAGGGTGTAGTAAGCTGAGATGGTGCCACTGCACCCCAGCCTGGGTCCTGGGCAACAAAGTGAGACTCTATCTCTAAATAAATGAATATAACTAAACGCAGGGTCAGGAAGATGCTGGGGGGAGCTGAGGGGCAGCTGGGGAAGGATCCCCCCAGGAGCAGAGGTCAGAGGAGCCGCCTGGCAGCCGGGCCTAGAATCTTAATTATAACACTGGCACCAATGCCCCTGGCACCTGCTCTGGCCAGGCCCTGGGCTCCGGTCCCGATGCCTGGCCTCTTCACACACTGCCAAGTGTTTTCAGAGTTCAGCTCCCTGCATGTTTACGCCAGTAACCAGGACCACTGCCTCCTCCCTGCGGGCTCCACCCGCTCTGCCGGAAGGAGCGCCCCAGGCTGGGGGCAGGGAGCCCAGGCCTGGCGCGCCCTTGACCTGGCGCCCCGCCTCCTGCAGGTTATGCTCGAACAGATGCAGGGTGTGGTGCGTCTGGAGCTGTCCGGCTGCAACGACTTCACCGAGGCCGGGCTGTGGTCCAGCCTAAGCGCCCGCATCACCTCACTGAGTGTAAGTGACTGCATCAACGTCGCCGACGACGCCATCGCGGCCATCTCGCAGCTGCTGCCCAACCTGGCGGAGCTGAGCCTGCAGGCCTACCACGTGACGGACACGGCGCTGGCCTACTTCACTGCGCGCCAGGGTCACAGCACGCACACGCTGCGCCTGCTCTCCTGCTGGGAGATCACCAACCACGGCGTGGTCAACGTGGTGCACAGCCTGCCCAACCTCACTGCGCTCAGCCTCTCGGGCTGCTCCAAGGTCACCGACGACGGCGTAGAGCTTGTGGCCGAGAACCTGCGCAAGCTGCGTAGCCTCGACCTCTCGTGGTGCCCACGCATCACTGACATGGCGCTGGAGTACGTGGCCTGCGACCTGCACCGCCTGGAGGAGCTGGTGCTGGACAGGTGCGTGCCCCGGGCCACGGCAGACGAGGCGGGGCAGGGTGGGGCTGTATGGCGCCGGCCGGGGCTGCACGGATGGGGCGGGGCCCGGCAGGGGACGGTCGGGGGGAGGGGGCTCCCGGCGTGGCCTGGGCGGAGGCGCAGTGGGCAGAGCCCTCGGAGGCCGAGCGCCTGGGAGTGGGCAGAAACACAGCACTGGTTGGCTGGACCCCTGTCATTCGCAATGGGTGGGAACGAGGCGGGGCAGGAAGGGGTTCACGCCAGGGGCACTCCCGGGAAGAGGGGGGGAGGGCCGGGACCAGGTGATTTGAAGGTGCGGGTCCCCTCTGGTGCAACCACAGGTGTGTGCGCATCACGGACACTGGCCTCAGCTATCTGTCCACCATGTCGTCCCTCCGCAGCCTCTACCTGCGATGGTGCTGCCAGGTACCGGCTCTCACGCCCCGGGATTGGGGAATGGGTGGGGGGAGGTGGGGGCGTGGGGAGAGCTCCCGGCCCCACTCAGATCCTGGGGGAGTCTGGGGCCCCTCCCTATCCAGCAGCCAACCTAAGCGGAACGCAGGCAGAACGCAGGGGTCCTCGGGGGCCCACCAGCACTTCCCAGCCGCCTCCGAGCTCGTGGGAGCTGAGGAACCCCAGGGTACCCTCCCCTTCGATGCGAGTGGAAATCGTTGTCACCCCTCCACTCCTGACAGGTGCAGGACTTCGGGCTGAAGCACCTCCTGGCCCTGGGGGAGTTTGCGCCTCCTGTCTCTGGCAGGTGAGACCCCTGATCCTGCTCTGACGCTGAGTGGTGACCACCCACTCCCACCTAGTCCCCCGCCCAGCCCGCCTGGTCCTTGTGCAAACTCACCGTCCAGGGTCCGAGGCGGAGGAGGAGGGGGACGCGGCCCCGCCGTCCCCGCCCGAGCCCTGCGCCGCGCACTGAGCGCCCCCCTCCCTGCTCCCACCGCAGGCTGCCCGCTGCTCACCACCACCGGGCTGTCGGGCCTGGTGCAGCTGCAGGAGCTGGAGGAGCTGGAGCTGACCAACTGCCCGGCGCCACCCCCGAGCTCTTCAAGTACTTTTCACAGCACCTGCCCCGCTGCCTCGTCATCGAGTAGCGCGGGAGCCCCCGCCCCGGTCGCGGGAACCCGGTCATGACCTGGGCGGGGGCGCCGGGCACCGCCGAGCCCCCCTCTTCCCGCCCTGCACTGGGGGAGCCCCCGCCCCCCAGGGCCAGCGCGGGAGGTGGGGCGAGCCGAGGGAAAGCCCCGCCCCGGCCCTCGGCCCCTCCGCCCTCCCGGCCCCTCCCCGGGCAGGGGGACGGCAAGTGGGCCCGCCCGGGCCCGCCCCACGCATGCACGCACACTCGGGGACTTTGTGCATGCCCCTCGTGCCCGCACTGCACGCCGCCCTCCGCCACGCCACAGCTGCTGCCATCACTTGCTCGCCCGCCCGCTTGGGGGGACGGGGCTCGGTCCTTGGGGGGCGCTTTGAGCTCTCCAGACTGTGCCCTTACCGCCTTCCCCCGCCACAACCGCTCTGTCTCCCCACTGTCCCCCCATCCCGGGCAGAGCCCAGGGGGATTGAGGGGGCTGGGTCCCCCAGGACACAGGGGCCCGGAAGAGCCCCATGGGCTTCCTGCATCTTCCACTGCACCATGCCTGGAGCCCTCCGAGGGGGGGTCAGGGGAAACCGGCCACCGCCAAAGCCATGGCCCGCGCCGAGGAGCCCGAGCCCTACCCGCACCTCCTCACCCATCCCGCCTGACCCACGCGGCCTCCCGTCCTCCTTGCCACTGTGAGGGGCAGTCCCCTGTCCGCCCCCCAACCCGGCCTTGGCCCCTGGCCAGGCTGAGACAGAATTGGGCAGGGAGGGGCAGAAGGGCTGGCGATCACCTTGGCGTCATCGACGTGAGCCCAGCTGACTCCGTCCGCCTCAACCCAGGGTGGCACAGGCGCCTCGCAAGCCCCCAAGTTGGAGCCGCCCTCAGGGCTCTCAGGCCCCAGGAGAGGCCTGGGCCGACCCCACACCTCAGCCCTTGGACCTGGCCAGGCTCAGTTCAGGCCTGGGCATCGAGCTTCACCCCGGGGCGGGTCTCCTCAGGTGGAGTCTGCAAAGTGGACCCAGCCAAGCTTGAGTCAGGGTCAGCACTGACCAGCGACTCCAATCTTCCAGTGGCCAGCACACCCTAGACACCCTGAGGAGGGAGGGCTCCTTTCTAGCCTCCCCCCAACTCCACCCCTCCCCCAGCTTCCCAAACTTCTGCCTGCCTAAACGGGCTCTGACCGTGCTCTGTCGGCCCCAGACATTTGGAAGTCCTGGGGAATGCTGGCAAATCTCGGCCGTCGCCGAGGAGGGGGGCTGGGACCCCTTCCCATCCCAACCTTGAGCCCCAGGAGATTCAGCGCCCACACCCCATCTTGGGACACTCCCTATCTGGTTGGAAGAGAGTAACCAGTTTCCAGAGAGCCAGAGAGTGAGAGAGAAAAGAGAGTGAGAGAGAGAGAGAGAAGAGAGAGATGCTGTTGAATCAGAAACAGTTCAACAGCCCAAAGATTTTCCTGCCCCTGGAGTGCCGGCCCCAGGAAGCTCCAGGGCTGAGTGGTGAGGAGCCAGGTTCTCCAGCCCCTCCTCCCCCACAACCCCTGGTGGGGGAGGGGCAGCTGCCCATTTGCCCAAAGTATTAATGCAACTGAAGCCGTGATATTTCCAACAACTGTAGGAGGAAAAACTAAGGGGAGAGAGGAAAAACAAAACCAACCAACCCCTAAAATCATTTTCTTATTGTACATAACGACCTCATTCTCCTGTATATGCGGAAGATATAACCTTATATTTGGTAAGTGTTTCTTGTGCTATTTTATCACGTGACCTGTTTATAAAAATATATATTAAAAAAGTTGTAAAAACATGTGTCTGAGTTGTTTTCAGGTCATCAGACTGTGGTGCAGGAGGGCATATTTGCCCTGCGTGTCCCAGGTCTCGGGATCATCCTGTATCTCTTATCAGATTTATTCATTCTTGCAACAAAGGGGTAGAGGCTGGACGCCAATATGGTAGACTGGAAGGAAACAGCAGCGACTGGAAGGAAGGCGGCGGACTTCCCATTGCTTCAATCACATAACGTTCCCTCAGAAATATCCAGACTCTAGCCCACCCTGCCAGAAAGGCATAAATGAGCGCTGTTCTATGCACAGAGTAACAGGCAGGGACAAGGATGTCACAAAATATTACACAATGCACCAACAGCAAAGGGTCACACCCAGGAGAGAAACAGGTCGTAAGAGGGCAAATGAGGCCGGGCACAGTGGCTCATGCCTGTAATCCCAGCACTTAGGGAGGCTGAAGTGGGTGGATCACCTGAGGTCAGGAGTTCAAGACCAGCGTGGCCAACATGGTGAAACCCTGTCTCTACTAAAAATACAAAAAAATTAGCCGGGTGCGGTGGCGGGCACCTGTAATCCCAGCTACTCGGGAGGCTGAGGCAGGAGAATCGCTTGAACCGAGGGGGTGGAGGTTGCAGTGAGCTGAAAATATACCCCTCACTCCAGCCTGGGTGAAAGAGTGAAACTCCATCTCCAAAAATTTTTAAAAAAGGAAGAGGGCAACCGGGTGAACAGGTGTGTTAGGCACTAAGCATTTGGTGGGGACTGAGCCAGACGCGATTTCTGCCCTGGTGGAATTCACACTCCTATGTGACCAACAACAACCAGTAACAAACGGATGGGTGGTGACAAGTGCCGTGGAGGCCACACTGATGGACAAACCAGTTAGGTGCAATGGTCAGGGAAGTCCTCTGGAGGAGACATAGCCCGTACAACGTCCCTGAGGCAGGAAAGGGCTTGGTGGGCTGGGAAACGGGGTGGAAGCTGCTGTGGCTGGCGATTCGCAGGGGCAGCCAGAGGCAAGGTGTTGGGGATTTATTCACAGTGCCGTGGGAGCTGCCAGAGGCGTTAGACAGAAGACTGGTACTGGACTTCTGTGTGGGTTTCAGATCAGAGGCGAACGATGGACCCAGGAAAGCCGTGGGAGGCTGCTCCCAAGGTCCAGGAGTGAGGAAGGAGGGGGAAGACTGGAGCCACTCGAAACTTGTCTGGGGAGGACCAGACATCATGATGGACCTGGGGATTGGAATATCCAGGTACTGATATTAAAATATTGAAATTAAGACCGAAAAAATACAGGCCAGGTGCAGTGGCTCACACCTGTAATCCCAGCACTTTGGGAGGCTGAGGCAGGAGGATCACTTGAGTTCAGCAGTTCGAGGCCAGCCTGGCCAACATGGTGAAACCCCGACTCTACTAAAACTACAAAAAATATTAGCCGGGTGTGGTAGAGCGTACCTGTAGTCCCAGCTACTCGGGAGGCTGAGGCAGGAGAATCGCTTGAACCTGGGAGGTGGAGGTTGCAGTGAGCCGAGGTCGCGCCACTATACTCCAGCCTGGGCGACAGAACGACACTCCGTTTCAAAAATAAATAAACAACACACAAGCACAGCACCGAAGCTCAATGGCGGCCCCCAGGGCGGCCGCAGACCGCCGTCCTGGGCCCGGCCCCGCCTCTGCCAAAGGCAGCTCCCTGACCCGGAACTTTCGTGGTGTGAGGCGAGAGTCTGTACCGCTTCCGGAGAGGAGCAGGTAACGCACGGACCACTTCCGGCGAGGGGCGGGAAAGACAAGCAGCTTCCGGCGTCGCGCTTCCGGACAGCCGTGCGCTTTTAGTAAAACATTGGGGTTCGCGCTGGGAAGAACGGCTACCCCGACCCTCTGCTTCTCGTCCCGCAGCGTCCGCTCCCTCGCGCCACTGCGCCAGGGAACCTCTGTGCCGCCCCCAGGAACTCTGCTTCTCTGCTGCCTTCGGTCCCGCCAGACACCTCGAGCTCCTTGAGTAGCTCGGTCTTTGAGGTCCCTCTGGGCCCCTAGCGCGTCTATCACCTGAGTCCCCGGGCCCCTCTAGCCCTCTGTTCCCTCCCCCAGAGCCCCGCCGCCCTCGGCCTCGTCCCCCAGGGCTGACCGTGTGGACAGTGGGAGTCACCTCGCTCCCCCTGCTGGGATTGACTGACCCACGGGTTTAATGACTGCCCAGATCTGGCTGATGGGGGGGATCGAGAGGTGGCCTGGACCGGGACTGTCCAGCTAGGGTCTTTCGTGGAAGTCAGACACGAAACTGACAGGCCTAAGGGAAGCTAGGAGGTTTCTCACCGCTCAGCCAGGATGATGATGGGCTGGACTGATGGACTAAAGTGAGTTTGAGCTTGCTTGTCAGGCTGATTGGTTGATGGACTGCCCTGGACTGGCTCACCAAGACTGACCAAGCCGGGCCCAAGCAGTTCTGGGGTTCCCAACCTGGGTTGGAAGGTCTGAACTGATGGCCCACCCAGGCTGACCAGGTCAGCCCACTTCACTGACCTCCTGACCCCCGACCTCATCACCTGTACAGCCATGGAGAAGATGTCCCGTGTAACCACAGCCCTGGGTGGCAGCGTGCTGACAGGCCGCACCATGCACTGCCACTTGGATGCTCCTGCCAACGCCATCAGCGTGTGCCGTGACGCGGCCCAGGTGGTCGTGGCAGGCCGCAGCATCTTCAAGATCTATGCCATTGAGGAGGAACAGTTTGTGGAGAAGCTGAATCTGCGTGTGGGGCGCAAGCCTTCGCTTAACCTGAGCTGCGCTGATGTGGTCTGGCACCAGATGGATGAGAACCTGCTGGCCACAGCAGCCACCAATGGCGTGGTGGTGACGTGGAACCTGGGCCGGCCATCCCGCAACAAGCAGGACCAGCTGTTCACAGAGCACAAGCGCACGGTGAACAAAGTCTGCTTCCACCCCCACCGAAGCCCACGTGCTGCTCAGTGGCTCCCAGGATGGCTTCATGAAGTGCTTTGACCTCCGCAGAAAGGATTCTGTCAGCACCTTCTCGGGTGAGGCCACAGAAGCGGGTCAGTGCAGGTGGGCCACTCTGCCAGCGCCCAGCCTGTCCATGCAGAAGGGGAAGTGCTCCATGCATCAGAGGGCCTCCGGATCCCTCCCAGAGGGCTTCCTCGGGGGAAAGGGAATTGGCAGGGGAGGGACAGGGCAGGTTGGGCTGGGCTGCATGTGAGCCAGGGCAGTGAAGTGGGAAGAGGCAAGAGATGAGACCAGCAGAAACTGAGGCTAGATGTGGGGTGAGATAGGGAGAGTCCAGTGGTCTCCTAGCCAGCCCAGGTGACTGATCAGAAAGCCACTGCATGACCCCCCTCCCCTCACCTGGGAGCTGCAGAGTCTGCCTCACAGCAGGAAGTCTGCCAGGACTTCCAGGTTTCCTGGCCTGGGGAGGCAGAGGAGGTGGGTTTGCTGTCCAGTGTCCCGGGGGCCCTTTTCCTAGCAGGCCCAGCTCCAGTGGCCACCCTGAGCCAGCTCTCCCTTGTTCACGAGGAGAGGAGGTGATGTGGAACTCTCAGGTTCCTCAGAGAATTTACGAGCCACTTAAGATGGATCCTGAGCTGCCTGCCCTGGAGGAAGGCTGGGCGCGCCCCTCAAAGGCTCTTGGTATGGTGGTCCGCTAGGGTGAACCTGGACCCTGAGTCCCCCAGTCCTTTGGGGCTGACCAGGCAGCTCCGGCTCCAGGTGAAGGGACTGTGCCGAGGCCGGGGCACCCTGCTCAGCACCTCCTTGGGTCTCCCACAGGAGGCTGTGAGAGTGGGTGATGACTGGGTGGGTTCTTGCTTTCCCAGTGCTCAGCTGCTGTGGCCTGAGGCTGCACCCCCAGCTTTGCTCATGGGCGGATGCAGGACGCAGAGTGTGGGGCAAATGGGGCCTGGGAGGATGTGTTAAAACCACCTGGCATCCTGCTCCCAGGCCCAGGCTCTTGTGGCGACTCTATGTGGCTGCTCCCTTGGGCACTCTACCCTGTGGGCCTCTGTTCTGGGCCACAGGCAGGTGTGTGACTCTGTTCCACAGCTGCTCCAAGGGGGCACCCCGTGGGCCACCCCGTCACCTCCCCTGCATTGACACCCTGCCTGCAGGCCAGTCCGAGAGCGTGCGGGACGTCCAGTTCAGTATCCGTGACTACTTCACCTTCGCCTCCACCTTCGAGAACGGCAATGTGCAGCTCTGGGACATCCGGCGCCCCGACCGGTGTGAGAGAATGTTCACGGCCCACAACGGCCCCGTCTTCTGCTGCGACTGGCACCCCGAGGATAGGTGTGCCATGGGGGTGCAGAGGCAGCAGGCTGACAGGAGGCTCTCACTGCCTCAGACCTGTGAGACAGTTGGGAGCAGCAGAGCTGGGGGGTCCCCTCTCCGCAGGAAAGGCCACTGAGGGTTTGGGTGGGTCCTTCCCACAGGGGCTGGTTGGCCACAGGAGGGCGCGACAAGATGGTGAAGGTCTGGGACATGACCACGCACCGTGCCAAGGAGATGCACTGTGTGCAGACCATCGCCTCGGTGGCTCGTGTCAAGTGGCGGCCGGAGTGCCGCCACCACCTGGCCACGTGCTCGATGATGGTGGACCACAACATCTATGTGTGGGATGTGCGCCGGCCCTTCGTGCCAGCTGCCATGTTCGAGGAGCACCGAGACGTCACCACGGGCATCGCCTGGCGCCACCCGCACGACCCCTCCTTCCTGCTGTCCGGCTCCAAGGACAGCTCGCTGTGCCAGCACCTGTTCCGTGACGCCAGCCAGCCCGTGGAGCGCGCCAACCCCGAGGGCCTCTGCTACGGCCTCTTTGGGGACCTGGCCTTTGCCGCCAAGGAGAGCCTCGTGGCTGCCGAGTCAGGGCGCAAGCCCTACACTGGTGACCGGCGCCACCCCACTCTTCTTTAAGCGCAAGCTGGACCCTGCCGAGCCCTTCGCAGGCCTCGCCTCCAGCGCCCTCAGCATCTTTGAGACGGAGCCGGGTGGCGGCGCCATGCGCTGGTTTGTGGACACAGCTGAGCGTTATGCGCTGGCCGGCCGGCCGCTGGCCGAGCTGTGTGCACCATAACGCAAAGGTGGCTCGAGAGCTTGGCCGCAACCAGGTAGGTGGGTGGTGAGCCTGCGGGTCCCGGGGCTGGTTCCCCTGCCAGCTGTCCCCCGCCCCCGACTTCAAGCTCCGCGATGGGCTCCGACCAGTCCTACCAACAGCCGTTGCCCCGGTAGCTGAGGGTATCAAGATCACACAGGGCCAGGCACCAGGGTGGGCCAGACCCCACACTGTCCTCTGCAGGGCGGAGGTCTGGGGAGTCGTGTGGTCAAGCTCTCTGTTCTGCCTCCTTGTGTCTGGAGCTCTCCAGGCACCGGCAGCGGTGGACGTGTGAGCTGCTCCCCATGCCCATCTCTTGCCCCCATGCCCATCTCTCGCCCCCATGCCCATCTCTCGCCCCCATGCCCGTCTCTCTCGCTGCCCCCATGCCCGTCTTTCGCTGCCCCATGCCCGTCTCTCGCCCCCATGCCCGTCTCTCCGCTGCCCCCATGCCCGTCTCTTGCTGCCCCCATGCCTGTCTCTTGCTGCCCCCATGCTCATCTCTTGCTGCCCTGCAGTTCCCCGCCGCCCAGTTCTGTTCCCTCTGTGCTGCTGTAGGATGGAGATTGGGATTTTTCTCTTCCCATGAGCCTCAGCTTCCCTACCTGGGGTGGGCCTAGACATTGGGTCCGTGGGGCAGCTGAATGCTGAGGGCTTGTGATTCTGTCCAGACAGAGGGGGCCCTGCATGGGGTGCTGGGTGACTAGGACCCCCACAAGTGACCAGTGCCCGCCCCAGGTGGCGCAGACATGGACCATGCTGCGGACCATCTATTGCAGCCCTGGCCTGCTGCCCACTGCAAACCTCAGCCACAGCGTGGGCAAGGGTGGCTCCTGTGGCCTGCAGCTCATCAACAGGTAGATGCCAGGGGAAGTTCTCCCCCAGGGGCTTGGGTCGCTCAAGCCCACCTACCCATGGGCCTTTCCTGCCTTCAGTTTCAACTTGAAGGATATGGCCCCAGGGCTGGGCAGTGAGACCCGGCTGGACCGCAGCAAAGGAGACGCACGGAGCGACACGGTTCTCCTTGACTCCTCGGCCACACTCATCACCAACGAGGGTAGGCTGTGGCAGGTAGGGTGCTGGCGGGAGTGGGGCAGGGGCATCCCACAGGACCCTGAATGCTGGCCCCAATGTTGGGCAGATAACGAGGAAACCGAGGGCAGCGACGTACCTGCCGACTACCTGCTGGGTGACGTGGAGGGCGAGGATGACGAGCTGTACCTGCTGGACCCGGAACACACGCACCGTAAGTGGGGTCCGGGTGGGGTCGGGTGGAGAAGTGGATGGAGGATGGAGGCTCAGAGCCTCTGCTCGCCGGGGCCTCCCAGCCGAGGAGCCCGAGTGTGTGCTGCCGCAGGAGGCCTTTCCACTGCGCCATGAGATTGTGGACACACCTCCCGGGCCCGAGCACCTGCAGGACAAGGCCGACTCCCCGCACGTGAGCGGCAGCGAGGCGGATGTGGCCTCCCTGGCCCCCGTGGACTCCTCCTTCTCGCTCCTGTCCGTCTCACACGCGCTTTACGACAGCCGCCTGCCGCCCGACTTCTTCAGCGTGCTGGTGCGGGACATGCTGCACTTCTATGCTGAGCAGGGCGACGTGCAGATGGCTGTGTCTGTGCTCATTGTCCTGGGTGAACGGGTGCGCAAGGACATCGACGAGCAGACCCAGGTGTGTGGTGGGCGGGGCCTCCTCCCTCTGAAGCGCTTTCCCCGGGCACCCAGATTCTGACCGCCAGGTACTCCTTTCCCAGGAGCACTGGTACACCTCCTACATCGACCTGCTGCAGCGCTTCCGCCTGTGGAACGTGTCCAACGAGGTGGTCAGCTGAGCACGAGCCGTGCCGTCAGCTGCCTCAACCAGGCCTCCACCACCCTGCATGTCAACTGCAGCCACTGCAAGCGGCCAATGAGCAGCCGGGGCTGGGTCTGCGACAGGTGGGCAGTGGGGTCGGGAGGTGGGGCAGGGGCCTGCAGGCAGCGCAGGAGCCCCCGCTGAGCCGCCCGCCCTCCCGCCCGCCCCCAGGTGTCACCGCTGCGCCAGCATGTGCGCCGTCTGCCACCACGTTGTCAAGGGCCTGTTCGTGTGGTGCCAGGGCTGCAGCCACGGCGGCCACCTGCAGCACATCATGAAGTGGCTGGAAGGCAGCTCCCACTGTCCCGCGGGCTGCGGCCACCTCTGCGAGTACTCCTGAGCGTCTGCTAGGCTCCCCGGGGCCCGGGGACCTGACCGCCCGGCCGGCCGCGTGCGGAACCCCGCCCTGGTCTTGTGCGCCAGACGGGCGGAGGCTGGAACTTGAAACCCCAATAAAGGAAGTGGAATCGCTGTCAGCGCGGCGGCTTGCAGTGTGCTTGGGATGCAGCTGGTTGGCGGGGGTTTCCGTGGGGCTGTCGCCATGGTAACCAGCGGCGCCAATAGTCGCTCTCGGGGCGGCCTTCCCTGCGCCTTCCGCAGAGACTTCTTCCGGGGCGGGGCAAGGAGGTCACTTCCGGACCCGTCCGGGCTCCCGGCAGTTGCCACGACGACGAAGTTGCCGGCCAATGGCTGGCAGACGGGCCGGAGGTTCCCGGCCTGCAGCGCGGCTGCCTGAGGGCGGCGGGCTCATGGCGCCGGGGTCGCGCCTGCTCGCGCTCTGGGCGCTGGCGGCTCTGCTGTTACGCAGCTCGGGGGAGGAGGGCGACGGCGGGTGGTGAGCGGCCCGGGAGGGGCCGGGCGGGGGTCACGTGCGGCGGGTGGGGCGCGGGCTGACCCGGCTGTGCCCGCAGGCGCCGGGGCGGGCCGGGGCTGTGGCGGAGGAGGAGCGCTGCACGGTGGAGCGCCGCGCCGACCTCACCTACGCCGAGTTCGTGCAGCAGTACGTGCGCCCCTGACCGCGGAGATCGCGCCCCGTTCACCCGCCCGCCTTCCCCTGAGCTCGCGCGCGTGTGTGGGACGGAGGCGGCGAGGGTGGGGTCGAGCCCGGCCGCGACTCTGCCCTTCCTTCCAGCTACGCGTTCTTCAGGCCCGTCATCCTGCAGGGACTCACGGACAACTCGGTGAGCGCGCCCGTCCCCGGCCACACTGCACGTGCTGGGTCCGGCCACTAAGCCTCCGCCCCCGCCCCCGCCCCCGCAGAGGTTCCAGGCCCTGTGTTCCCGCGAAAGGTTGCTGGCGTCGTTTGGAGACAGAGTGGTCCGGCTGAGCACCGCCAACACCTACTCCTACCAGAAAGGTGAGCTGCCCCACCCCGGGGCCCGCCTGCTCGCCAACACCGGGACGGCTGGACCAGCCGGTCCTGACCTGTCCCTTTCTTGCAGTGGACTTGCCCTTCCAGGAGTATGTGGAGCAGCTGCTGCACCCCCCAGGACCCCACCTCCCTGGGCAATGGTGAGTCACCCGTATACGGCGGTGGGGCTGGCAAAACGCTTGGAGTCTCCAGGTGCCGCGATCCCTGCCCCCACCGTCTCTGTTGGCAGACACCCTGTACTTTTTTGGTGACAACAACTTCACTGAATGGGCCTCGCCTTTTCGGCACTACTCCCCACCCCCCATTTGGTCTGCCGGGTACCGCTCCAGCTTACAGCTTTGGAATCGCAGGTGGGTGCTCCTTGGGACTGGGGAGGAGTGAGGCTTCTCAGAGTGGGTACAAAACAGGTGGGTCACCAGTTGCTCATAACCCCACAGGAGCCGGCTCGGGGGTGCCCTTCCACTGGCACGGGCCTGGGTACTCGGAGGTGATCTACGGCCGCAAGGTCAGCACAGGGTGGGTGTTGAGGCTTAGGGCTCGATGACCAAAATGGGCACAGGTGACACTGCTGCCCCTGCCCACAGCGCTGGTTCCTCTACCCACCTGAGAAGACACCAGAGTCTCCACCCCAACAAGACCACGCTGGCCTGGCTCCGGGACACATACCCAGCCCTGCCACCATCTGCACGGCCCCTGGAGTGTACCATCCGGGCTGGTGAGGTCAGTGACTGGCAGGAGGGGACCAGGCCAGGTCAGAGGCCCCCAGCTAATCTCTGCTGCACCCCCTTCCTCCACCAGGTGCTGTACTTCCCTGACCGCTGGTGGCATGCCACGCTCAACCTTGACACCAGCGTCTTCATCTCTACCTTCCTCGGCTAGCCAGAGCAGGCAGCAGGCATTCCTGTCATACAGAGCACTTCCTTACCTCGTGCTCACGGATTTTATTACACAGACAGTGCCAGCAGTGGCCTCAGCCCAGCCCACCCTCACCTGCTTTTCCAGCCCAGAAGGGGGGGATGGGGAGGATCACGGCCCAGCAAGAGCTATGCTGACAGGGGAACAGTCCAGAGCCCAACAGCAGAACTTGGGGGGGGAAGAGAACAGGGTGGCCAGGGGCACAAACTATGTACAGAGGCTGGGGGCTTCTGCCCACGGCCCTCCTTCGCCAGGACAGCAGGCAGGGCGGGGAGCCTCAGTAGTCCTCCACCCAGCCGTTCTCAGAGATGAATGCGTCAATGACCTCCTTCATAGCCAGGTTGGGAATAAGCTGTTCCTGCGTCAGGGGGCTCCGGGTCACAGGGTCAAAATGACCCACACGCTGCAGTGACAACGGGCAGAGGGTGCTCAGCAGGCCCAGGACCGTGCTGCTAGCCCTGCCCACCCCCCGGCCACGTCCTCACCTGCAGGTGCTCCTCGATGTCCTTGCGGTCGTAGGTGATGCCACTGGGTGTGATGCACGGCTCCCGCATCAGCTCAAAGCTGATCTTACCGCACAGGTAGTCGGGGATGTCGCGCTTCTGTGGCACATGGGCACAGGGTCAGAGGCTGGGAAGGGGCCTTACTTCAGTACCTGCCACCCACAGCAGCACTCACCTTCCTCTTCTCATCCACCTGAGAGAGAGCTCATCCATGTCCGCCATGTATTTGTCCTGTGGAAAGTTGAGCAGTGCTTTGGAGGGACACCCCACCTCCCCTCCTCCATGGCACAGACACCCAACACAAGGCAGGGACATACGGACCCATAGCAGGGTGGGGACGCTCCCGTGCCGCGTGCACACACACAGACCCACATGTGGATGGGGGCACCCTCACGTGCTTGGCCTCAATGCAGGCCTGCTGGGCCCGGACGTGGCTGTCGTCCTCATCACCCTCGTGGTTCCGCTGGCATTCTTCCAGCTCCCCTGGGGGATGACCAGGAGCCTGTCAGAGATGGACCTGGCCAGATGTCTGACCACACCCCAACCTCAGGGCTAACATCCAGGCTTCTTCCCCCACATTTACTGCACGCCAGTAAAACCTTCAATAAACATTCGTGTTGGTGGTTGGTGATTCAGAATTATCCCCACACAGTGCGGCCAGGGGTAAGGGTCCCACCTCTCACGCTCCGCCGCAATGAGCCTCGAAAGGTAGGAGTGCAGCTCGCTCTCCTGGTGGATGCGCCGCTCCTCGATGCTGTTCCAGCGCTTCTTCTTTGCGATTCGAAGAGCGCTGGGGATGTCGTCCCCAAAGTTCAGTCGCTGCTCCTTGGCCAGGCTGTAGGCTGGGGAACAAGGGCTTCAGGTCACTCTGGCCAGTCCAACCGCCTGGTCCCAGGGGCCTCACAACCGGGCAGCTTGTCAGCTAACCTCGCTGCAAATTGGCGATGGCCTCATCATAGCTCTCCATCTCCAGCTGGCACTGCCCCAAGAAGAAGTGCGCCTTCACAGACTGCCCATCCAGCTCCAGGGCGCGCCGGCAGTCGGCCAGGGCCTGCTCGTGCTGCTGCATCTTCAGGTAGCACAGGGCCCGGTTGGTGTAATACACGGCCACCAGCGGGTTCCGGGTCTAGGGACCAAGGCCGGGCCAGCCGCATGAGGGCGTAGGCTCAGCGTACCCCCCTCTGTCCCAGGGCCCGTCCCAGCTTCTGCGATATGGCTAGGATCAAGAAACTAGACCTCCCAGTACTCAAAGCCTCTGGGTCCAAGGATCTGCCGACAGGGGATTACTAGCTGAGCCTACACACTTCACTCAGTTGGTTTTGTAGAGTTTTCCAAATCTTTGGAGAGTCCCAGCTTTGGACCTGGGGTCCTCAAGGGGCGAGGGCCCCTGGCCTCCCACCTGGCCGGCCTCCATCTAGCACCCCACCCTCGTTCCCCGGCACCCGGCGCTGGGCTCGAGAACCAATGCTGGGCTTTCGGAGCCCAGGATACCCGCCGCGGAGGAGCCAGACCCTCGGCGGGGCCGGCCGCTCGCGGGCCTGGCCCTCCGCCTCGCCGTCGCCGCCCTCCCCGCGCGGGCGCACTCACGATCGCGCGGCCGTAGCAGGCCGCCGCCTCCGGGTACTTTCGGCCCACAAACAGACGGTTGCCCTGTTCCTTGAGCTCCTGCGCGCTCGGGCTCTTCTCGGGGCTTCCGCCGCCAGCGCCCAGCCGCGAGCCGCCCTCCTTCTCCTCCTTGCCCTTCATGGCGCCGCACGGCACGGCCTGGGCTGCGCTCCCAAGCTCCGCGCCTGGCGGCCCTGCACCCGCAGCCCGAGCCCGAGCCCCGCAGCCCGAGCCCGCGATCCGCTCGGGCCCGGCCCAGCTCCGCCGCCGGAACTTCCGGCCGGGGGCGGGATCAGCGGGGGACGCACGCGTCGGGGGGCGGGTAGGGCCGCGCGTGCGCCCAAACAGCCTGGGCGGGGACGCTGGGCTCGCGACGTCGCGGGCTGCGAGGATCGCTCCGGTTCCCTGGCCCCGCGCTCTTCAGGGTCCGCGTTCGCGGAGGCCCGGCCCGCCTCGCTGAGGCCTCTTCAGAACTGGCCTCGGCGGCGGCCGTCCCATACATTTGACTTTCCCCCGTGAGATGCCTTCCTTGGTTCTCTGAGGGTGTGCTACCCTAAAAGCCTGTCCCGACCACCTGGGATTCCGCCCCCGCCCCTGGCCTCTGGCCCCATCCGCAAAGGTCCCGTCCCCCGGCGGCCGTTCCCACCCCCAGCAGCCGGCCCCGCCCCGATATCCGCCCCATCCGCAAGGCCCCGCCCCGATATCCGCCCCATCAGCAGAGACCCCGCCCCCTGGCAGCCGGTCCCGCCCCCCAGCAGCCGACCCCATTCTCGGAGGCCCCGCCCCCAGCAACCGGCCACTCCCCCCATCAGTTGACCCCGTCTGCAGAGGTTCCGCCCCTGGCAGCTGGCCCCGCCCTCAGGGGGGGTCGACCCTATTTGCAGAGGTCCCGCCCCCAGCAGCCGGCCCCTTCCGCAGAGGCCCCGCCCCCGACAGCCAGCCACTCCCCCTCCACGTGAACATGGCGGCTTGCCACGCGCTGTGGGGCTGTGAGGACCCCAGAGGCTTGCTGGGCTGCCATCCTGGCGCGCCGCCGAAAAGTGCTACGAGCGCGCGCAGGGCCCCCGAGAGCGGCTGGAAGCCGTGGACCGTTGGTAGAGTGGTAAGGGATAAAAGCATCCGTGGGGCGAGCGTCTAGCCGGACCTCCCCCTCACCCCCTTTCCCACGTAACGGGAGGAGTTGCTGGCCGCCATCAAGGGCTGAGCGGAGAAGCACGTGACGCGAAGGGAGCTGGAGCGGCTACTAGCCTGGAAGCTGCCGGTGGCGTGCGGCCCGCGCGGGGCGGTGCTTCCTCGTGGGTGGGGCCTCCTTAGGGCGGGTCTTCAGGGTGTGGCATCGGCGGGGCGGTGCTTCCTCGTGGGCGGGGCCTCCTAGGGGCTTGTCTTCCTGGGGGCGGGGCTTTATCCTGGGGCGGGGCGGGGGGTTCTTGGTGGGTCCACCACCCCAGGCATCCTGACCTGGCCTCCCACAGAGAGGCCGCTTCCGGCCATGTCCGCAGCAGCTTGTGGCCACCAATTCCCCTGAGCTGATTGTGAACTGCTTCACCTCCGCCTTCTGACTCCTGCCAGATTCGGGGGCCACAGTCACAAAGCTGTGTGCCCTCCGCGGTGTGGGCCCGGGGGCACGACCTGGGTGCATAGGCATCCTTGTCTGTGAAGCCGGCAGTCTGGGCCCTTGCATGTCCCCCGGGAGCAGGAGCAGGGTCTCCCAGAGCTTGTCCTGATGGGGTGTCTGGCTGCTGTCTCCTCGCTGGTCACAGCAGTCCTGGTGGCTGGAGCTCCAAAGCTGGAAGCCTTCTTGTCAGATGAGGCAGTGGCCACAGTGCCCAGCCTTCTGGCCCCACAGTACACCCTCAGATACGACCTGCTGTCCCTGGGCCGGGTTTGAGCTCTGAGCCAAGGTGAGCGATCTGTGCATGGGCAGGGTGGGGGGGCCTGTGCCCTGGGCCTGACTCCGTGTGCCCCTCCGGCTAGGCCTCAGGACAGTGGACTCCTCACCTAGTGGAGACAGCGCTGTGGACCTGGGCCATGGGGCAGAGGCTGTGCCCACACCTGTTACCCAAACTTGGCCCAGCCTGGCCACCCACGAGGATGCTAGGCCAGCCAAGCAGCGCAGACCCAGGCTGAGTGGACCCGGCTACGGCCCTGGCCCACTCACCTGCCACACAACTTAAGGCCTCGGGTGTCACTGGATGCCAGAGAGCCGCCACCATGGGAGTTCAATAAACACTTGCCAAACTCACGCCTGACCACACTCCTGGCCTGAACACACACCTGGCCCCTAGCCCTCCCAGGTGCCCTTAACTCCCCACAGACACAGCGCCTGTGGCCCCGGGGGGAACAAGTCCCACACGTGACCCGAGGTACAGAGGTGCACAGAGGGGGAAGCCAGGCTCTTGTGGTGGGCAGGGCCGTCACGGTCTGTTCAGCAGGCGTGGAGGTCCTGACAAGTTTCCAGAGCCTGGGACAGCCCCCTGGTGCTGTGTAAAATATTTATTAATTATCCAAAAAGGCTCAGACTGCAAGTCCTGGGGATAGGGAGTTGGCCGGGACAGGGTCTCCTCTGAGGCCACCCACACCCAAGGGGCACAGAAGCCCTCAGACGTCCGTTCACAAGGGCAGGCGTGAAGGCCCATGGGGGGCAGCCACCATGTGCCAAGCCATGGCCTGTGCAGCCTCAGGTAGCCGGTCAGGGCGGTGGGGGGATGTGGGCGCCCAGCAGGTCGTAGGCAAAGATGTTCCAGAAGACGGCGAAGAGCAGGAAGGTGCCGTAGGCCAGCAGCACCACCCACCAGCCACACTGGTCCCGCAGGCGCTCCTCGTAGCTGCGCAGGATGGTCAGGCCCATGCTCACCCCTACCACCGCGCCTGCCAGGTGCGCCATGAAGCTGGGCTGTGGGCCCGAGGCGGGCAGCGGCGGGGAGAAGCGCAGCCACACGGCCCGGCCCACCTCGGAGCTCACTGCAGAGGGATGCGGCAGGTGGGAGGTGCCCCGGCTGCAGGCTAAGAGGCCCCCCCCGGCCCTCCCCCTCAATCCCTACTCACTGCACACCAAGGCCAGCACCATCCTCAGCAACTTGTAAGGACATCTCATCCCAGCCCAGTTCTAGAGGGGTGTGCAGAGGAGAGGCCGTGAGGCTTGCCAGGGGCTCCTCCCCCCACGCCCCCCACACTGGGCAGGCCTGTTACCATGACGACGTTGGCCAGGTGTGCAGAGCACAGGGCGTAGACCCCGCCGGAGCCTCCCACCACCGGGGCCCGCATGTCGGTGATGGAGACAGTTAAGGAGCCTGTGTGAGCAAGCAGTTGGTGAGGGTGTGGCCGACCAGGGTAGGGGGCGGGGGTGCGCACCTGCCTCACCTGCCAGCACGCCCGCCAGGTAGAGCAGGCTGATGCGGAGCAGGCCATGCACCATCTCCAGGGGCACCCCGATCATCAGCTGCAGGAGGGCGTTGAACCCCAGCTGCTCCAGCCTGGCCACACGGGAGCAAATGGGCATGAGGGGTGGGCTCAGCCATCAGGCCCCACCCCCCAGCCAGCTCCGCAAGTTGCTGCACCTGCCCTGAGGCTGAGCCTTTCAGATGGAACGGCAGATGGGGTCGGTGGGGGGGGCCTCACTGGGCAGCAGCCCCACTCACCCGACGTGCATGAACATGTAGGTGAGGAAGCGCCAGGCACGGGCGCGGTGCCCGGGGTGGTACACGAGGGGGCTCTTCATGTATTCAGGATGGTAGGTCTGCAGCACCCACTTGTTGAGGCGGGCCCCGTAGCACAGGAACACGATGATCTGGGGACACGAGTGTTAGGCTGGTCAAAGCCAGGAGCGCGGGAGGCTCCCGGGGCAGCGGCTGGGGGGCCCACCTGGGCAAGGGTGACCGAGGCCATGAACACAGGGGGTGGGCAGCTGCGGTGACGGTAGAAGTACCAGCGGCGGTCCACCTCGCAGGGCAGGATCTCGTAGGCCACATAGCGCACAAACCGCTTGTAGACACCCAGGCCCGGCTCGTCCAGCAGCCCGTCCCGGGGCAATGCCCGCTGTCCATTAGCAATGGCCCGCTTGAAGCTGCTGGAGCGCTTGCTGCTGATCTGGGGGCAGGGGCCTGAGCATGGGCCACGGACCTCCCCACGGCACCCCTGCCTGCGGGGCTCACCCAGCTCCCCCACATCCACAAGACCCCTCCAGTGAGGGGCTGCCTGCCCACTTCCTCTGACTAGGACAGTTAACCTTCCGCCCACCCACCGTGGCACTGACCAGGTCCACCAGCTCCTGGTAGCAGACCTGGCCCTGCTCGTTGCTCTGAGCCAGGGCCACCAGCATGTCCAGTTTGGCCGGGTCCAGGGGCAGCTCATGGCTGTGCACCAGGCCAGCGAAGGTGTCTGCACCGATGAAGCCTGTGTTCTCGGGATCCAGCTGCTGCAGTGAGGAGCCGCCGACCAATGCCTGAGTGTGGGCCGGAGCCCTGGACCAAAGGGCTGGACCAGGCTGGCTGGGAGCATCAGGCTCAGGCTCCAGGCACTTTTGGGACAGGGGCCCCATGCCTGCCTGTTGCCGGGACCCTGCTTGATCCCAGGAGCTGGCAGGCCACTGGAGACTGGGTCCCAGTCCTCCAGCTCTTCAGCTGTTCCCCCATCTTTCACCCTACCCATCTAGGAAGGGGAGGGCCAAGGTCCAAGAGCAGCCAGCTGCCCGCCAGCCCTCCCTCCCCTTCCCCCACTTCCACCCTGTCTCCCGCCCCCCCACCCTCACCCAGGAGCTCTGGTCCAGTCAGTCCTCTCCTGGGGCCCAAGACACAGGAACCAAGGTCGTGCAGGGATGGGGTGGGTGCCGAGCGGGGCTCTCGGGGAGCTCGGTCCCACACAAGCTCAGCTCAGCGGCAGGAGGGCCGCATTGGGGGCGGTGCCAGCTCCCCAGACCACCCCCCGACGCACCTGCTCCTGGATGAGCTGCAGCAGCGAGCTCCTGTCCATAGAGCCGGGCCGGGGTCCGGGGTCAGCGGCCGTGGCCGGGAGGGGCTGCTCTGCGGACGACTCCGCTCCGCCCAGCCGGCCCGCTCCGCCCGCTCCGATCGGCGCCGCGCTTGGGCCGCGTCACCGATTCGCCCGCCTGCCCGCCCCTGCCGCACACGGCGCCACGCGCGGCCAGGACACGCGCGCACCCTGCACGCGGACGCACATCCCGGACAGGACCGCCTCCCCGAGCCCGCGTCCCAGTGCCGGCCCCCACCCCCGCTCTGGTGCAGCTTCAGCACATTGGACGACCTCCGCGGCAGCAGCTGGTAAGTGGAGTCACGGGGGTAGGCGGCACCTAAAACCCCCCCATACAAGACCGTTCGCCCTCTCACAGCCTTCCTGGGCTCAGGCCTCGGGGAAGATGTCACCTTCTCCAGGAAGCTTTCCCTGACCACTGCTTGCCCCCTCCAGGCTGACCCAGTGCTCCAGGCGGCTCAGGCTTTCAACCAGCTGGAGCTCCCTGCTTGGGGCAGATACACCCTCTCTCCAGTGCAGCAGCAAGGAAGCCCCTCGGCCCCACACCCCGCACAGCCACATCGTAGGACGAGGGAGACCCTGCTGCAGCTGCCTAGGCTCTGACGACGAAGCCCAGCCCACTCATCCATGCCCTGGGCTGGAGGCCCCTGACCGTTCTTCCAGCTCCATGCAGGACAGCAAAGCCTCCCACCCTAAGAAGGCGCCAGGTTTGGGCACAAGGGGCATTCAGACAGAGCAGAACCCCCAGAGGGCAGGGCTGCAGTTGGGGTGAGGGGATCTGCTCCTGGGAGAGTGGACCAACCCCTCAACAAGGGAGGTAACAGACAAGACACGTGTGACTATGGCAGCCCCTGCAAGGGCCACTCAAACAGCTCCTCCTAGGGATGCAGTGGTCCCAGCAGGCAGCCACGGAGTACAGCGGGCTAAGACAGCATGAGTTGGGAGAGGGGCTTCGGGGCCCAATGCCACAAGCTGCAAGGCAGAGCCTGCATGGGCCAGGCCTTTGGAAGGGGCCCCACCTGCCACTCCCTAAAGGCAGACACGAGAGGTGGGGACCAGGCCTTTGGGTATTTGTCTGGGTGGCCTTGGGACAAAGCTATGGGTCCCGAGAAACAGGCATCTGAGCTCAACTCCAAGCCCGTCCCTCCCCTCCGGCCCATCCTGCTCCCCTTGGGCCAGGGCCCTGGGGCTCTGCGGCAGGCAGTGATCCCACCTGGTCACACAAGCCCAGGTTCTTGGCACAGCTCAGCTAGGCTGGCAAGATGCTCTGGGGACTGAGTGGGCAGCTCCAGGAGACACTGGACCCCAGGAAGGGGTCAGTCACTGGGAAAACATCTCAGCCACCAGTGCCCCCCCAGTCCACACCGAGCACGCACCATCCGCCTGCAGTGGGCTCCCACTATCAGATGTGGGGCTCCCAGGCCAGAGGCCCAAACTGGACCTTCGAGAGGCCACACACTCCCCTGAGACCTCAGGACAGGGACCCAGGGACGAAGGGAGGAATGACATTTCCAGCCCACATCAAGACAAAACACATTGGAGGTTGATTCAAGGTAACTCATCTTCAGAGACTGGGATCCGAGATGGAAAAAACACAGTGAAGTTTAATTGGGAAGCCCAACCTCCTGTCCTCTGCTGTAGCTGCAACCATGGAGATGGCTCCAAATTGAAGGGAGGGGGGAGACCCCCACCCAGAGCTCCGCCTTCCAGCCCTCCTCATACCCACTGGCCACCTAGGACCAGAAAAGCAGGTAGAGCCCTGAGAATTCCGGGTCTGGGGTCACCGGCTTCCACACCCGTGCTCCCCAGCCCAATACACGTCCTGCCCAGACGTGGGCAATGCCTGACAGCGTGGCCGGCACTCGGGACTCCTGCTCAGCCGCCATGGCTCCGACGACCCAGCGGAACCCTGGGGGTCGGAGAGGAGCCAGGGCAGTGCGTGGCAACACGAGGCCCCGTGGCAGACAGACCGACCTGCCTTCAGAAGCAGAAAGGCAGCGGAAGGCTGTTCCCAGCATGGCGGCCTGGCCTGCGCCCAGCTGTGCTGCCCCAGCAGAGCCACACCCAGGTCGAGAGGGGCGTGGGTACCAGGGCCCTCACTGGCTCTTCACCAGGACCCTGTAGAGCGAGAAGCTGAGGACTGCGGCCACCGCGGCCCCGACAACCCCCAGCAGCCCCCGGAGCCAGGAGGAGGAGGGGCGCAGCTCTGCGTAGACCGAGTGTCTGCAAGAGAGAGAGACATCTGCAGATGCCTCAGGCACCTGCCCCCCCGCTTGCTGCAGGGCACCCTCCCATGTCCTGGACGATCACAAGGCCCCACAGGCAGGGTTCCCAGACCAGAGGCACAGCCAGCAGACGCCAGGCCATGGAGGGGCACGCCTGGGCACTGGCTCCCTCTGCCACACAAAGCTCCAACCCGAAACCTTGGCCCCAGTTGCAGGCCTGACACCACAGCTGCCCAATGCCCGGATGACAGACACAGCCAGGGCCCAGGGCTGTGCTGCCGGGTACCCACGGGAAGGCGGCCATGGTGGCGAGCTGGGTGAAGACGGCGGCGCGGGGCTCAGCTGGGCCGGCACAGGAGAATGGCACCGGAGCAGGCAGCCGGTGCCTGCGGCAGAACTCAGCCGGCGACAGACCAGCTGGCAGGATACCTTCGGGCAGGTCAGCCTTGGAGGAGACGAAGAGGCAGGGCGTCTGCCCGTCCATGTAATGGCGCTGTGGGCAGAGAGCAGTGTGAGGTCCAGTCCCAGGGTGGTTGAGGCACAGATGGCGGGACGGACCCCGCCCCACGGCCACGTGGCCCCTGCAGGGCCCCACCTTGTAGACGCTGGCACAGTGTGCAAAGGACTCTGGGTCACTGCCATCAAACATCAGGCAGGCAACGTCACAGGCGGCGTCCAGCGACGTGGCCAGCAGGCCCTCTGGGCCCACCTCACATAGCTGGGACAGATGGTGGCCTCAGGGAGGGTCCTTGGGTGTCCCCCGGGTCCGCCCTCGGGCACTGGCCGGCCGCCCCAGCACTCACAATCAGGTACTTCTCCTGCCCCGTTGACCTTCACTGTGTCGATGGTGTAGCCGGGAGGCTCTTGCCTAGTGTCCTGGTGCTGAGGGAGGGGGAGGCCCTGAGACTCCTGGCTTCCCAGATTGCCCTGCCCGGCCACTGGAGCCCCTAGGGTGGGGGATGTAGGGTGCTTACCCCCAGGCTGCGGCCGAGAAAGGCCTGCAGGAAGGCGGACTTGCCCACTCCACGGGCCCCTACCACCTTGCACAGGAGGACGCTCCGCTGTGTCTGTCCCTTCTCCTGGTCCAGTCTCTTCTCACGGGTGACTGCGAGGATGGACCCAGATTAGGGCGGCTGCTGGGGTGCTGGGCCCGGGCCCAGGGAAGGTGGGTGCCTACCTGTGATGGCGTGGGTCTGGGAGTCCTGCTCACAGAGGGTGGGGTAGCCCAAGTAGCCCAGGTGCCCGAGGCAGCTCCGGACGTCCAGGTAGGTCACCAGACTGGGGGTGGGCAGGAAGCACAGCGTTATGGTGGGGAGGGTGGCGCAGTGGGGGGGCGTGCCGCGTGCCTTGCTTACGTCCACTGGCAGAGGTATCCGTGCAGGGGCAGCCGGTCGGCCTCCGTGCGGACGGTGTGCGGAAGCTCAGGGCCCCAGGGGGCTGCCGGGAACACACTGAAGAGGTTCTGCAGCTCCACGGGCGAGAGGGCGCCGTCACGGTCCTGCGGGGGAGGGGATGTGGTGACGTGTGTGGGGAAGTGGGGGGCAGGGGAGTCACCATGCTCTCACCTGGTCGTGCTTCTCAAACATCCTCTGCACAAACTGGTAGCCGAGGTGGCTGAGCTCAGTGCTGCAGCCGGGGGGCACGTGGAGTCTGCAGGGAGGCGACAGCGCGTCAAGTTCCCAGGAGACTGCCACAGCGCTCGGCACGTCTGTCACCCTGCAGTCAGCCCCTCCCTATAGGACCCACATGCTCCTGCACGCCCCTAACCCTGCAGCTGCAACAGGGGAGGGAGCCCATCTGGCTCCAGCACGTGGGAGGCCCGGCTGAGGCCCCAGGCCACACCCAATCTGCCCAGCCCAGCAGGGTGAACACGTCGCACGCGGAGTTGGTAAGGGGCCAGCCCCGTCCCCGACTCAGAGCTCTGTGGATGCCGAGGGTTCAGGGCACAGCCAGGCAGGGTGGCCTGTGCTGCAGGGCACTACCCCAGACAGCCGCTGAGCGAGACCTCCCCCTGACCCTCAGCCCCAGACCCACTCACGGAGGAAAGAGATAGTCGGCCTGGAGCTCCAGCGCGTCGCTGTAGCCGAAGCGCCTCAGGATGGTCCACGTGGTCTCGTGCCGGCCACGCTGGGATGAAGAGCGTGTTCAGGAAGAGGAAACCTGCACCGAGACGGAGGAGTGGGAGCACCAGGCGCAGCCCCCTCCCCACAGCCCCCAGCCACAGCAGGCACCCGGCCTCACCATCCAGGGTCAGCCGGCCGTCCCACACGCCGCCAGCCACATTCTTGCACACCACCATCTTCACGTCCTCCAGGGCCTGCGGAGCCAAGGGGTGCCCGAAGCAGGATTTCTGCCTCCGAGAGAAAGTTGCTAGGAGTCACCCAGCCACCCAGAGATGGCCCATTCCGTCACTAACAGCGTCGGAGGCTCCGGGGGCTGGGCACCGAGGGGCAGGGCTGGGGCACACCTGGAAGGCGTTGAGCTCCTCGTCACTGAGTGCCTGGTCCAGGTCCTGATCCGAGAGCCTGAAGATTCGCGTCAGGGCCTGGGTGCACTCGGGCCTCAACTGCGGGGAAGCTGGCTCAGCACCCTCAGGCAGGCCACGCCCACCCACCCTGCTGCCCCACCCAACACCTCCCGGGCTCCTGGGGACCAGTACATGAAGCCCCAACTGATGGCCTACCTGCTTGGCCTCAGGGTCGTAGAGGGGGGCTGTGGGGTGCAAGACTGCCTTCTGGGCATAGTAAAACAGCTCTGAGATGTTCCTCAGGTTCTTGGCTGAACACTGGGAAAGTGGGAACAGACTCAGGACGCAGACTGAGAATACAAGGAAGTAAGGAGGCCCCGCCACGGGCCCTGCCTCTACCTCAGCACCTCGACTGGAGCCCACTCACCTCCACACAGGTCTCTATCTCGGGAAACTGGCTCATGATGGGGGAGCACGGCCTCCATGGAGCTCCCCGACCGCAGGTCTGACTTGTTGCCCACTAGGATGATGGGCACCCTGGGTTGGAGGCCCATGGTCACCAAGGGCAGGGGAGCCCGAGGTCCCAGCCCTTTCCACATCCCCCCTCATTACCTGGGCCCCCTCGTGGTCCCCCCCATTCACCAGCGGGATCCATTTAGTTCGAATCTGCAAAGCAAAGCCTGGCTGTGAGGTGAGGTTGCCCGCCAAGCACATGGCTCCCAGCCAGAGCTGGAGCCTGGCTCCGGAGAACAAAAGGGGAGATCAAGGCCAACCGAGGGCCCAAGTCATGCCACCAGAGAACAAAGCTGGTGGGAGAAGGCAAGCAGCAGGCGCAGTCACATCTGTCTGACCCCAGTGGCTCCCAAACACCCCCCAAGGTCACTGGGGCCCAAGCCCAGGGTAGCCCCCGACGCGGGCCCTCTGCAGCGCTCCCTCCCAGATTTTGGAAACTGGGGAGGAAAAGGCTCACACGGGGACACATCCCAGACTCTCTGGGGAAGTGGGATCACAGGAGAGAGCCAGCTGATTCCTTGTGAGGCTCCCCAGAATGCTGTGAGAGGTGACACCGGCCACAGGTTGGGTGAGAGTCCACCTGGGCCACCCTGTCTCTGCCGTTGGGGTCTGCACCAAGGAGAAGCTGCTGCTGACCAGGCTGGGTGCTGGGGGCTCACCTTCTCAATGGTGGCCTCCTCAGAGACGTCGTACACCACGCACACCACGTTTGCCTGAGGAAACAGTGATAAGGCATGGGTGACGGGGCTGCCGGCTCCCCCACCAACAACCCTGACCACTCCACACCATCTCGAGGCTCCAGGAGGCCCCAGACGCTCACAGGTAACATGGGGGCGGCTCTGAGGCTGAGAAAGCCCAGCCTTCCCTGGAACCTGCCTCCAGCCTGGTGCTGGCAGCCGCTGGTGAACCCTCAAGAAGCTCCTTCCCCGCCCACTGCTGGTGCACAGATACCAGGGCCCAGCAGCAGAGTTGTGGGCTCGGCAAGGCCCTCAGAGGACTCAGGACAGATACTGCCACACCTGCAACCTAGCACCCTGCAAGAGACCCAGCTGCCACCTTGGCCCCTGCCCTCTCCCCTCACTACAGTCAGTGTATCGAGGACAGCAGTGAGGGGTGCTGCGGCAGGGGCTGTCCTGGGTGGCTGTGACCTGTACCCTTTCCTAGAGATGTCCCTGGCACATATGCTGATACTGTGAGCCCTGGGTGGTGGGCTGGAGCACGCAGCAGGGGGAGGCGGCGCACACAGAGCCACAGAAAGAGCAAACGCTGCTGCCGCCTGGCAGGAGAGAGGATCAGCCTCTGAGTAAAGGCCCTGATATCCCTGGAGCACCACGGGACTGAGTGGTGCCGGTTCCCAGCGGGGTGCGAGGCGGGGCCCCAACAACCCTCAGCGCGGAGGTCACAGATTTATCAGGGCCAAGGACACCCTGAGCACCTCAGTCCAATCCCCCAGCAGGCGAAGCCGATTAGGCTGAGCCCGCGCCCAGCTCCTCCCTCGGCCCGCGCACCACCGGCACCTTGTGGATCTCCTCCCGCAGCTCCTCGTCCGTCTGCTCGGCTTCTAGGGAGAGGAAGAGACTCCACTACAGACCCAGCAGGAGCGCCGGGCCGCTCGGGGCCGGGCCCCCGGGAGGCTGCGGCCGCTACCTGAGTAGTCCACGATGTGGGTGGGCACCTTCTCCGGGGTGACGTCCGCGGGGGATCGTGATCTCCTCCGCGCGGGAAGGGACCTGCAAGGGACCCGCGCGCTCACCAGGGAACCCCGGCCCGGCCCGCTCCCACCCCCGCGGCGGGCGCGCCCCTCACCTCCTCCGGGAACTCCTCGCCCACCAGGGACAGGATCAGCGACGTCTTCCCCACCTGGGCTGCACGGGACGACGCGGGGAGGTCAGCGCGGGGGGCCAAGGTCAACGCCCCCCGACCCCCAAGACCCTCACCCAACGCCCCTACCGACGCAGTTCCGAGACTCCCGGCCCGGCGCCTACCCTCGCCCAGTAACAGGATGCGCACGTCCCGCCTCATGGCTGCTGCCCCGAGCCGCAACCCGACCCGGAACCCGAACCCGACCCCGACCAAGTCCTCAGCCCTCCGCTCGGTCGCCGCGCCCGCCCCGCACTTCCGCTGCTCAGCCCCATACTTCCGGCCCCGCCCACGCAGCCATACCAGCGAGCTGGGCGGGCCAGAGTGGCCATGCTGTGTGGCAGCGCCACCACGTGGACACGCCGGGTACTGCGGGCAGCGCAGGCTCCTGGCTCCCTGGCCAACCCTGGCTGGCTGACCCAGCCATTGCTTCCGGGCACCACAGGGCCCTTGACAAAGAGCAGGTTTGGGGACGGAGCAGGGGCTGAGCGCAGGCCAAAAGTGACCAGAGACAGCCTGTGCGACAATACAACAATAATGCAATAAATGCCCATGTTTATTATAAGAGAGAAACATTAAAAATTCCTTAGGCAAAGGGACAGCAGGTATTATTTTCAGGTTCCCAAATTCACAACAGTCTGGTCTAGATGATCTACATGAAGTCCTGGCCTGTCCCAGCATGAGGCCTGGCTTCTCTGCCAACCCTGTGTCCAGGTGCTTGGCGTGACCAGCCGTGACGCCCAGCACCACAGTTCCTGCTGCATCTCAGCAGCTGGCCACCTCCCACACCAGGATCTCGTTGCCAGCCGCCGTGAAGAGCAGCCTGGCGGACGGTGTGAACCTGCACAGGTGTACTGCATTGTCGTGGCCAGCAAAGTCCTGGGTGGTCCCCCGTGGCACAGTCTACCAGCCTCAGCATGCACTCTGTGGGCAGATGGCACAGGTGGGCCAGGGCCGGGCAGCACGTGGAGGCTCCCCCAACCCACCAGGACTGTCCCCGCTGGGCGTGATGCTGGTCAGGGGAGCCAGTGCTGAAAAGGCTCCTGGCTGTGTCCTCCACCACCCAGGGCCTGCTGCCACGGGGACTAGGGGGCGCATCACGCTGCCGCCCCACAGCTGGGCCGGGCCCCTCCTTCAAAGTCACTGCCACCCCTGTATTCAGGCCCTGTGCTGGGCACTGTCCCTGGTTCCTCATCTGCCTCATCATCTCCTGACCCCAGGACCCTCTCTAGGGCAGGTGTCCTCACCCCACCGCAGAGACAAGAAGCCTGGGGCACAGGTAAGTCACCTGTCTTGGAGCAGGGCACCAGGGAGCCGAGCCTGGCCCCCACCTAAGATAGGCCCAAGTCTGCATCCACCAGCACTCACCAGCAAAGCCAATAGCCAGGAGGCGGGTGCCCAGGGACAGGCTCAGGGACATGGCAAAGAAGGGCAGTGGTATCTTCTCCACCACCTGTGGGCAGCCAGCATGAAGCTCCAGGCCTGTGGGCTCAGGGCTCAGCCAGTCCCCACCTACCACCCTGGATCCCCGGGACTCCTGGTGACATGTGGGCGGCTGCGTGTACCTGCTTCTGGCAGAGGCTGTAGATAATCACCTCCTTGGACACAGCAGGGCCCACGTACATCAGCAGCGCCCCATCCCAGGGGCAGAAGGCAGCAAGGGAGGGCGGTAGCTGGCCCTGAGTCTGCAGAGGCGCAGCGTGCTGTGGCCGGGCGGGTAAGTGCTGGCCCCACCCACGGTGCCAGGAGTGTGTCTTACCTCTGTGGCGGCAGGCGTCGGGAAACTCAACCAGTCCACCAGCTCACAGCGGTTCCCGCAGCCAGTCGGAGGCCCAGACGCTGACCCGCTGGTCCCCACTGGCAGCCAGCCATAGGTCTGTGCCCTCCACCCCTAAGTCTCCACACTGGGAGTGGGGCGGGTGTGGGCTGATGGTGCCTTCTGACAAGATTGCGCCTGCCCCCCAGCACCCCGGCCCCAGCTCCCCCACAGCACCCCAGTCCCCCACTCCCCCCCCAAGCACCCTGACCCCTGCTCCCCCCACAGTGCCCTAGCTCCCACTCCCCCCCAGCATCCTGGCCCCTCCTCCCCCCCAGGACCCCATCCCCCACTCCCCTCAAGCACCCCATCCCCTGCTCCCCTCAAGCACCCCATTCCCCACTCCCCACAGCACCTGGCCCTACTCCCCAGTTCTTGGGGCTGCTTTACCTCGTTGTGCGTGACATCGATAGTAGAGATCGGGGCCCCCTGGTGGTCACTCAGCACACGGAAGGTCATCCCTGTGCAGGGGCGGCTCACAGCCACGAGCCCATCCTTGTCTCCAGAGATGACAGTCTGACCTTGGACCACGCCATCACCCTGTGAGGCCCCGCCTGGAGACTGGACCTGGGCCAGGTCAGGACGGTACCATCCCCCACACACGCAACTCCTCACCATCAGCAGAGAAGGCAACGGCAGTCAGCGCCGCCGCGTGGGGGCGCGTCTTGAGCTCCATGGCTGTGCGGGAGACACTGAAGATGCGCAGGGAGCCGTCACCATAGCCCGCTGCTAGCCGCTGCTGCTTGGGGCGGCCACAGCACGGGGGGCTCCATGCGAGGCAGAGGCAACTCTGGGGACCGAGGGTAGGAAACTTCAGCACTCACAGGAGTCCTGGGGGACACACACCCAGGCCAGAGGGAGGAGGCAGCTACCCCGCCCCCACCAGGCCCGCTGCCCCTAGCCTGGGCGCTCCCCACACACCTGGTTCAGCACCTGGAACTGGATCACCAGCTCCATGCTGGCCAAGGACCACACCCGCACACTCCCATCCTCACTGCATGTGGCGCAATGCGACTCCCCGGGGCTGAAGACCACCTCGTTCACCTGGGGGGAAATCGTGGATAGGCTGGGGGTGTTGGCCACCCTCCCTGAGCCCTCTGGCCCCTGGGCAGGGGAAAGGGACACAGGCATTTCCTATTCCGCCTCCCAGGGCCAGGCTGTCCAAACCAGGGCATCTGCCTCTGGCCCCAGCCCACTCCACGCGGCGAAAGCAGTGCTGGCCTTGCGTGGGTGTGCCTCTGCTAGACTGGGTGAGTCCAAACCAAAATAAGCCCACTAGCCACCAAACTCAGTAGGACACGGAGGAGAAAGCTGTTCTGATGGAACATGAAACAGCCACGTGGCCGCGCACCTCTAGCAGGCTGCAGACCGAGGCTGAAAGCGCAGATGCGGCCGGCTGCAGCCAGCACACCACGCAGTCGGCCGCGTTCCTCCTCCCAAGGTTGCTGCCCTTTCTCTCGAATCGGGGGAAAAGGCAGATGCCACTGAGAGCTAGGACTGCTGGAGCGGCAGAAAGGAGACACAGGTGCCACTCACCAGTGAGAGGAAGCGACACAGCCTGACACTGAACTTGGACGCTAAGTGCAAATGGGAACACAATGCACTTCACTATACAATCAGCGAAGCTCAGCCCAGTAATTAGGGCCTGTAGGCCTCAGAGTGGGACCTCTCAGCCCCGTTTCCCTGGGAGGGGGGCCCTGGGCTCTGCAAAGAAATAGCAAAGTCCAGACCTGGGCAGAACCCCACAGGCGGAGCCTGTAACTCCTTGCACTTCCACATCACAGGAAAGCCACCAGTGACCACGGGCTTAGGTCACAGAATCAGTCACAGGGAGGCCACCAGTGATCACGGGCTCAGGTCACGGACTCACTCACAGGGGAGGCCACCAGTGACCATGTGCTAAGGTCACAGACTCAGTCACAGGGAGGCCACCAGTGACCATGGGCTCAGGTCACAGACTCAGTCACAGGGAGACCAGTGATCATGGGCTCAGGTCACAGACTTAGTCACAGGGAGACCAGTGACCATGCGCTCAGGTCACAGAATCAGTCACAGGGAGGCCACCAGTGACCACGGGCTCAGGTCGTGGACTCAGTCACAGGGAGGCCACCAGTGACCACGGGCTCAGGTCACAGACTCAGTCACGGGGAGGCCACCAGTGACCATGGGCTCAGGTCACAGACTCAGTCACAGGGAGACCAGTGACCATGCGCTCAGGTAACAGACTTAGTCACAGGGAGACCAGTGACCATGCGCTCAGGTCACAGAATCAGTCACAGGGAGGTCACCAGTGACCACGGGCTCAGGTCGTGGACTCAGTCACAGGGAGACCAGTGACCATGCGCTCAGGTAACAGACTTAGTCACAGGGAGACCAGTGACCATGCGCTCAGGTCACAGAATCAGTCACAGGGAGGCCACCAGTGACCACGGGCTCAGGTCGTGGACTCAGTCACAGGGAGGCCACCAGTGACCATGGGCTCAGGTCACAGACTCAGTCACAGGGAGACCGGTGACCACGGGCTCCGGTCACAGACACAGTCACAGGGAGACCAGTGACCACGGGCTCAGGTCACACTCAGTCACAGGGACACCAGTGACCACGGGCTCCGGTCACAGACACAGTCACAGGGAGACCAGTGACCACGGGCTCCGGTCACAGACACAGTCACAGGGAGACCAGTGACCACGGGCTCCGGTCACAGACACAGTCACAGGGAGACCAGTGACCATGCGCTCAGGTCACAGAATCAGTCACAGGGAGGCCACCAGTGACCACGGGCTCAGGTCGTGGACTCAGTCACAGGGAGGCCACCAGTGACCATGGGCTCAGGTCACAGACTCAGTCACAGGGAGACCGGTGACCACGGGCTCCGGTCACAGACACAGTCACAGGGGAGACCAGTGACCACGGGCTCAGGTCACACTCAGTCACAGGGACACCAGTGACCACGGGCTCCGGTCACAGACACAGTCACAGGGAGACCAGTGACCACGGGCTCCCGGTCACAGACACAGTCACAGGGAGACCAGTGACCACGGGCTCAGGTCACACTCAGTCACAGGGACACCAGTGACCACGGGCTCAGGTCACAGACTCAGTCACAGGGAGACCAGTGACCATGAGCTCAGGTCACAGACTCAGTCACAGGGAGACCAGTGACCATGCGCTCAGGTCACAGACTCAGTCACAGGGAGGCCACCAGTGACCACGGGCTGCAGTCACGACTCAGTCACGGGGGAGGCCACCAGTGACCATGGGCTCAGGTAACAGACTCAGTCACAGGGAGACCAGTGATCATGGGCTCAGGTCACAGACTCAGTCACAGGGAGACCAGTGACCATGCGCTCTGGTCACAGAATCAGTCACAGGGAGGTCACCAGTGACCACGGGCTCAGGTCGTGGACTCAGTCACAGGGAGGCCACCAGTGACCATGGGCTCAGGTCACAGATTCAGTCACAGGGGAGACCAGTGACCATGCGCTCAGGTCACAGAATCAGTCACAGGGAGGCCACCAGTGACCACGGGCTCAGGTCACAGACTCAGTCACAGGGCGACCAGTGACCACGGGCTCCGGTCACAGACTCAGTCACAGGGAGACCAGTGACCACGGGCTCAGGTCACAGACTCAGTCACAGGGAGACAAGTGATCATGGGCACAGGTTGTGGACTCAGTCACAGGGAGGCCACCAGTGACCACGGGCTCAGGTCACAGACTCAGTCACAGGGAGACCAGTGACCATGGGCACAGGTTGTGGACTCAGTCACAGGGAGGCCACCAGTGACCATGGGCTCAGGTCAGACTCAGTCACAGGAAGGCCACCAGTGACCATGGACTCAGGCCATGGACTCAGGACCCGAATTCCCTGGCCCTGGTTGGTGGACACACCTGTGGTCTACCCACACAACGCAACAGTATTTGGCCATGAAGAGGAATAACGGGCTCGGCCAAGCAGTGGCTGGGATAACCCTGGAAACCACGCTCGCGGAGAGAATCCAGACAAGCCGGCTCCTACAGAACATCCAGAAGGGGCAAATCCAGACACAGAAAGCCGCTCAGTGGTTGCCAGGGGCTGGGGAGGTGGGAAACGGACACACACAGGGTTTCCTCCTGGGGCGATGAAATGCCCTGAGCCAGCAGTGGGGACTGTGACACAGCTGCTGACCATGCCGAAACCCACCAACCGAAGTGGACAGAGCTCATGCTATGACAGCCGATCTCAACTAACCTGTTGCCAGAAAAGTAAAGGACCCTCACCCATCTCAAACACAACTTTCTTCGCTATCATCATCTTCAAATACTAAGTACAGGTTTCTAAAGAGAGAAGCGAGGGGGCGACTGGAAGATGGCACTCGGCATCAAGGAACCACCAACCACACGCAGAACTGTGTGTGGGCCTGGCCAACCACACGCAGAACTCAGACCCGCAGGACAAAGCCCACGGCCACGGCTGCCTGACCAACACCATGCCAGAAGCCTGGTCAAGGAAGGGGAGGGCCGGCACCTGTCCTGCTGCCCCAATTCAGCCCAGGAGGCCACTTCTCCTAAGGCTGCAGCTGGCGGGTGATGGGGTGGCACAGTGGTTGCCCCAATCCCATGAGGCCATGCAGCTTCCAGGCCAGGAGGTCCCAGAGAGGTCAGTGCCGTGTGCTTCTTGGAGACAGCTCCAGCACCAGGAGGCCGCAGGCCAGTGCTGGGCCTTACAGGAGCAGACCCAGCACCTGACCCAGACCAGAGCAGAACTGAACCCAGGAGCTGCCTGGGTCTCCTGACCTCTTGAGCTTCAGGGAACAATCCCATGAGACTACGTCAGGAAAGCCCATCTATGACAGGTGCTGGGACAGATGATGTGGGCTTTTTAAATCTTTTTCCTTTGACATGGAGTCTTGCTCTGTCGCCCAGGCTGGAGTACCTGGTGCGATCTCGGCTCATGGCAACCTCCGCCTCCTGGGTTCAAGCGATTCTCCTGCCACCTCCACAAGTAGGGGATTACAGGCAGGCACCACCACACCTGGCTAATATTTGTATTTTTAGTAGAGACAGGGTTTCACCATGTTGGCCAGGCTGGTCTTGAAACTCCTGACCTCAGGTAATCCATCTGCCTCTTCGGCCTCCCAAAGTGCTAGGATTACAGGCGTGAGCCACTGCACCCACACTGATATGACTTCTCTGACAATTACAGAAAAAAAACCTGCAAAGCAATACGGGGAAAGGAAGATTCGAGAAGACCTGTGAGAACTGCTAGGCAGCTCCCTGGTGCAGCCACAACCAGGATGGCTTTGAGGGATGTGCACACCCAAGACGTGCCACCTGGGAACCCCAAGGCGAACGCTGCGAGCCAGAGACAGTAGGACTTGGAATAATATAATCCCGGCTGGCGGAGATGCAGCCGGCAGGCAGTGGGGGCGCCAGGTTCGGCTGCCCTGCCTCTGTCCAGGCTCAAGTCCCTCACCTTGCTCCTGTGGCCACTGATGAGACGTGTGCTGGTGCCCTCAGCCCAGCTGACAAACCAGAGCGTGCCCGCTGTGGTGCCCACGATGCCCATGTCCACACTGTCATCAAAGCTGGCGCTCACCACTGCCCCATCCAGCACCAGCTCGCGTTCCATGAGCACAGAACTGGACCTGCGGGTGCAGGGAATGAGGAGGGGACAGCGAGTCTCAAGGCTGATGATAAGAGCCAGCTGGGTCCCCCGCCAAGGCAGGGACCTCAGCATCGCGTCCTCAGGACCTGGCTGTGCCCACCCAGATGGAGGAAGAGAAAGCCCACAGAGCAGGGGCTTCTGAGGCCGCCCGTCCTTGATGGCAGCCAGTAAGGCCCAGGACACACCCAAGCCTGTCCCTCAGAGGGGCTAGTTGGGGGCTGATCTGCAGGGTGGCCTGGGAGGGGAACTGGCTGCAAGCCCGGTCAGGGACACCAACACCCACCTGCAGCCAAAACACATGGAGTGAACGGCTCACCTGGCACCTGAGCCCTTGCGTTTCAGCTCCAACACAGCCCCCACGGCCCACAGGCGCAGCCGCCCCGTGTTGCTGCCGCTGACCAATCGCAAGCCGGAGAACAGCAACAGCCCTGGAGGCAAGAGAGGCCATGAGGGGCCATGAGCTGCCTTCCCAGAGGCCCTGGGTCACAAAGCTGCCCGGAGGCCAAGGCTGGAGATCAGGCCCCTGCCCCAGCTGAGGATCCCAGGTAGGGGTCCTGAGGGCCACAGGGCTTTCACGGGGCACCTACCAATGCCACTGTTGTCCGCCTCCCAGGCCAGGAAACAGCGGCTGGCACTCGTGTCCCAGACACAGACCTGGCCGGAGCTGGTGCCACAGTAGAGCAGGGGTGGTGCCCCGTAGCAAAGAGAAGTCAGCTCTCTGGCCCCGACTGCCTCTGGGACCGGCTCTCGGTGCACCTGGCAAGGTATGAGTGGCCACAGGTCAGCGACGTCCCAGCCAGATTCCACCCCATGAAACAGTGCCTGGGCCCGCACACCAAGTGGGTGGCCCAGCACCTGAAGGCGGATGTCTGCCCCATGCTGCTGCAGGAGCCAGAAGGTGACAGCGCCCTGACCCACACAGGTAAGCTCGCTGGCACCCCAAGGGTTGAAGGCCACACCATACACTGGCTCCGGGAGGCAGGTGGAGGACACGAGGTCATAGGTGGCCATGCTCCACAGGGTGAGGGTGCGGTCACCGTGGCCCCCTAGGAAAGATACATAGCAGCCATGTCAGGTGCATAGGTCCAGCCACAAAGGAGTCCAGGAAAGCCCCTGGCCTCCGCCCTCCCTCCCACTGACCCAATGTGACGAGAAGCCTGTCATCTGGTGAGAAGGCCAGGGCCAGCACAGAGGTGCTGTGGTGGGAAATAAGGTGCTGGCAGAGGCCGCCAGACACCTCCCAGATGCGGATCTGGCAATGGGCAGCCATGCTGCTGCCACCTGAGGCAGAAGCCAGGACCTGGCAGGAAAGAGGGCAGGCGGTGAGCGGGGGAGGCTGCAGCCGGCTGGGTCCACCTCGGCTCTGCTGGCTCTGGCTGGAGCAGAGGCTGGGGCGGCCATCTGCACCATCTCTGGTGGCAAGAGCCTGCTCTGGTCTGGGAGCTAGGTTCTGCTGGGCACAGTGGCCCCAGGTGAGGAGGGCGACGCAGGCGGGCACCTGGGCACTGTGGCTGAGGGCCAGCGTGGAGATCTCCGCAGGGTGGCCAGGCCAAAGCTGCTGGGCGCCAGAGTGCAGGTCTTCCACCACCACCAGGCGGCCACATGTGTAAGCGAAGAAGCCTGTGGGCAGAGAGAGCATGATCTAGGGGAAGAGACTAGAAGGAAGGGCGGGGCCCGGGGAAGGGGCCGGGCAGGGAGGGCGGGGCCCGGGGAAGGGGCCGGGGCAGGGAGGGCGGGGGCCTGGGGATGGGGTCGCGCGGGGAGGGCGGGGCCAAGTGGTTAGCCTGGTCCCAGGCACAGGGGCACCTTTCCCACCGTCTAGCAACCAAAGTGCCTCACGGGATGTGGGCTGAAGCGCCACAAGGCACTACCGGAAGAACACAGAGCCCCACATTGATGGCTGGCGCTCATCTGCCCCCCAGGGCCTGACCTTGGGGTGCACAGAGCTGGACTACATGCGACACATCTTGGCTCGGGGTGGGGGTGCACTCGTCCCTCACCTGTGTCCGGCCTCCAGACCATGTTGGCCCGCCCGTTCCCGCTGTAGCCAACGACAGCCTTCAGACGCAGCTGCCGTTCACCGCTGGGGGTAGGCAGGGAGGTGCCCTGTGAGGAAGGAGACCTGGATGCTGCTGGGCCCCAACGCCCGCACACAGGAGGCTGTTTTGGGGTACACTCAGGCCAGCTGCAGAGGGCAGCTGGGGCACTGATTGGGAAGCCAGGAAGGGCAGCTGCTGGGTGAGAGAGGAAGGCGGGTCAGCAGGAGGCTACCACAAGGTTCCATCTGGAGGGCAGGGTCGGGGGTGTAGGCTGGGGGTGCCTCCAGGAGACAGGCTCCCAAGGGCCAGAGCCACTACTCAGGGTTGTCCGCCCGAGTCATGGCTCCAGAGCCAGTAACTACTCCAGAACCATTACTCGGGGGAGCCCTCGGGGGGCCTCTGTGCTTACTGGGAAGAAAGAGGGCTCCCCAAAACCACTCCCCACCTTGGCAGAGTGGGGGCTGCAGCTGACCTTGGCAAGCATGAAGGCCTTGTGGGAAGCCAGGCAGGTTGTGCGTGGGGTCCCCAAATTCCTGGTGTCCCTGGTGCCTGGCAGGGAGGAGGCAAAGCCTGTGGCATCGTACCGCCCTACAGCCCTTCAGAGATCCCACAACACACAGAGCCTCCCCACAGGCCCCTGCCTTGCTGCTCAGTGAGAAACACACGACGGGGCAGAGGCTGAGGCCACAGGCACAGGCAAGCTGTGTCCCACCCACAAACGACCTTGCCCCGTCACCCAGGGGGACTCCCCCAACCGCCCTCAGGTCCCTGCCCTCCACTGCTCACGGGGTTGGCTGGGGGAACAGGGAGGTGCGGCAAGCTCCCCAGGAGCCCACTGCTGCAGCCCAGGCCCCAACTCCATCGCTGCCGGCTTCCTCCTCCATGAGCACAGGTGGGCCTGGGGCCTGGCCAGGCCTCTTGGGGCCATGGCTCTCCTCACAGGGTCCTTCCTCATCCGACGTGGAGAAGGTGCCTAGGAGCAACGAGGAGGGGGAAAAGCTGCCCACACCTCCCGCCCCCCCGCCCCTGCCCCCCACTGTACCCCACCCAGCAAGCAGTGAGGGCACCTGCGCCCCAGAGTTGGACACATGTGAGCACCTGCTGCCCTCTCAGACCTCCCGGATCCCCCCCACTCCCACAGGACCCCTGCTGCTCACCATCACCACCTTTGGGAGGCCTGGCACAAATGCCCAGCCATGGTGGAGATGCTGGAGATGGCTTGGGGACCGGCTGCTGGGGGGAGCCCACTGGCCCCGGACTCAGCGTCCTCCAGCTGTCCTGTGCCCGGGCCTGGGGAAGAAGGAGCCCTGTAATGTTTGGAGAGGAAGAGGAAGGGCCACTGGGTGGACACAGGACCGACCCCAGAGCCAGGGCAGCGCCTGCCCCCAAGCTGACCACAGCCACTCACCTGCCTCATAGGCTGGGGGACTGCAGGGGAAGCTTTGCTCACTGGAGAGGGAGGAGAGAGGGTTTCAGGAGGGTCTGGGGGGCCTAGGCAGACACAGCTGTGGGTAGACGCATACCTCTCAGTGGTGGCCAGGATGTCCCAGAGGAAGACGGCGTCCCCTGCGCTGAGGACCTGCTGCTGGTCAGGGGAGAAGGTCACAGCCTGCACAGGCTCTGAGTGGCCGATGTACACCTGGGGGGCAGTGACATCACATGCATGGACCCAGAGACATGGCACGGATGCTGCCGTGTGCTCAGCCCCCGGGGGGGGGCGGTGAGCAAGAGGCCCCACACGGTGTTAGTCCCCAATATGGAGGCACAGGAGGTCCTGGGAGGTCATTCTCCTCTCTCAACTCTGCTCTCCCCGCCCCCAGGACAACACTGCCCCCACCCACACCTGCAGGGGTCTCCTCGGCAACCTGAGGAGGTTCCTGACGGCCAAGGCTGCCTGCGGGCCCATACACACACCTGGGGGCCTGGGCTGGCCTGCGTCACATAGTCCCACACCTTCACAGCCCGGCCAGCGGCCATCAGCAGGAAGCGGGAGTCCTCACTGAGTGCCAGGGAGGGGGCAGGGCCCAGGGTGGACACCAGGCAGCTAGAACACAGTGCTCTTGGGAAATGCCACGTCTCAGGAGAGTGGCCGGCAGCCTGGGGCCTCCCCTCGTTTCAAGTGTGGTGACAGCCCCCCACCCAGCTGGAGGGGCTGCAGGCACAGAGGCCAGGCCAGGACAGCACAGGGAGGGCCAGGTGGGCGGGCGCAGCCCCAAGGCTCACCTCCCGGACCATGTGGCCCGATGCAGCATCCAGCACCACGACTCGGTTGGACGAGGTCGCCACCACCAGGTGGCCCAGGGCCGCAGGGCCGAAGCACACGGCCACGGCTGAGTCCAGGCGCCCACTGGCCGGGTCCAGAGCGCTGACGCCAACTCGCAGCAGCTAGGGGGAGCGACAAGTGGCCGACAGTCAGGGCTTCCAGGCAGAGCCGGTGCCACCCAGGGCCAGGCTCAGGAGAGAGGCCCCGGGGACACTCACTAGGTGAGTCCAAGGCCTTGGCCTCACCTGGGCCCTGCATGGCTGACGTGTACCCTGCAGCAGGAGGCGGGGCAGGGCCTAGGTTCTGCTCCTGAGTGGCTGGGACCTCCCTCCTGCCCCTGCAGCCAGCCTCTCACTGCCCAATCTTCCTGGACCCAGAAGGACTGCAGACTCACCTCGTTAGGGAGGCCGAGCACATGACCGTCACCGTGTGCCTGGAAGGGCCCACGAAGGCCAGCAGGCAGCCATCCCCCACTGACTGCCAGAGTGCTGGACCTTGCGGGGGCATCTGGGCACACCACGTCCGCTGTGGACACACGGGGCAGGGGGTCAGTTGGGCAGGGAGGGAGCTCTGGGATGTGCATGGTCAGGGCCCAGGGAGGCCGCTGCCCCCGCCCCCACCTTCAGGAAACACCAGCCCAGGACCACAGATGCATCACAGGCAGAGGAGCGCCAAGGTGCCAGTGAGCGCCAGGCACTGCCAGGGGAACTAGGAGTCCCTATGGGCCAGCAGTGGCCACAAGTGACCACTCAGGTGGCCCAAGCCATGGTGGCCACAGGACAGGCCAAGTCCCCAGGGCTGAGTCTGACCCCAGCTGCTGACCTGGAGCTCAGGTTGCCTGCCTCCTCCTGGGCACAGACCCAGGCTGACCTCTGGCCTTGGGGGCCAGCAAATGCTAAATCAGTTTCCCCAGGGCCCTGACAAGGTTACTGAGGCGGGCCACACTGCCCCACAGGACACAGCCAGTGGACCAGGAAACTGGCATGCGCGTCCAGGTGTCGGCCTGCACCAAACTCAGACCTCCCCTCCTGAGGGTCCCCCGGAGCAGCTGCTGGGACCGACCTGCCACTCGGAGGATGCGGCACTGGGGGTCTGCACAGCTGTACTGGGCCAGGGAGCCCTGGCGGCAGGAGCTGAACAGCAGGCGGCCATCAGGGGTGGCGATCAGACCGGTGACGGCTCCTCGGTGGCACCTGCAGCACACACGGGGGACCCTGCTGGCTCCAGCCACAAAGCCCAGAGAGGGCACGGAAGCCCCGAGAATCACAGGGTCCCTCGACCTCCAGCCAACCGGCCCAGCTACAGAAGTCCCAGAGGGGTTTAACAAAGGGTGGGGCTCCAGCCAGCGCTGGCCGACCTGCACATGGCCCTCCCCAGCCTGGCCAGACCCCCCAGTGGGGGGAACCCCCTAAACCACCCCAGCTCCTACTGTGGGGCCCAGGCTCTGCAGGGGATGGTGGCTGGCTGGGCCCTTACTTGTGTTCCACCAGGACCTCAGCGGCCTCCAGGCTGAAGGAGCGCACGGCCCCACTGCTGAAGCCGCAGAATAAGGTCGGCCTTGTGGGGTGGAAGGTGACGGTGCACGGAGCCTCTTCTGATGATGTGAAGTCATACAGCTATGGGGCGGGGGCCGTGCTGAGGGGAGGGCAGGGATCACAAGAGCCCACACCCATGGGGCCGACACAGGCTGGAAACACCAGGTCCTGTAGCCCCCCTTCGACCACCCCCGCTGACAAACCCCAGCTTCAGGCCCTCCTGGCCCTCCCTGCCACGCTGTCACTGCCAAACCCCACCTGCTGCAAGGTGGCCAGATCCCAGATGCGAACGGTGCGGTCCTGGGACACAGTGGCCAGCTGCCCCCGCCTCTGCTCCGTGGCGAGGGCCAGCACTGGGGCAGTGTGGGAGCGAACCAGCACGCGGTACACCTGGGATGGGGTGTCCAGGAAACCCAGAAGGCCCGAGGAGGTGGTGGACAGCACACGGAGGCTGTCGGGGCTGACACAGACTGAGCTGACAGGGCCCTCGTGCTCTGTGGGTGGGGCAGGGTCAGGGACTTCCCAGGCCTACCCTGGGGGGGGATCCCCCATGCCAGAGCTGACCCTGGGCAGCCACTGCTCAGGGTTTGGGTCCCCAAGGGCCAGGCAAATGCACTCCCTGCTGCTCAAAGTCCCAGGCTCAGCATGGCTGGAAGATGCAGCTCCCTTGAGACCACCACTCCTGGGCTAGGCAGGACCCAGGCTGAGAAGCCTTGCCCACCACCCATGGTCCACCGGACCCTTCCGTGAGGCTGTCCTGCGTGCTGCCCGGTCATCAGCAGCCCCAGGCCTCAGGACATGGCCCTCTTCACCCCAGCATCCAAGAGAGGCTGTCCTGGAGCTGGAGTGCGTGCCCACATCTCACCTGCTTCCAGGAGCACGGAGGAGAAGTCCAGGGGCCAGAGCCGCAGGTAGCCATCCTCAGAGCCCACAGCGCACACGGCTGGGGGAGACGCTGAGGCTGCTGATGGCAATGCCGGGGCCTGGGGGCGGGGTGTGGGGGCATCAGTGCCTCAGTGTCCCTGCCACCCTCGCCATGTGGTTTGCACCCTCTTACCTGAGCTGAAGGTCTGCTTCTGTGGCCCGGGGCCACCCGGAGTCCGTGTAGGGAGCAGGCGGCGGGCACACTTCACGACCACGCGCTGACAGTCGATCTCCAAGACGTGGCCGCTGTGGCTGCACACGAAGCTGCCCAAGGAGGCAGCAGGGGAGGTGAGGCCCTCAGGGCACCGGGGACCAGGGCCCCTGTGCTGGCGCAGGCAGTGGGGGAGGGGCGGGGGCTCACAGCGTGGCGGCCGAGGTCTCCTGACAGCCGTCCTGGGCCTGCTTGAAGGCGAGGTCGGTGAAGTGCCGCACGTGGTTCTCCCCCCAGGTCCACCGGGCAGCAGCGCAGCACCCCGCCACGCAGGCGCCAGAGCAGCACGCTGCCTTGCCCACATGATGCCATCCTGCAAGGAACAAGGACTGAGCACTGCTGCAGCTGAGGACCTGACCCACAAGGAGATGCCACGTGCAACCAACACTGTGAATGAGGGCCCCCAGCCCGGAGGAGGTACTCGGGGTTCAGCCCCTGCTCCAGGCCCAGACCCTGTCCCCACATCGTGGATGGAAGGCTGCATCACCTGGTTTCATCAAAACAGGCGACCCGGAAGGCCTGGATGTCAAAGTCAGTGTGTGCCTTCGCCAGAACGACCGCCTCGCCGCCAAGTCCCACCTGGCTGGTACCCCAGGCCACCACCATCTGCAACAAGCCCAGGCTGAGCCCGCACGGCAGGGCCATCAGTGCTGCCTGGATTCTGCGAGGTGCAGCTGAGCTCCACCCAGAGGTGGCTTTTCTCTCAGGCAGAGACCAGCCTCTGAGCCTGTGGCTGCAGAGGGCAAAAGGACTGTCCCCTCCATATGCTCGCCCTGAGACGTGGCAGCTTTAGGACCTCTACAGAGACCAGCAACGCTGAGCACTGCAGCCCATCCGCAGAAAAGTGAAAACCTGCCCCTGGGAAGGTGATTAAAGGCAGCTCGCGCCCAGGGGCAGTGGCTCACGCCTGTGATCCCAGCACTTGGGAAGGCTGGGGCGGGAGGATTGCTTGAGCCCCGGAGTTTGAGACCAGCCCGGGCAATGTAACGAAACCCTGTCTCTACAAAACGTTAAAAAAACAAAACGTTAGCCAGTTGTGGTGGTGCAGGCGTGTGGCCCAGCTATCTGGGAAGCTGAGGCAGGAGGATGGCTTGAGTCCAGCTGGCAGGGAGGTCAGGGAGGGGTCAAGGCTACAGTGAGCTATGATTGCACCACTGCATTCCCGCCTAGGTGACAGAACAAGACCCTGTCTCAACAAAATTTGTTAAAGGTGTCCCCCACAGAGATGCTAGGCGCTTCAGCTGTGCGGACGTGCCGCTGATGCTCAAGCCTGGGTGAGCTTCAGGGGTTCTCCCACGTGAAAATCTCACACCCGCATTATCAGCAGAGAGAACGAGGTAAGTAAATGCTGGCTTAAACTCACCCCAGCGGCTCAAAAGCCAAGACATGGCATGTGAGCACCAAAGTACAGGAGCCCATCACAGGGAGGAGGCCGCGCTGGGAGCCAGGGTTACACCACGATGGAGTTTCACAAAACCAAGACCCTCCCAGCTGCCCGCGCCATCAGAACAGCCCGGCCCCATCCCCAGGCGAGGGCTCCGTTACCGTCCTCCCGTGGTGGTCCTTGCCAACCCCGCAGAGAAGGGCCCCGCTGTCAGCAAAGCTGTGAACGGGGAGGAGGCAGTCAGTGTCGCCTGGGCTGACCCCCACCCCCCTGCATAGGGCAGACCTGTGCCCACCTGAGGGAGCAGACGGCGTGCATTGGACTCCGGAACAGGGAGAGACAACCCCCAGTCTGGAAGTCCCAGAGCCGCATCACGCTGGGGGCCCCGGCCTGAGCTGAGGCCAAGAGTGAGCTGCCCCCATCCAGTGCCAGGGCGGAGACCTAGGAGGCAGAAGCATGAGAGAGGGTGCGGTGGCCTGCGGGTTCGAGCCATCCCGGGCAGCACCCACCTTGTCTGTGTGGCCGAGGAGGAAGCGCTGCTCCCTGGTGTCCACCAGCAGGACGACGATGACCGAGTGGCAGGGGTACACGACAGCCGCCCCATCCGCGGTCCACATGGCCTGGTACGAGGGGCGGGGCGCTGAGGCCACCGGTGGTACACCAGGCCCCTCCTGGCTGCCAGAAGGTCAGCTTCACCTCCCACAGCCCAGGGAGAGGAGGTGGCAGGCCTGGCATATGCATGTCTGGGCACACAGCCCCTGGCGGCAGGAGAGCACGCACCCCCTGCACACACTACATACACACGAGTCACGGGACGCACGTGTCAAAGAACAGCTGGAATGCGCAAGCAGGCACGTATACATGCACACGCACACGCCGTGTCCTCTAAGCCCTGCCTCCAGCGCAAGGAGCTCTGGGGTGGAGGTAGCAAAAGGCCAAAAGATCCCCAAAGACTGAGAGCAGGCACCCAGCAGGGCCTGACAAGGGCCCAGGGCCACAGGGGCAGACGGGAAGCCCACCTCTGCCATGGCGCTCCTCCCCTAGAAGGCCCACCTCACCCATCAGGGACCCACAGGTTGCACCCACAGCCTGGCCCCACGCTGCTGGTCTGGATCATCAGAGTTCTAAAGACAGGAGAGCTCTGGGTCTTTGCAGGAAGCACTTAGCTCAGCCGTTGAGTAAGAGATCCCCCGTGACCCTGATAGCCCTCAGGTACCAGGAGGTGACAGCAGCTGTGGGCAGGGCAGGCGTCTGCAGGGGGAGGGGGGATGGGACCACTGTGCCGAGGAGGCTTGGGACCCTGCACAGCCAACACAGGACATAGGTCTCTCCTCTGTCCCCTCCCGTACTTGGCAGCCGGCCACTGAGAGCTGCTCTGGGCCCAGCCACAGGACCCTCACCTGTCTGGTGCTGTGGCCCCCAAAGCCGATGACGCCCTTGAGCCTCAGGACCGGGTCCGGGAGGAAGCGCTGAAACAGGCATTCACATCGAGGCCCTGGGAGGCTCAGCCAGGTCCCTAGGACATCTCTGACCAACCCCGGGCCCTGCCAACCTCCAGATCTCAAGGGCCTGCCTCTCAAGAAGACTGCCCTGGTCCTGAGTGGCTCCTGCTGGCTGTGCTAGGTTGGAAGCTGGGATCCCCCGCGGCAGTGCCAGACCTTCAAGGGTTCCCCACAGACCACCTGAAGCTGGGGCATTGAGGGCGAGCAGAAGCCCTTTCTTACTGTGTGGACACAGATCCTTCCCCAAAGCTACCTCCTGCCAGTTCTGCTCCCTGCCGGGAAGCTAAACAAGAGATAATCAGAGGCACATCCGTCCTCACCTGGGCTGCCAGTTGCCCTGGCCCACACCTCACTGGGCCCCGGCTGCTGTGGGACGGGCACTCACCTTGCAGGAGCCGGCACTCTCAAGGGCCACAGGCACCTGAGCCGACTCTTCCACCTCAGCCAACTGGTGAGTCAACACGTGGGTGCCGGCAGCAGCTGTGTGGACATCAGAGGCCTCCACCTGGGCCCAGGGTTCAGGGGCCCATCCGTATTGGACGCCTCTGAGCGCCCCTCGGGACAGGCTGACCTTCAGGAAGAGCTTGGATGCCTGTACACTGGGACCATCCGCACTAGAGGCCTCTGGGTGCTCTCGGAACAGACTGACCTCCTGGAAGGGCCTGGGTGCCGAGGGAGCCTGGCCGGACCGTTGGGGAAAGCCCCCATCAGCGCCCTGGGCCATCATGACCCAGCCCCATCTCAGAGGGCAAGGGGGTACTCACGGCTGTGGGGCGGCGCATCTGGACCACTGGAGACACGCCGTCCCGCACAGCTTTGCTGGAGGCCACTGGGCAAGGGAGAGTCTGGGGCCCAGGCCCCAGGAGGACTGCAACAGAGCAAAGAACCCCAGTGACCCAGGGGCCAGCTGTGCAGATACCTGGTGAGGGTGACACCCAGGAAGGGGCAGCGAGTGGCCCAGCCTCACCGGCTCTGTAGGACGCAGAGCCGGCAACCCCATTTCCATCCCAGGCCCTGAAACCCTCCTCTTCCAGCTGGAAAGCTTGGGGCCTCCAGGTACACCTCACACAGACCTCCCACCCATGGGGTTCTGGGAGCTCAGATAACCCACAGGCTTCCCTGGGTCCCTGCACCTGCCCGTGGGCAGCTCTGGGCATGCAGCAGCTGCAGCCACCATACCACTCACAACACTGGGTCCTTCCCCAGCCCGCCCCTCCTACCAAGCTCCATGCGCCCTGCAGGCCTTAACCCGGGTCCCGGCTGACCCCACAGGCCCACCTGCCTCAGGAGGGGAACGGCTCTCCTGAATCAGCTCGGAAGGCACTTTCAATTGGTCGCTCGGAAACCTTGGCAGAGGGAGGGAGAGTCAGTGTCTGGGGGCCCCGGGGCCACCTACCTCCCACCACCAAGACCTCCCTCGAGAGAAGCAGAACCACTCACCGAACGTGGACGTAGCGGTCATGCCAATTCTCTCCCTTGGGCACAGGGAACGCCATTTCCCGAGGCATAGGAGTGAGGGGCAGCTTTGCCCCCTGGGTCCCAGTGACAGCTATGAAGAGCAGGGTTGTTCCAGGTCAAGAGAAGCTGTTTGGCCCCCTGAACACCAGGCACCCACCAAGGCACTGCCACGCCACCAGCCCAGCCACCAGCCCACCCCAGGGCTGCCTCCGGGATGGGGTTCTGGCCAGAGCTGAGACAGTACAGCCTGAGCACTGCACTTTCCTCCTTGACTCGGGCCCCTCCAGGGCTGAGAACCCGGGTGAGACAGTGTAGGGAGCGCAAGTGCGGCGCTCACCAGGCTCGAAGCACAGGTCGCTGGTGTAAAGGTTCCTGACCAGCAGGCTGGCGCACAGCCTGACACTCTTGAGGTGGCTGTAGCGCCGGTTCAGGTAGACCCGGAGAATGTCCTGCAGGTCCAGCTGCAGGCAGACCCAGCGGGGTCCAGCAGCGGCCAAACCCACCAGGTCTGCAGGACGGGCACTCAGGGTCAGCACCCACCCTCCTGACAGCCCCCGACTCCCAAAGCCGTGAGTTTGTGCCTCCCCAGGTTGTCCCCCAAGCCACAGAGGAGCCCGACGGCCTGCACAAGCTCCCTCCTGGGCCATCCATGCCCCATCTCGGTGTCACCTCTCTGGAGTGTCCTGGCCTCAGGGATGAAGGGAAACTGAAGCCATGTGGCCGTGGACTTAAACTCCTTGAAGAGGTTGGAGAAAGACAGGCGAATGACCTGGCTGTCCTGCAGGGGCCAGAGCCAGGCCGTGAGGAGACAGCAAAGGTGCCAGGCCACCATGAAGCCCCCAACCGTGGGCTCTGTACCTCAGTGGACACATCCAAGTGGATGACGAAATGCTTGCTGGGCAGGGGCCGGAGAGCACATACAGGTAGCGCCCAGTCAGCCCCAGGGACTGGGTGCTGGTCTTGGGGAGCTGGATGTAGTTGGCAGCAGAGACTGAGCCCCGAATGCGATACACCGCGCCCTTCAGGGTCTTGTCCTGGAGAGGCGGGAGGCTGCGTCACCCACAGCACCCAGGAGAAGCGCGGCCCGGCGAGGGGCCCTCGGGGTCACCCACAGCACCCAGGAGAAGCGCGGCCCGGCGAGGGGCCCTCGGGGTCACCCACAGCACCCAGGAGAAGCGGCCCGGCGAGGGGCCCTCGGGGTCACCCACAGCACCCAGGAGAAGCGCGGCCCGGCGAGGGCCCTCGGGGTCACCCACAGCACCCAGGAGAAGCGCGGCCCGGCGAGGGGCCCTCGGGGTCACCCACAGCACCCAGGAGAAGCGCGGCCCGGCGAGGGGCCCTCGGGGGCAGGGCAGGGGCGTGCGCTGCGGGCGAGCCCCCGGAGCCCCGGCCGCCTACCGTCACCACGGCCACGTCCCCCTCCTTGGCTGAGCGCTTCCACTCGTCCACCCGGAAGTGTCTGAAGACGTTGAGGAACGGGTGCTGCCACGCTGCGGGGTTGGGGCCGGAGCGTCAGGGGACCCGGCCGCGCGAGCGGGAGCCGCTGCGGGGCTGGGCCGGGCCTCGGGAACCAGGCAGGAGCCCGTGGGGCGCCCGGGGGAAGCCAAGCTCCAGGAGCCCGAGGGTGGGTGCCCGGCAGACGGGACCCTGCCCGACCGGGGACTCCGGCCTCGGGGCCCAGGCGGGGACCCTGCGCGCTCCGGCCGCCGCCCCTGGACCCCGCAACCCAGGACCCCCGGTGCCCTGGGACCTCCGCTCGGCGCGCGCTACCTCGGGCCATGGCGCCGCCAGTCGAACTTCCCGCCTCAGCCTCCGCGCGCCCCGCGTAGGGCACGCAGCACGGCGCCTGGCAACGGCCGCCCGGCAACGGCCCCGCTTCCGCCATCACTTCCGCCGTCATGGCGGCGCCCTGGCCACGTGACCGCCCCCTCGGGGAGCAGCCCGCTCGCCTCTGACACCTCTAGCGTCTCTCCGGCCGCTGTCCCCGCTGCCTTTGCCCCGCGGGCCTCCGGAGGCAGCCCGGTGTTAGCCCGACCGGCCTCGAAGCCCGCGCGGGTTGCGGACCCTCCCCGGCCCACCTGTCAGCGCTTCGGCCGGGGCTCCCCCTGCGTGCAAGCAGCAAGGCGAGGTCGCGCTGAGGCCCGGCCTCACCCTGCCACTCTCTCGCCGTCCGAGGCCCCTGGTCCACACCTGGAATCCCTGGGTCCTGATACCCTTCACCCCTGCCCAACAGGGAAAGCAGTGCGGGCGCGGGCCCGGTGGGTTCAGAGTGGGACCCGGCGTTCTGAGACACCCCAATCCTGGTGGGGCAGGGTGGCCAGGACTGCACTCCAGGGCCATTTAATGTCCTTAGGCCTTGAGGCTGGGCTCTAGTTCCAGACAGCGCCAACAGGAGAGGAAGGAGGAGCCAAGTGGGGTCCACAGACTTCCAAGCAAGGTGGGCCGGCCAGCGCTCATCCCACGTGTTCGTAGGCAGCTGGGTGAGAAGCCAAGGGCCGAGGAGATAAGACTACAAGGGGAGTTTGCACTGGGCCTGGAGTCCCAGGCTGGGGACCGAAACTGGACACAAGGACCCCAATACCCTCTGATTTGAAAGCCACTCGAAACAGGCAGTTTCCTGACTTTATTAGCCTGGAGCTCCTCCCTGCCAGCCCAGGGGCTGGTCGCTGGTTCCTGGGCACAGTGAGCAGGGCTGAGGTCAGACAGGTTCAGGCCCTGGCCATGGCAGCTAGGGACAGCCAGGCCAAAGGAACAACACGTGCAAAAGTCCCAATACTGGCACTTCAGGTGTGGCCGGCACTCAGCCAGGTGCAGTGGGTGGGCAGGCAGGGCCACATTCCTCTCCTGGTGACAGGTCAGCCGTAGCAGCATTTCCTTCCAGCAGCCGCTAGGAACAGCTGGTGATTCTAGCCAGGAACTGCTGCGCCCACCACTCGTCCAGGTCAATGGGCACGAAGTCTGTGAACAGAGAAGGCTGGGCAGTAAGGCTGCCTCCCAGACCGGCCAGCATCTCTCCCCTGGAGCTAACCACAAGGTGCTGAGAAGAAGGGGTTTCTGCACAAGACTCCCCCTCCCTCATCCCCTGGGGTGGGACCCTGGCAGAGCCCAGGTCAGGATCAGAGGGGTTGGGGGGTCTTTCCTCGGGGGGACGGGGTTGGGGGGCTCACTCTGCAGCCGGGGATTGGGGGTCCTCTCCACGTACTGCACGGGCCTCGGCCCGCCCTCACCGGCTGGGCCACCATCCAGCTGCTGCTGCACCTGCTGCCAGGCTGTGGGAGGAGGGCAGTCGGGCTGAGCCAGGTCCCAAGCACCCCGTCGCCCACCCAGGGCCTGATGGTCACCCTGGACTCCAGCCCCACACAGGGCTGGTCACAGGACACAAGGGCAGAGCGCCAAGGAAAGCACAGCCCCACAGCAGCTGGGGGTCACCTTGAAGTGGGGCCATCCCGAATCCATGTTACTGTGACCCAGCAGCCTGGGCCACACCCTGCGGCCCCGCTCGCTACCTTCGGACACAAAGCGGACATTCTCCTCGTGGGCCAGTGTGTAGGTCTCCCTGGGTCCCCTCAAGGGATGGGGACGTGGAGGGAGCCCGCCGGCCATTCACACGATTGAACACAAGCCTTGGCCCTGGACTGCAGGAAGGGAGGAGACAGACATGGTTGGTGCCTGCCCCGGGCCCGGTGCTACCTGGCAGAACTCAGGAGCAGCCCCGGGCCAGCTCACTGTTCCCAGACCCGGCCAGCCTAGGCACCTCCTGAACCTGAGAGAGCAGCCGCCTGCAGCAGCCGGTGGCCCAGGCCTCTCTCCTGCAGGCCCCCAGCCATCGGCAGCTCAGCTTATACCTGCAGCCCTTCACCCTGAGGGAAGTGAGTGACTGTGGGGTGGGGGCCCCAATCTTTGTGTCCCAGACCCCTGGTCAGGCCACACTCAGTGCCTGTGCTGCCACCTGCAACCCACCAGCAGCCTCGTTCTGACCTTGGCCATGACCAGGTCTGTCTGTCCCAACCCCCCACTCTGGGTGCAGTTCTAGGCCACCTTCTCAACCCACAGAAGTGCCTCCATCTCCATGACGTTTCCCTCCATGGACAAATGCACCTGAACGGGAATCGGGGGCCTTTGCCCTTGCCTCTCCCTGGCTCCCCCCAAGCCTCACGGGCTGAGCACAGGGTGCTGGGATGGACAGTCCCTGACGGGGGGAGAGTGACTACGACCCTCACCCACGCCCCACAGGCCGAGACAAGGGGTGCTGCAGAACGAGATGGCTCCCACGGCGCTACACGCAATGTCTAGCAGGCCCCTGGGCCCGTCCCGGCCAGGCGGCCCCAGGTGGCCAAGCCTTGAGCACACAGAGCCCGGGACAGGGCCATGGAGGGAATGGGGCCCGCACCTACAGCCAGAGGTGGGAGCCGGGAGTCCTGGGCTGTGCCTGCCGCTCCGCCAGGCACTCGCAGTCCCGGCCGGCCTGCTTGCCTTCCTGGGCTCAGCTGCCCCGGCGCCAGTCTGGGTTCCTCCTCAGGTGAGAGGGGCACTAAAATAAAGAGGAGCGTCTTGAGGGGGCGCAGGGTCCCTCCGGCCCCGGGGCTGGCAGGGTCTGGTAGTTGCAGAGGATCTTAAAATGTGCAGGTGGAGATAGGATGGGGGCAGGGGCACCTCCCAGGCCTGCCTACTGCCTGAGTTTCTGCACAAACCGGGGGGGATACAGTGTGTCCGCTTGGAAAGCCCCCTTGCCTACCACCCACTCCCATCCCGGAAGGCTGAAAACTGCAAGAAAGCGTGGAGGTTGGATTATCAATGTATAAGAAAAGGAAATTGCCAGGGGCTGTGAATTGCACGGGGGGGGGGGGGGGGGGGAGGTGGTGGCCCTCGGGCTGAGATGGGCCCCAGAGGGCAGGCACAGCCCCAGGGGCTCTGGTTACGTAAGGCCGCTGGCTGCTTTCTGGGGTAAAGGGTACTGGCCCCGGCCCCGCCAACCTCTCCCACTTCCAGGAACACTGCTCCAGGCAAACTTGAGCCCAGGGAGCCAGTGTGGGGCACCCTCTCGTATCCCTCCACACCCACCCCTTTTGAGCCCACCAAGTGGGCTTGGGAGAGAACTGACCTGACCATGTCACATGCTGAGTAGGGGCAGCACCAGGAAATCACAGCAAGTCCAACAAGAGTCCACACCCCTGACCCAGTACAGCCCCAAACCAGCCCCCTGCCCTGCCCTCACCAGACCCAGACCCCCTGCCTCAGACGGGCTGCCTCTTCTGGCCCTGTGGGGTTTATCCCATTGTCCCTTCCTATTGCCGTCCCCCATGCCCTCCATATGCCCTGCAGGCGGGTGATCACATGGCCCCATTTCACCTCCTACTTGACGATTCCTGTCACCTCAGTTTAACTTACTGCATCTCCCACCCGGAGGAAGAGCTTGTCAAGAGCGTACTGGGCCTGGAGCAGTGGCTCACGCCTGTAATCCCAGCACTCTGGGAGGCCGAGGTGGGTGGATCGCCTGAGGTCAGGAGTTCAAGACCAGCCTGGCCAACATGGTGAAACCATGTCTCTACTAACAATACAAAAATTAGTCAGGCATGGTGGCAGTGCCCAGACCTGTGCCTGGCATGAACAGCACACAGGGTGGGTGACAAGCCTTGACCCTCCAGGTGCACCAGGGGAGATTTGAGGGACCCCACATCCCACTCCCAAGAGCAGTCAGTGAGGGATGAGGAGCAGCAGAAGTACCAGGGAGAAGAGCAGGCACGGCGGCTGGGAGCAGAGGCCCGCACCTTAATCCCAGCACTTCCAGAGGCCAGGCCACGGGGCTGCTTGAGCCAGGAATTGAATACCAGCCTGGGCAACACAGTGAGACCCCTGTCTGCATAAAATTTAAAAATCAGCCAAGTGTGGTGGTGCTGGCCTGTCGTACCAGCTACTCGGGAAGTTGAGAGGTGGGAGGATCGCTTGAGCCTGGGAGGTTGAGGCTGCACTGAGCCATGACTGCGCCACTGCACCCACCCTGGGTGACAGAGCAAGACCTTGTCTCAAACAGAAAAATGAATGAAGTAAAAGGCAGGGAGGTGAGTAGCAGCATGCGGTGGGGCAGTTCACAGGAAGGTGGTGGCCCCAAGAAGGTGCAGGAGCAGGGTGGGGGCTTCATGCAGACGCCCCACTGCTGCCAGAAGCTGCCAGCACTGGGGCCTGGGGCTGGGAAGGTGGGTAACCCCAAGGAGAGGACAGCACACACCCTGCCCTGCCCAGGGCGCCTCCAGCCCCGCTGCATGTGGGGTGAAGCCCCCTCAACCTCCCACATGTCCCTCTAGCTGGCTGACAGAGGTCCTCAGATGGGGGCTTTAAGAGACAACAGGCTGGGCGCGGTGGCTCACACCTGTAATCCCAGCACTTTGGGAAGCTGAGGTGGGCGGATCACAAGGTCAGAAGATTGATACCATCCTGGCTAACATGGTGAAACCCTGTTTCTACTAAAAATACAAAAATCAGGCCGGCAAGGTGGCTCACACGTGTAATCTAAGCACTTTGGGAGGCTGAGGCGCGTGGATCACCTGAGGTCGGGAGATCCAGACCAGCCTGACCATGGTGAAACCCCCTCTCTACAAAAATTAGATGGGCATGGTGGTTCATGCCTGTAATCCCAGCTACTCGGGAGGCTGAGGCAGGAGAATTGCTTGAACCCGGGAGGCGGAGGTTGTAGTGAGCTGAGATCGTGTCATTGCACTCCAACCTCGGCAACAAGAGTGAAACTCCATCTCAAAAAAAAAAAAGAGACAACAGCCAGTGGACCTGGTGTTGTGCAGGGGGACCCTAGGGGTACCATGAAGAACTCTGGGAAACATTTCCATCTTCTTCCCTAGCTCCTTCCAACTGTGCCACCACCTCGCCCCTGCCCTCCCTAGCAGTGGGGTCCTGGAGAGGGAAGGAAGGTGGTTCCTCCAGGTTAAGACAGGGTGTCACCCTGGGCCACTCCAGCCTCGTGATCCCTGCCTGCCTGGGGGATGAGGTGGTGGCTGCACACCTGTGCCTCGGTTTCCTCCTTTGGGAGGCAGAGGGGCAGCGAAGACCAAGCATGATGTCTGAGGAGCGTCCTGGTTGGGACACCTGGGGCCCTCCCACTGGAAGGCACCTCTGGTCTAGGCCACTTACCTCACTAGGATGGAGCCCCGGAGAGCCCCACCCCCCTGAAGCCTCAAACACCTGTCGCCACAGGCCTCCATCTGTGCCACCTGAGGCCCGGAAACTGAGAGGTCGGCAGGGGGAAGGCTGAGGGTGGCTCGGCAGCCCCCACCTGTCGCCGCCCTGAACTCCTGGGCTGAGCTCTCCTCCCCGCGGCCCTCCCCAGCACCCCAGGCCAGGGCCCTGCCACTTCCAGGAGCCTTGGGGCCGGCTTGGGGCCGCAGCAAAGCCCACAGGCCTGGGGAACGCACAGGACAAATGAAGGGAACGGCGGAGGCGCGGAGCCAAAGTCACACGTCCAGCCCCGTGGGGCTGTCCAACCTCTGGGTCACGGTCAGGGGAGGCCACAGTGGCCGGACTGAGGCTCCCGTGGTCTCCGGACCGCACTGGTTTGGGAAAAGCAGAGGCATTTGCAGGGGAGGTGGCCCCGCTGCCCCAGGGTGTCTGGGGTGAAGGGCGGAGGCGGGCAGCGGCCCTACCCGAGGGAAGCACACGCACTTGTCCCCCGGTGAGCTCTGCAAGGACAGAGCCGGGAGAGCTTGAGGACCAGCGCCCGGCGCCCTCCGCGAACCGTGGCTCGGGCTCCAGCCGCAGCCCAAGGTCGCCCGAAGCGCTGGCCTTGGCTGCTGCAGGCCCCCGCGACCCAGGAGCTGGCCAGCTTTCCCCCCGCTGGGGGCCCGGGCCGGGCCAGGTGAGGCGGAAGCGCGAGGCGCCCGCCCGCAGGAGCGCTGTGGGCAGGACCCGCGTACCCCCGCCCCGGCGCGCCCGCCCCGCCCGCAGCACGTGGCCGGGCCTCACTAGCGTTTCACCAAGGTCACCCTCCGCGCCAGGGCGGCCGGCGGGGGAGGGGAGGGAGGCCGGGCCAGGCCGGGCCGGGGGCGCGCGCGTCTCACCTCGACAGGGGCCAGGGTCCCGGCGGCTGCGCGAAGGGCTGCGCCCGCGGGGGCTGCGAGGTCGGCGGCGCGGGCTGCCGGCATTTCAGGAGCTCGCCGAGCCGGCCCTCCACCTGCTGCTGCGTGGGACCTGCGGGCACCGGAGGGCGGTCAGCCCCGGCCCCCCACCGGCCCCCGGCCCCCGGCCCCCACCGGCCCCGGCCCCGGCCCCGGCCCTGGCGCACCTGTGCGGCGCTGCGCGACCAGCTTGCTGGGCCCCTTGGTGATGGTGTACATGGCGCGCCGCTCCCAGACCGCCGCGGGCCCCCGGCCTGATCCGGCCCCTGTGCCCGGGCTCGCACTTAACGGGCGGCGGGCGCTGCGGGCAGGGGGCGGGCCCGCTACACGCCCCCGGCCCTTAAAGGGCCCGCACGGGCTCGGGCCAACCCCGGGACACGCGGCGGAGGCAGCGCTCTGGCCCTCCGGGAAACTGGCAGGCGGGGGCGGAGCCGGCAACAACCCCGCCCCGGCCCGCAGACACCAAGACGGACCCAGCGCCCTGCGGCCCGGGAAGGCCGTTGCTGCCTGGAAGCCAGGTGAGTCCCGAGGCACCGGACTCACGGCTGGCGGCGGGGACCCAAGGACACGGACCCAAGGGGTCAGCGGCGATGTGCGAGCCGGGTCCTGGGAGCCTCGGGGCCCACTTTTGACAGGCGCTGGAGGAGAACCTGTGCTAGGGGACTCTGTGCTGGGGGTCCCTGTGTTGGGGGGGGGGCTCTGTGCTGGGCTCACTGTGCTGGGGGGCTCTATGCTGCAGGTCTCTGTGCTGAGAGCTCTGTGTTAAGGGGCTCTGTGCTTGGGGGGGACGTCCGTGGGAGCTCTGTACTGGGGGACTCTGCTGGGGGGCTCTGTGCTGGGCTGCTCTGTGCAGGGGCTGGAGGCAAGGGTTTACCACTCACACATGGGGGAGCCTCAGCCAAGGTGTCTGCAGAGGCCTGGGCCAGTGTGAAGGGTCACCCTTGGCTTGGGTCTTGGGGCTGGGTCTAAGAAGAGAAAAGAGGCTCGTCCCCCTGGACTTGGACAGAGACGCGATGCCCTGGGATCTCCCTTCCACCGCGGGGGGTCAACCCTGGCTGCACTCTGCCCCCGTCCTGGCCCCTGTACTGAGGTACACCCAGAGGCCACATGTGTGTCTCTGTGGCCCTCGGGGGCTCCTGTACCTGCCCGAGAGACATGAGAGTGTGGCAGGGCAGGTGTCACTGACACAGGCCTCCATAACAATTGTTTCAGTGCAGAGTCGTTTATTTAAATATTAAAAGCTTAAAAAGCTGTCCAGGGGCTGGTGGCTCATGCCCGTAATCCCAGCACACTGGGAGGCTGAGGCGGGCGGATCACCTAAGGCCAGGAGTTCAAGACCAGCCTGGCCAACATGGTGAAACCCCATCTCTACCAAAAATACACACACACACACACACACACAAAAAAAAAAAGGCTGGGCGCGGTGGCTCACGCCTGTAATCCCAGCACTTTGGCAGGCTGAGGTGGGCAGATCACAAGGTCCGGAGTTCGAGACCAGCCTGACCAACACGGTGAAACCCCATCTCTACTAAAAATACAAAAATGAGCCAGGTGTGGTGGCGCACACCTGTAATCCCAGCTACTCAGGAGGCAGAGGCAGGAGAATCTCTTGAACCCAGGAGGCAGAGGCTGCAGTGAGCCTAGATCGTGCCACTGCACTCCAGTCTGGGTGACAGAGCGAGAGTCTATCTCAAAAAAAGAAAAAAAAGCCAGTGCCCTTCTGCAGAGGCTGGGATGTAATGAAAGTCCACCAAGAGTTCTGCCCAGGCCCCTCCTGGGCCCTGAAGCATGACGAGATGATGAAGGAATTCTTAACAGGACGCATTCAGGATTAAACAAGTTTATCGGGGGTCCGAAGGAATTTCCCAGTCCTCCACAGACAAGTTTATTGGGGGCCCAAAGGAACTCCCCAAACCTCCATGATTTAGCAGGAGACAAGATAAGGTAATCACCCCAGCACCTCAGCCCATTTGGATTCAGTTTACTGAGGCTCCAGAGGAAGGTCTTTAGGACTGAGACCTTAGTTACAGATGAAAACCAGTTATGCACTTACGTCTTTAGATGAATGCACACTTACACACAGACATGCAGCTTGGAAGGTACGCAGCCTCTGGAAATCTGGGTCTGGTGATGATTTCCAGGCCTCCTCCTTGTAACTCGTTGCAGAAATGAAAGCTCTCTTCCTCCCCCTCCGTCTGCATCTTGTTATTGGGCCACGAGAAATAATAGCCTGACCCTCAGTTTGGTCCAGAAATAAAAGGAGAACTCTGCCTGTGCAGGCATCAGGGCCTGGGGGTGTCCAGTGGCCCCCATATTCTCCAAGGAGAGGTCAGGGATGCTGTGGCTGAAAACAGGTGGGGGCCAAAGGTGGGTGAGGGGTCCCAGGGTATTTCTGTCTAAATCCACATGGAGGGGTGAGGGGTGGCTCTGTGGTGGGGGACCAGCCTGAGGAGTCCCCACCCTATGCACTAGCCCTTTTTCTCCTCCCTCCTGGGAGCCCCAGTCTTACTGGGAGGCCCTTAGGGAAGCTTCTGACCCAGGCGGCCCTTGGCCTTGCACCCGTCCTCAGCACGGCTAAAGGGCTGAAGGACCACCCCAGCTGCCTCCTCTGCAGCACTGGGCTGGGCCTGTGGCTCTGAGAGCAGAGGAGCCATGTCCAAGAAGGCTAGGCCTGAGATGTCCCCTAGGAAGGACTCAGGGACTGCCTCTTTTCTGCCTCCCACTCCCACCCCTGCCCCACCTTCCCCACTCCCCCCACTTCCCCCACTCCTGCCCGGCTCCGCCCTCCCCCCACCAGCACCCGGCTGTGTGTCCTTCAAGGAAGGCCAGTATGATCCCTCGTCATCTGTGCAGCCTGCAGCCCGCCCCCACTTCTCCCAGTGGCCTTCAGCGAAATCACGTACACAGGCCAGGGAGGCAGGACAGGGTGCTGGGGGTCCTGCGGCCTGAGGGCACATGCTCCTGGCAGCCAGGAGCAGCTGAATTAGAGTGAGGGCGGTGCTGGGGAGGAAAGCCCCACGTCGGGGAGGCACACCCTGAGCTCACACAGGCTCCTGAGGGCGGCCCCCACCCTTGCAGCCCGTTGTGGGTGGCAAGGACAAGCTGGACTGGCCCAAAGCCAGCAGTGTGACCCAAACACCCAGCCCCAGCAACAGTTCACATCTGAGGTCAAAGGTTGGGTCCAGGCCAGGCAACACAGTGAAACCTCATCTCTACAAAAAATACAAAAATGAGGCCGGGCGCGGTGGCTCACGCCTGTAATCCCAGCACTTTGGGAGGCCGAGGCGGGTGGATCATGAGGTGAAGAGATCAAGACCATCCTGGCCAACATGGTGAAACCTCATCTCTACTAAAAACATAAAAATTAGCCCGGCGTGGTGGCAGGCACCTGTGTCCCAGCTACTCGGGAGGCTGAGGCAGGAGAATCACTTGAGCCCCAGAGGCGGAGGTTGCAGTGAGCCGAGATCACGCCACTGCACTCCAGCCTGGTGACAGAGTGAGACTCCATCTCAAAAAAAAAAAAGTTGGGTCCAGCAGCCCTCATAAGGGCTCCCAGGGAGGAGCAGTGGGCAAAAGGGGCAGGGGGAGACCCCAGGGGTCCTCAGGACAGCAGGGAGCCAGGGGAGCTGAGGAAGGCGGAACGCTGGATCGTGGCGGCTGGCAGCTGAAGCCCCTGGCACTCGACAGGGGTGGGCTGGTCTGCCCCAGAGGGGCTTTCCTGGCCTCACTGCTCCCAGACCCCACCTCCCCTGAGGACAGCTGGCAGGGATCCCATGGTTAGAGTGGCATCCGCAGGGCCTTGGCAGGGACCCAGGAGGTCAGGCCTGAATGCGCTCTGAGCTCGGCTGCAGGAGCTTGGGGCCAGTTCTAGTTGGGCAGGAGCCTTTGCTGGCCCGGCACAGGCTGTGGCTCCCGGTGAGGTCAGTGTGCCACCGTCTGGTCCTGCCTGCCTTCCCCTGGACAGACACTGTCTTTGCTAGAAGCCACATGTTGGGTGGCAGGGGAGGGACAGGGCCTGGAGTGGGGCGGCTGGAGGGAAGGGGGCTCCCTCCACATGCAGGGTTCTCACAGACCCCAATCATCCTAATAAAGTACTTTTTTCCTCGAAAAAGGCTCTAGTTACAATACTAAGATTTTATGTAACAAGTGAACAAAGCTTAGATTTTCAGTCGTCCTCAATCGATTTTCCAGATCTAAAATCCAGGCCCTGACCCACCCAGACCTGAAGACAGGTTTCTTCAAGTCTCTGGCTCAGGTTCTGCCAATGGAGGGGGTGACCACTGGCCCCCCAAGAAAGGCCCTGGCTGGAGTCTGCTGTCCAGTTTCTTAGGGACTGCTCGGCCTGGTCCCAGATCCAATGGTGGCCCCCAAAATACATCCACCTGGAACTTCAGAATGCAACCTGATTTGGAATAAGGTTTTGCAAATATAATCGAGGCAAGGATTTTGAGATGAAATCACCTGGGGCCTGGCCTAGTGGCTCACGCCTGTATTCCCAGCACTTTGGGAGGCTGATGCGGGTGGATCACCTAAGGTCAGGAGTTCCAGACCAGCCTGGCCACATAGCGAAACCCTGTCTCTACTAAAAATACAAAAATGAGCCAGGTATGGTGGCATACCTGTAATCCCAGCTACTTGGGAGGCTGAGGCAGGAGAATCCCTTGAACCCGGGAGGTGGAGGTTGCAGTGAGCCCAGACTGTGCCACTGCTCTCCAGTGTGGGTGACAGAGCGAGACTCCATCTCAAAATAAATAAATAAATCATCTGGGATGAGGGTGGGTCCTAAATCCACTTACAGGTACCCTTGCAAGACAAAGGAGAAGGCGGTTTGGGCACAGACAGAGAGAGGAGAAGGCCGTGTGAAGAACGGAAGATTGGAGTGGTGTGGTGATGAGCCCAGGGTCACCTGGGGCCACCAGACGCTGTAAGAGGCCAGAAGGACTTTCCTGCAGGACCTTTGGAGGGAGCTGACACCTATGTCTTGTGTTTTTGGTCTCCAGAACTGTGAGAAAATATATTTGTTTTAAGCCACCAAGCTCTGGGGTCATTTCCTACAGTAGCCACAGAAACTCAGACACAAGGAAAGTGGTAGTGGGTGTGAGGATGGAAGGGGGCTACAGGGCACTTAGGAAGGACGCTCAGGACCCCGGGGGGTGGGGTCCAGAGAATGGGGCACGTGGCACTGGACCCCAGGAGAGGAGCTGGACCCTGCTGTTGGACCTGAATGTCATGGCCTAGATTCCCGGGATGGCTGTGTGTGAGTGTGAGGACGGGTGCGGGAGGGGCTGGGCCCCCCAGGCCCTCTGTGGCTGAGGAGGCTGAAGATCTAAGGCACAACAGGATTTGCCCCCTCCTTAGGCACCCCCGGATCAACTTCTGTAGGTCAGACCCCAAGACGGATGGGGCAGGTGTGCTCCTGGAGGGGAAGGCACAGCGACGGGTCCCACCCTTCCCGGGAGGATGTATCCAGGGACTGGGTGTGAGCGCCAGGGCCGGCGGGCACTGCTATGTGGGCAGGACCGGGACTCCGTGTCGCTCCCAGCCTGGAATCCAGGATTCGAGGCGTTCGGCGCACTGGTATTTTATTGTGTAGATGAACACACACACTAGCAAAGGGAGCCTGTGTCACAGGCCCTTCCACCGGTGAAAGGTAAGTCCCTCGAGAGGGGCTCGGGGGGAGCCAGATTCAGTCTCCGGAGAGGCTGATGTAGGGTCCAGCCGCGAAGGGTCTCGTGGGTGCTCTTTTGTGTAGGGAGATGACAGATCGAAGGAAAGAAAGACACAAGAACACAGAGATAAGAGAAGAATTCAGCTGGGCCCGGGGAACCACTACGACCAAGGCGAGGAGTCCAGCAGTGGCTCCAAATGCCTGGACACGCTGATATTTACTGTATACAAGGCAGGGGGGCAAAGCCGGAGAGTGACTCATCTGACATGATTGGTAGGGTCCAGCAAATCACATACTGACAATACCGGGGGCCACATGGGTACAGTACAGGGGGCCACGTGGGTACGGTACAGGGGGCCACGTGGGGGCCACGTGGGTATAGTACACGAGGTCACATGGGTACAGTACAGGGGCCCCTCCCTCAGGTACTCGCTGCAAGGAGGGAGGCACATACGTCAGTATCTTTCTACGCACTTAAGAGAGCAAAGGCTTTTAGGATTCCTTTATTCTTACTTCTAACAATTTACAAGGGAGCATCGGGTGGGGAAAGTGGAACATGAAGGTGGACAAGGATGGTGACCGTCGGAGCACAGCACCACAGAGAGGCATTTAAGCCCCTGGATGTCTGCGGGCTGACCTGGCTAGTGTCAGACCTTCCTCGAGAGCCAGATGAAGCAGAGTGTTCTGTGAACTCCTCAGTGAAAGGGAAACTACCTCTCATAGCCTGGAAAGTAATGGGCGCCTCCCCTGATGCTGGCGTTACCGCGAGGCCTGCCTGCTAAGTATCTGGTGCCTTCCCAGGCACTGGCTACCACAAGGCTCTCACTGTCCCCTCCCGATCACTTCTCACAATGTCCCTTCAGTTCCCAATTATATTTCACCCGATTATTTCTACACTATAAGGCTAAAGGTGTTCCTACACTGTAATACTAAAGCAAAGGTTAATAATAGAGAATAATAATGTAATAAGATTATATAATTGATTATGTGATTGTATCTAAGTCTAATGTAACTAAATAATCAGTTATTTATTATGCTGGAAGAGATTGTGCCTTCGGTCTCTTGCCATGGCACCTGGGCAACTTTCTTCCCACAGGCTGAGGCTGATTCTGCAGCTCTGACCTCGGCTACCGAGGGAGACACCACCAGGAGTGGCAGGAGCTGGGGGACCCTTCCAGGGATCCATGTTTGGTATCCTGCCGGGGTCCCAGACCCCTGCCAGCCACTGACACGCATCCACAGCTTCCCAGAGAGTGTTCACATGCACCCACTGCAGCGAAGGCCTCTGCTCAGACACATCCATTCCGGCTGCTCCCCTAGGCTCTGAGCTCGGGGAGTGCCAAGGCCAGCTGAGGCCTAGCCAGCATGCAGCCCCAAGTCGTGAGCCTGCAGGCGAGCACCAGCTTGAGGTCAGGCAACACTAAACGTGCCATGCGCTGGGCACTGTGGGCAGCTCCTCAAGGCAGCTCCGGAGAGACTAATCTCGGGCTCCTCTTCCTGTGCCTGGGGAAGCCCAGGGGAAGCCTGGGGTGGGGAGAGGTGCCTCGACCCTAGGAAAACCCCTGGTCATCACAGGTCCTCCTCCTGGGGCTCCCCTCAAGGTGGCAGGTAGGGGGCAAAGTGCTCGTTGAAGGAGACACAAGGAAAGTGCTCAGGCCACAGGAGGAGGCATAGAGACGGCCAGTCAGGCGAGGAAAGGGTGGACTTAGGCCAGAGAGCCTGCTGCAGGGCCTGGCCAGTCACCACCTCGCTGGACACCAACATCCCCTGGCAGGGCTGCCCCTGACCCCTGACTCCCCGTGTTCCCAATCCCAGACTGGCAGACCGTAAGCCGCCCTCCTGCCCTGAGCCACACGACTGGCCCTCCCTGGTCTGCCCCCTCCAGCCACTTCGCTCTAGCCACAGCAATGTCGAGCACTGGGTTCCCATTGGTGAACAACGGTCCAGCAAAGGCGCTAAGGCAGTCCTGACTGCGGAGCCACGCGCTCGGCACTTTGCGGAGCATCGCCCAGCTCTGAGGCTTGGACCCCAACCCTCGGGCGCACACAAATCGCGTTCTCTGACATGATTGCGGGGGTCACCGACTGACCCCTCACACTATCCGTGGCCCCGAGCTGGTACTGTCACCCCAGTGTCACAGAGAAACCGTGGGGCCTCATTGGTGCCCACCCCGCAGACCGCCTAGTTCCTGAAGACTGGGACCGCCCCCTGCCGCAACCCCGCCCTGGCCCCGCCCTGGCCCCGCCCCAAGTCGGCCCTCCCCACCCCCGTAGCCCCGCCTTCTCCCGGAGGCGGCCCGATATGGCCCCGCCCCTCTGGCAGCCCCTCCCTAACCCTGGCCCCAGCCCCGCCCCGAGAGGGCCCCGCCCCCATCCGCTCACGAATGCCGACGGTTTCCTAGGCTCAGGCCCGAATCGAAGGTGTCCTCCAGCCCGCGTCCCTCACGTTCGCTCCTTCTCCTCGGGCACTGGAGGGCACCGCGAGACTCCCACCGTGCGGCCCCGCCAGCTAGGTCCTACACGGCGCCTTTGCGCCGCACCTGGTTCTGGTGGCGGCGCATGCGCGGAGGGCTTCCTCATTACAGTCTTAGCTGCTCGCGCGGGACGTGTGTTTACCAGCGCCGCTGGTGTAGTGGTATCATGCAAGATTCCCATTCTTGCGACCCGGGTTCGATTCCCGGGCGGCGCAAGTGCCTTTTGCGTTTTCTTCTCCATGTAAAAAACAAACTCTCAGCAACGCCAGATATTTTAAAGGAGAGAAAGCCCGAAACCAAGTGAAGGCACCCAGTCCGGCGCAGAGCTGACACACATTTCAGAGAGTGACAGGTTCCCTGAAAACCTTGGATGGCCATGGGCTACAGGGTACCTTGGCTAAGGCGCCTGTAAGCCAGCAAACTAAGCTCGCCGTCCAGTCCCCTGGCCGGGACCGCCACCAACCACTGAGCCGCTCCTCACCGTGCCTCTGGCGGCAGCAGACCCTTTACCCGGGGGCGCGCGTGCTCCTGGGAGTTGTGGTTTATCAGCTCTCGACGCGCCCCGCGGCATCCGGACTACAGCTCCCGATGTGCCCCGCGGCAGCCCGGCCGCCGCTCCCGGCCTACCGCGCGCTAGTTCCGCGGCGGGGAGGAGTTGCGGCCGCGATGCTGGTGGCGGCGGCCGCGGAGCGGAACAAGGAGCCCATCCTGCACGTGCTGCGGCAGTACCTGGACCCGGCCCAGCGCGGCGTCCGCGTACTCGAGGTGGCTTCGGGCTCCGGCCAGCACGTGGCGCACTTCGCTCGGGCCTTCCCCCTGGCGGAGTGGCAGCCGTCGGACGTGGACCAGCGCTGCCTGGACAGGTGCAGCCCCCGGGCGCCCCGAGAGCCTCCCCCTGCGGCCACTCCGATTGGTGCGGCGGACCGGGGCCTCGAGAGCCCACGCCCCGCAGCCCCGGAGAGAAAGGATGCCGCCCGGGCTCCGAGGGTGCGGGATGGGAGCCTGGGGGGTGCCCGCGGGGCAAACCCCGGCTGTGCGGCCCTTGCGGCTGCGGAAGTGGGTAGGCCTCGGGGGGCCCCTTCCCGGCTGCTTTGGGTCTCCGCTCCGCAACGTGACCCCCAGCCTCCCCTAAGAAAGCCTGTGCGGTGTCGGAAAGGCGGGTGGGCAGGACTCGGCCCCCACCCAGGCGCTCCCCCTCCCGCAGCATCGCGGCCACCACGCAAGCCCAGGGTCTGACCAACGTGAAGGCCCCGCTGTACCTGGACGTGACGTGGAGCTGGGAGCACTGGGGCGGGATCCTGCCGAAGTCGCTGGACCTGTTGCTCTGCATCAACATGGCCCACATTAGCCCCCTGCGCTGCACGGAGGTCCGTGGTGCCCCCCACCCCCCGCAAGGGTCTCTGCCCGGGTGCCTCTCACTCTGCATCGGGGATGCCAGATTCACCCCCATCACAGTCGGGTGAGGGTCTCCAGCTCTGGTTTGTTTTGGGGGGGCAGCGCCTCACTGCCATCCTGTCCCCTACTCCCCCAGGGGCTCTTCAGAGCAGCAGGACACCTGCTCAAACCCAAGGGCCTGCTCATCACCTACGGGGTGAGTGGGCCTGCCCAGGGTGGGCCTCCCCTCACAGTCACAGCTGCTCTCTCCTGCCCTACTCAGATTCCTCCCTCCTGGACTCCCTGCCCCCACCAGCCACCAGCATGGCCTCCCCCTCCACTTCCACTCTGCACCCCTCCCCAGGACAGCTGCCAGTCTCCCTACCCCCCTGCCCACCAGCCTGGCCTTGGCTGCCTCCCTCTTGGGGGACAGGGAGGGGGTGCCATTTCCTTCTCCAGACCCCAGCCTGCGAGTGTGTCCCGCGCTCACTGGGAAATAGCTGACCTTGGTCCAGTGGGCTGTGTCCCATCCCCACAGCCCTATGCGGTCAATGGGAAGATCTCTCCCCAGAGCAACGTGGACTTTGACCTGATGCTGAGATGCAGGTCAGAGCTAGTGGCCGCGGGTCTGGCTCAGGTGGCAGGCACGCTGGGTGGCATCCCCCCAGGTCATGACTACGTCTCCCCCGTTGTGCAGGAACCCGGAGTGGGGGCTTCGGGACACAGCCCTCCTGGAGGACCTGGGACAGGCCAGTGGCTTGTTCCTGGAGAGGATGGTAGGTGGGGAAGTGGGGGCCCAGGCGGCCTCTGGGGATTGAGGACTGTCCTCCAGCAAAGTGTTTCTCCAGGTGGACATGCCAGCTAACAATAAGTGCCTGATCTTCCGGAAAAACGAACCCCCCTCCTTCACCCCACATACCTGCATCCCCCGCTACCAGAGGCTCTGTGGGGCACAAACCCTAACTCCCTGAGCCGGGTCTTGTGGGCAACAGCCCCACCCAGTCCGTGCTCTCAGCTGGTAGCTGAAGGGTCCAGCCTGCTCAGAATAAAGCACATCCTGCTGCCGGGTTGCCAGTGTCCACCCCGCCTTCTCCTAGGAGTACCTTGTGAGGGTGGGTGGGAGACAGGGTGTCCTCTGGGGTCAAGGGCCTGGGACATCCTGGTCCTTGCTGCTGGAGCTCAGGCAGTGGGCGTGGGGCTGGGACGGCTGCTGGAGCTCAGGCAGTGGGCGTGGGGCTGGGACGGCTGCTGAGGCAGGATGGAGCTGGTTGAAGGATGCAGGAGCAGGCTGGTGCTCCCCGGTGACCTTGTACCAAAGCCCAAGCCCCAGTGGGTGGCAAGGCCTCAGCTGAAAACTGGCTGGGGATGGGGCACCTGGAAGGGTGAGGGCCACCCGAGCTGAAAACTGGCTGGGGATGGGGCACCTGGAAGGGTGAGGGCCACCTGAGCTGAAAACTGGCTGGGGATGGGGCACCTGGAAGCGTGAGGGCCACCCGAGCTGAAAACTGGCTGGGGATGGGGCACCTGGAAGCGTGAGGGCCACCCGAGCTGAAAACTGGCTGGGGATGGGGCACCTGGAAGTGTGAGGGCCACCCGACCTGAAAACTGGCTGGGGATGGGGCACCTGGAAGGGTGAGGGCCACCCGACCAGCAGCAGTGAGCCAGGAGGTCTGGAGTACGGGGGAGTGCGTTTATTCCCCAGGACATCAGGCGGCACAGGCCCGTTGTGGGGGCTAGTCCTGGAAGCGGCTGAGCAGCTCACAGGCCTGCTTCTCCAGAAGCTCCAAGATCTTCTTGACGCGCTTCTCACTGGCAGTGCGGACGTAGCTGCCGGCGTCCAGCACAGCCACGCCATCGCGCACCTCGCCCATGATGACCAGCGGCTCATCGCCTGCTGTCATGTTGGGGCAGGGGCAGGCCCAGTCCATGCCGCTGAGTGTCACCTCCAGGTACTTGGTGCCCAAGAACTTGAGGCCCATCTTGTCATCCTTGAGCACGTCCTCCAGCGCCACGCGGGCGATGCCACCGGCTGCCTCGGGCTCCTCCAGCACCTCCGTGAGCCGCCCCACAATGGCAAAGTCGCTGCGGCACAGGCTCAGCGCCAGCTTGCTCCGGAGGCGGCAGGCGCGGCAGGGCGGCGTGCGGGGCACGGGGCAGGCGTCCTCACAGCTCTCGCGGCTGTGGAAGTTGTTGCCGTTGCCGTCACAGCCGCCGTACACAAAGGGGTGGCACTGCTGCAGCAGTGGGCTGTAGGCCCAGCGTGGTTCCCAGCCCTGGCAGGGGCCCTGCACGGCAGGCAGCACACAGGCGTTGCCAGGGCTGCGGGCACAGGCCTGCTGGCACGCCTCGTAGGTCTCGAAGCCCCGGGCCGCCCCGTCACAGCCATGGGCAGGGAAGGTCATGCAGCCACCCCGCTGAGGATCAAAGTGCCAGAGGACAAGGTGTGGGGGAGGCAGGGGAGGGGGGAGGCGGGGCCTGTGCAGGTCTGCATGTCTGGCAGGCACTCGGCCGGGGCTGGGACACTGGGGGCCCTGTCCCTGGCTGACTCTTGCTGGACCACAGAAAGCGGGAAGTCTGCCCGCAGCAGGCCTGCGGCATTGCGCGCAGTGCAGGTGTACAGGCCAGCGTCTTCGGGCTGTGCGTTGTACAGCACCAGCTGCCCGATGCTGGTGACCACCACGTTGCCGTACATCTGGTCAGGACGCATGATCAGGTTCTCCCGCTGGTGACTCTGCTTCTCCCAGGTCACGGCAGGTGGCGGGCGGCCGCTCACATCGCAGTGGAGGCTGGCCGTGCCCCCCACCTGCACCGCCTGCGGGGAGGGACTGCTGTACAGGGCGGGAGGCACGGGTGCGGCCCCTGGCGTGGGGCGGGCGGTGGTCTCCGGCGGCCCCGGGCTGCTGGGTGGCCAGCTGAGCACATGCTTACAGGGCACCACGTGCAGGTGCAGGCCCCGAAGGCAGGCCTCGGCGTCCATGTAGCAGCGGTTGTAGTACGTGAGGCCATCCGAGGCGCAGGTGAAGCTGGGCTCCTTCTCACAGCGGTCGCGGCAGCGGCACACCGGCTGCCCGTCCCAGATGTCACAGTCGGAACCCTGCTGTGGGCACACAAAGCCCTCGCAGGAGGCCGCCGTGGGCGCGGGCGCGGCTGGGCTGTCCGGGAAGCGCGCTGCCACGCAGCTCTGCAGTCCGCACACGTTGCCACAGCACTTCTCAGCGGCCGAACAGTCCTGGGGACGGGGGACACTTAGAGGGGGAGCCCCCATGCCCTCTGGCCCCCGGGGCTCTGGCCTGGCCCCTGTGTGGGGGAGGCCCACTGTTCTGTGGCTGCCGCCAAGGCCGCCTCCAGGGGGACTCAGTGTCCTTTCCATCCCGTGGAAATGGAATCCTTACACCCCAAAGCAAGTTCCGTTATTGTTTACATTGCACAGACGAGGAAACTGAGGCCCAAGGCGGGCACACAGTGCTCAGGGCCACCCAGCACGCAGTGCAGGCCAGGACAAAGGCTGAATATGGGGTGCAGCACCCCCACCAGTGTCTGCGCTGGTCCCAGATGGGAGGAGAGGCAATGACGGGGCCGGTGGCTAGAGGTGGATGGTGCCCAGGGTGAAGGGGAGGCATGTGGGGTGTGTGAGAGCTGGTGTGGGGAGGGGCTCTCATTCCTAACACAGATGAGGGCAGCAATGGGGATGTCTCTGGGCCTGTCTGGTGGGCTCTTTCCCAGGCTGGCTGCCCCAAGCCCCGGGACCCCAGCCCGACTGCACTCACCTGGTCCCTGCTGCACTCACGCTCACAGGTGCTCTGGGCGTCCACCCACAGGTTGGGGCTGAGCTGGTTGGGCACACGCCCGGGTGGTCCCCCTGGCCCTGGCAGCAAGCCGGCCCCTGAGATCAGCTGGAGGAGTAGCAGGAGAGGCAGGAGTGGCCGTGGGGTGGGCATGGGGGCCGCCGAGCCAGGGGGCAGGGGGGTGTGGCCACCAGCCCCCTCCTTGGGCTCCTCTGAGCCCAGCGTCCTGCAGGCATCCACCCTCCGTGCCTGTGGTCGGCGCCCCCACAAGGACCCCCCCGGTCTCCCTTTCACCCGAGGCCGAAGCCTGCAGCAGACGCTTGTCCTGACGCCCCTGCTGGGTCTCCCAGGTTCTCGGAGGCCGTCAGTGCAGAACTGGCTCCTCTCCAGCTTCAGCCTGGCCCCTCTGTCTGAACCGCGTGGGGGCTCCCAGGCCCCGGTCAGCACAGGGTAGAGGGGGAGGAGGTTGGGGAGGGGCCAGAGGCCCAGGAGCACAGAGCCACTGGCCATGAGGGTCACCAGGGGGCGGAGAAGGGCTGGCTCTGGCCGGAGAGGGGGAGGGAGGGGACCCTGTAATCCGAGCCCCTTCCTACACACCCAGGGCTGGGATCAGTCTCCTTGACGACCCTCAGGAGGGTGGGGGCAGGGCCACCAATCCCAGCTTTTGTCCCTGCCGCCCTCTGGACCCCAGGCTCCTGTGCTGCGTGGGTGGCAGGCACAGGACCTCCCTGCAGACCGTGGCTGACCACAGCCTGGGTCCCTCAAGGCAGGTCTAGGCTGGCAATGGTCACGTGTGTCTGGGTCAGGCCAGGGGCTCCACTCCGCTCCTGCGAGGTTCCTTCCTCCACGGCTGTTAGGGGCACAGGGGCTGGCAGGACTCCCAGCGCAGCCCTGCCTCCTCTGCTCTGCCACCCCTGGTGGGGTGGGGCCTGACATGACAGGACTGCGTTCCCAGATACCCCATCCCTGAAACCACGCTGAGGGCTTGGGGCTCAGGCCCGTCCACAAGGCGGGGCAGGTGCAGCAGGAAGAGGCCTGCGGCTGCCCACAAACAGAAGAGCATCCCCCACGAGCTGTCGCTGGAGCTTTAGCCCACGCACTGCGCAGCCCGGCATGGGACAGTGCCACCCAAAGGAAGGCCAAGTCCAAGGGTGTCTGCAGCTGAAAAGAGCAAGTCCTGGGGCACCGAAGCCTAGCCTGCCGCAATTCCCACCCCCACCCCCCCACCAGCGGGCACACATCCCCCCAAGGCTGGCTCCTCCTCTTTGGGGAGGGCAGGGGGCCAGCCTGACTGGCGCAGCAGCACAAAGGGCCGCCTGGAATCTGCCCTTCCCAACCCTCTGTGGCTGCAGAGGTCTGGGGCCCCAGGGAGTGGTTTTCTCTGAGACCGGATGGAAAATGTCCCGACGACCCTGTGTCTGACCTCTGACCCATGAGGCAGGGTAACAGGAGCCTGGTCTGGTCAGAATGAGTCCCAGAGACCGCCTCCAGGCGCCACAGTCCCTGCTCTGCAAGGGGACCTGGGGTGGGCCCTGACAGCGTAGGGGCGGGGCAGCTGGGCCAGATCCGAAACAGCACTCCCTGCTGGAGCTGCCAGGGAGGGACTTAAGGCCCGGATGTGCCCCCCGGAACAGCACAGGTAGGTGCCTGAGCCAGAGGCTGTGGTCCCTGTCCCGACTGGAGTGTCCCGTTCCGGCTAAGCCGTGACCTCCGGGGCGTCCACCCACCCCCTGGGCCAGGCATGGCAGGCAGTCCAGCATGGCCAGTGTGCAGGCAGCTCTCTTGCTGAGGGGGCCAAATGACTGCAGGGCCTGGCCTTTGGGGTCCCTGCTGCTGTTGGGGACAGTCTGCCCCAGGCTGTCTGCTGCTGGGGGCTGTGAGTGAGGGCTCAGCACAACCCAGCTGGGGCCCACACCACCAGGAAGTGCAGAACGGCTGTGATGAGGCCCGGCCGCTCCAGCCCAGCACCAGCCCAACACCAGCCCTCACTTCGAGGTGAACACAACTACCAGCTGCAGGTCGGCCGTCAGCGGAGGGAGCAGAGGCAAAGCAAAGCGGGGTTAGTTTGCCAGGTACAAAGCAGCACTGACCCCTGGTACGGGGCACCGCCACTGCCAAGACCCACTCCACCATACACAGAACAGAGTGTGGGGGACCAGAGCTGAATGCCATTTACTGTACAAAGAACGAACGGTTCGGAAAGAACAGGAACGGTGCGAGTGTCTAACAGCAGTGAGGGTAGTGTTGATAACCGTGAATGGCGGCCCGTCTCAGTCTTGTTCATAATCCCAAACACGGGGCCCTGCTGGCAGAACAGGATGGGGGGCCAGGGCAGGGGCGCTGGATCAGGAGGCCAGGGTCTTTGGGGGCTGTGGCAGGGCCACGTGGCCAGGGTTCCCTTACTCAACTGGCAACTCACACAGGCCCTGGCCCGCATCTCCCAGGAATGCGCCATGGGGCTTCAGGTCCACTGATGCCCGGTGCACCCTCCGTGGGGCCATCTTGGGAAGCATGCGCCGTGGAGTCCCAGCCGAGGGGGTCCTGGGCCCCTAGAGGGCTGCTTCTGCATGCTAGCCATGCCATGCCGTGCGGCCTGAGGGCAGGAGGTAGAGGTGAGCACCAGTGCTGTGGGTGTGCGCAGGGGTGGGAAGGGCAGTCCCAGGTGACTGCAGCCCTGCAGAGGGGCCACCGGGGGGCAGGTGTGGCAGAAGCACTGGGCGGAGGAGCAGCCAGTGGCTTCAGAAGGGCAGTGCCTGGGGCTCGGCAGGAGCGCCGGGTTGGTGGGGCTTTGAGGAGGGGCCTGGCCTCCTAAGGCCCCCATACGGACATGGCCAAGGCAGTTCCAGGCGCGTCCCTAAAAGGCAGGTCAGGATGGTCCCGACGCCGGGTGACCTCACAGGAGAGCAGCAGCTGTGGGGACACCAGAGCCAGCGACAGAAGCTGCCGAGAACAGGAGACTGCACTTGAGTGCAGGGGTCCAGATGCCGCCAGAGGCAGGTGGGCTGCGGCCGGTCAAGTATTCATAAGTCCACAGATAGCTCTGCACTCTCCAGGCTGGGAGACATGCTGATCTGAGTTTTGAGTGGTAAACGTCCCCAAAGGTGTCACATCAAAGGTTCTCAGCCCCACATAGGAAGAAGGGATTTGGGGAGCAAAAACAGTGTGGGCTCCCAGGCGCACCTCACTCCTCCCCTCTCCTGAGTGTTGCTTGGGCTCTGCCCACAGGGCCACACCCTCCATCCACTGCCAGCACAGTGACCACTGAGGTCGGAGTGGCCCACGGGAGCCAGGGCCGAGGTCACCCAACCTTCCAGAGGGAGCACCGACCCTGTCTGCTCCGCCAGCCTCTGAGCAGCCCCGCCATTCGCAGTGTGGATTCACAGGGGGATTCCTTCCCATCGCTGCCACAAATCCCTTCCCGAGGCGTCCCAAGTGCGTCCTCATGGCTGGTGTAGCCATGAAGTCACCAGTGCGCCACAGGGACACACCCCGGCTTCCCTGAAGGCCCCTTAAAAATGTACAAAAAGGGTGAAGTGTTCTCTATATAAATAAGAAAGGCAAGTCAGGCTCTCCACCGGCTGAGCTCAGGCAGTCGGAGAGGCCCAGCTTGTCTCAGACCAAGATTCCCAGAAGCACCAGCAGCCCAGCCGCGTACCCTCCTCCCACCTGCCACACGTGCTCCTAGCATGCTCAGCCCCACACCCGGCTCAGGTGCAGGGAAAGCCTAGTGCTTCTGAGGCAGCTCTGTGGCCAGTCTTCACGCAGGCAGCACTGGCCCAGCGTCCCTGTGGGAGTGTCCACCTCGAGCCCTCCCGGCATCTGCACAGGCGGCCCCACCCGTCTCTGCTAGGAGATCTTGCAGTTGCTCCGTGAGCAGTTCTGGGGGGGGGGCTCTGGGGCGGGCGGATGGACTTGGACCTCTTGAGGCTGTTGCCCTTGCTGCCACCGCCCCCGGCCCCACTGGCCAGGGAGTAGGAGCGGCCGTGCATCATGACGGCGTTCATGCCGTTGGCCATCGAGAAGGACTTGAGGTGGCTCTTGATGGTGACGGGCAGTGGAAGCTTGTCGATGAGGTGCACAGGTGTGCAGGAGACGATGGCCCGGCAGCAGAGGTCCTGCAAGCTGAACACTGCAGGGCAGAGGGAGCGTCAGACCATGGGGCTGTGGTGGGGAGTTCCTGAGCAGGGAGACGCAAGGCACCCAAGGGATGCCTGGTGGGGTCTCCACACTCCTAGTGGTGTCCCCAGGACTGGGCTCCTGGAGCACCCGGACGCACACACTTCTCTGCCCAGCACAGATGGGTCCACTGGCACCCTGTCCCCTGCCTTGCTCGCTAAAGCCAGGCATGCTGCTGTGCTGCTGTGGGGCTTCCAGAGGCTGCTCTGCCCAGCTCCCGGCCTGGACCCTGCAGCTCCCAGTGTGAGGGCTGCGTGAGTTGACCCTTCAAGTCCACCTGCTCTGGAGCCTCTTCTGTACCTCTGGTTGGGTTCTGAATCAATCTAGCTTGACTGTGACCAGCTCAAGTCTGCAGAGCTGGGGAGAGGAGCTCCGTAGGGGTGGGGGCTTTGTATGATGGCCCAGGGTACAACCAGGCTCTTCATGGCTCCCCGTGTTTCCTCTTTTTGTTTTTTGAGACAGGGTCTCACTCTTTGGTCTAGGCTGGAGTGGAGTGGTATGATCTTGGCTCACCACAACCTCCACCTCCCGGGTTCAAGCAATTCTCCTACCTCAGCCTCCCAAGTAGCTGGGACTACAGGCGTGCGCCACCACGCCCAGTTAATTTTTGTATTTTTAGTAGAGATGGGGTTTTGCCATGTTGGCCATGCTGGTCTCGAACTCCTGACCTCAGGTGATCCACCCGCATGGCCTCCCAAAGTGCTGGGATGATAGGCATGAGCCACAGAGCCTGGCCTGAGCTTTCTCTTAAGAGGGACTGTGACACTGTCAGCCACCCTCTCTCTGCCCAGCAGCAAACCCTTCGGGGAAGCACCACAAGAACAGCAGTACCACCTCCCTGAGGGGGCTTCTCTGGGGCCTCTGATCAAGGACATGGCCTGCCAGAAAAGCAGACGAAACCACACAAAGCTGCAGGCACGGCCCCTGTACTCCTCTGATGGGAGGATACCAGCCCCAGAACCAGGGAAGGAGTGTGAATGCACTGCCTGCACCAGCAATGCCAGGACCTCACAGGCACAGCAAAGCGCAGAGGCCACTGTGGCACCCTGAGGGAGGTGACCAGCTGGCCCCGTGCCCGCTGGAACTGCTGCCTCTGCCCCAAGGCTGCTCTTACCAAGTCACTGCCCTGCCGCCAGCCAACTCCCTATTGCGTGTGGCCAAGGGACCTGCCTGAACCTCACTCATGGGGTCTCACCGCCCGCCCACCCCCACCGGCCTCCGCAGCCCGGGGTTCCCCGCCCACCCACCTCGGTTGGGCCTCCAGATCTTCTCCATGCCGTGCCGCATGAGCACGATGCGGGACAGCTCCGTGAAGGACTCAATGACATTGAAGTTGCACAGGGGGCTGACCTCGAAGAAGGTCATGCAGTTCTTCTCTGCGTAGGCGCGGGCCTGCTCCGTCGGGACTTGGCGCTTGAAGGCCAGGTGTAGCCGGTTTCCAACCAAGATCCGGGGCACTCCGGGCGCATGCTAGGGGCACAGAACTCAGCAGGGCGCCACCCACCCCCTCAGCCGTGAAAGGTCGAGGGGGGCAGAGCCCAGGGCTCAGGCCTCACAGTACAGGCCCTTATGGGTGGCCCCACCCACCCCCCCCCCCCGCGGCCAGGGCGGGGGCCCCGCCGGGGCGGGGGCGGCGGGGGGGGGCCCCCCGCCCCCCCCCCATCCAGCCTGCCTTCCCCAGGAGGGCTCCCCCAACCCAGGCCTACCTCGTCGATCTCCTTGATCCAGCGGTCGATGCCATCAAAGGACCAGCGGTTGGTGATGTCATACACCAGGAGGATCCCCTGCAACAGAGACTTGGGGGGATCACCAGGTGTGCAGGGGTCACCGACACGCATGGCCAGCCCAGGCCCGGGGGATGCTCAGGTGCAGGGGACGTGGCTCCCAGGCAGGGCCAAGGATGCTTAGGACCTGGTGGTTGGGCAGACAGGTGGTGCCCTCCACACAGAGCTGGTGCAGCCCTGCCGCCCACCCTGCCCTCACCCGGCAAGGACAGCAGCAGCAGAAGGCTGCATGCCTTCCATGGTGTCATCAATGCTGCTTTCGTCCCTCCCCTGGAGGCATCAGCCTGTGGAGGCTCCCTGGGCAGGCAGAGGAGGGCTCCTGGCGGCTGGGGGACATAGGCCTGCAGCTGTGCTGTGGAAGCTAAGTGTCCGCTCAGCCAGTCCATCAGTGAACGCCCCCTGGGGGTACTCAGGACAGAGCTGAGTGGGGCATTGCTGAGTTTTCCAACCTAAAACTTGGAAATCAGATGCCAGTCACCCCAGGACAGTTTCTGTGACGCTCCCCCAGCTATAGGCAGAGCAGGATTTGCCACGGGGACTTTCTGCCACATCCCTTAGAGACCAATTACTTGGAGCTCAGCTCTGGGCTGCTTCCACCTGCCCTAAATATCGCGGCAGTGACAGTCACGGCTCTCCAGCAGCACGGGGGAGCACACTGCTCACACTCAGAGCCCCGCTGGGCAGAACGGTGACATCGAAGACCCAGTCCCCTACGCCCGCCTCTCCCCACTGTGCACTCCTACCCTACAGTTCTTCAACCAGATCCAGCCAGTGAGCTGGGATCCACCCCTACTCCTAGGCTGACAAAACCTTCACAGAAGAGCCTGTCCCACACAAGGGGCAGGGAGGAAAGTGTGGCTAAGGCTGAAGGAAGAGGGCGCTCTCCACCTGAAAATCAGGGTCTTTAGAGCCTCTTAGAACCATCTTTCAATTTCTGAAGACTCCAGTGTAGCCCCAGGTCCTGTTTAGAACAAGGTTGAAATTACTAAGCTCCTAGGGTGACGGCCTTGCTCGGGACGGAGCAGCAGCTCAGGAAGGACGCCTCTTCCCATGGGAGGCCCTTTGAGGACAGAGATGGCCAGGTCAGTCTGGTGGGCGGGGAATCCTAAGATTTAGAATAAACGAATGCACACCCAGGGGTTAACCCTGTAGCATGGGGCACAGGGACTGCTGGGGGGAGGGAGAGACTGGGGAGTGGGCCACCAAAGCGCACGACACAGCCCACCCTCCCGCGAGGCAAGCCCATGACTGGGAAATAACTGAGGGTGCCTGTCACAGTGGCGTTGATAACAACGCAAAAGCAGACACACATTAAATGTCCAGCCTCAGGGGACGGCCGAGTAAGCGTCGGTGAAACGTGCCGTGCAGACGGGAAATAGCAGCGGCGCATTTAGAAGCACGCGCCGGCCAAGGAGAGAGGCGCGGCCCACGTGAGGTGAGACCGCAGGTCCCAGGCGCTGCAGTCTGCACTTTTTTTTGGGACAGGGTCTCACTCTGTCAAACAGGCTGGAGTGCAGTGGTGTGATCATGGCTCACTGCAGCCTTGATATTCTCAGCCCAGTCAATCCTCCTGCCTCAGCCTCCCGAGTGGCTGGGACTATAGGTGTGAGCCACCACGCCTGGCTAAGTTTTTAAAAAATTTTTTAGAGATGGGGTCTTGCTATGTTGCCCAGGCTGGTCTTGAACTCCCAGCCTCAAGTGATCCTCCTGCCTCAATGTCCTACAGTGCTGGGATTACAGGTGTGAGCCACCGTGCCCAGCCCAGCCTGATTTTTTAAAAATAAAAATATAAACACACAATGTATTACACTGAAGCAGCTCATATGGACATAAAACAAATGCTAAAAGGCTGGAGAGGGAGTGACTTTTTATGCTGACCTATTTTCTGTGGCAAACACCACTGTTCCCATGACACTGAAAACTCCAGAAAGAGAACAGAAGGTCCGCCTCCCCGGCTGACGGCCGGCCGAGGCTCCAAGTGTGCTGTGAGGCTGGGGGGCCCTGGCCACACCTCCCGGCTGCTGCCCTGAGCAGGCCCCTCCTTCCTGGGATGGCCGCATCTGAGGGGGCAGGGGTTCCGGGCAGAGGCGATGGCACAGGAGGACATGAAGGCTTGCTCCAGCACGGGTCATGGGAAGGCCGCAGGGACCCAAACCACCACACAGTGAGAAAGTAAAAGGAGACTCCTGGAGACCAGAACCCACTAGCAGGCAAGTGCTCTAGAGGAGGAATCAGGACAAGCTCTCCCCTGCTCGAGGCCCCTCCAGGAGCCACTCAGGACAGTCAGCTTCCTCAGCGTCTGCAGATGTGTCCACGGTGCCGCTCACACCTCTCGGGCAGGGTCAAGGCCGCACTGCTCCCACCGCACGCCCCGGGCTCAGGCCCAGCCTGTCGCCTGCTCGTTAGCTGCTACTGCACTGCTCAAGGGTAACACCGGCGATGCACATCTGAGTGCATTCACACTTTTTTTGTTCAACTCGACCTACAAGATAAATTCCCAGAAGTAGAATTGCTGGGCCAAAGAGTGGGTGCCCTTCAGGCTCTCATCTTTTACTCAGCTGTAACTTACAAAGCAGAAAATCTAAAGATCCGAGGTCTGGACATTTTGATGAATTTTGACAAACAGATACACCTTCCATCCATGTGGGTCAAGCTCCCAAGGTACAGCCAGCCAGAGTGAAGCCCTCCGGCCTGCATCCCCCACACCCAGGCTCTGCTCAGAACAAGTGACATGGAAAATGGGAGGTACTGCCCAGCGGTCCCTACTCATGTCTGCCTGCCTGTGCACCACCAAGCCAGCAGCACGCAGGTCTCCGGTACCACTCTCCACACAAACCCTTCTCAGGGAACCAAACCCATGCTTCCGTCCCGAAGGGGACACGGCACTTGGCCACACCCTTCCTGCTGCTAAGCCTGCTGACCCCTGTGGGTAACCCCCCATACAGGTACCAAGGAAGGAGAGCTAAGCAGAATCCTGGCACAATTAAGGCCTGAAGAATATCTGTTATTTCCTTTTACATAATCCTTTATATAATCGTATATTAGTTTATAGAATGAGGGCTTGGAAAATATCTCAGTTTATAGTGTTACTACTCAGTTATTTCCCTTTATACCATCCTCTATATATAATCATGTCAGTTCATAGAATGAGCACCTAAAGAAAATCTTACCCCTCAGTCATTTCCCTATACATACATATAACTATACCTCAGTTCCTAATCGGAGGAATGCCTGGAGTAGACACAGCACAGAGCATGAATTAAGGCATAAGCAGCTTATGATCGGAGGAATGCCTGGAGCAGACACAGTGCAGAGCATGATTCAAGGGAAAAACAGTTACACCAGGACAAGAATCCATGGCCCAGGCGGCAGTGTTCAGTATCGTAAAGATACCCGCTGTGTGGCAGGCTTGGGGCGAGAGCCACTCCTCCTGATAAAGGAGTTGTAGGACCTTGCTCCCGTTCTTGTGGAGGGCTGCCCTCAGATCGGCAATCCACCTTGGTGACTGTGAACTTTATCAGCTCTTGCTACTGAGCTGCTCAAAAGCATTCCGCTATAGAACTCATTGAAAGCTGCCAGCAGGTGGCGGTAACCCTGACAGCTCTGTCGCTGCTGTGGACTTCAGCATACTCCTATAGATATCCTTAAGAGTAGCTTGCCCATAGATAGAAGTATTGCACACTGCACCCTCTTCACTGCGCACGGCCCACCTCCATGCCTTGGTGACCTAATGGGGGTGGACCCCTTACTGCACACGGCCCACCTCCTTGCCTTGGTGACCTAATGGGAATGGGCCCCTTTCTGCACACTGTCTACCTCCTGGCCTAGGTGACCTAATGGGGGTGGACCCCTTCTTTTATTGCTCACGACCCTATCACTATCCTTAGAGATTATTTCACTCACTGCTCTGCCCCCTAACCTATACACAATAAATACACATACTTCTGGACATTCGGGGCCTCGCCTGACTCCGCTTATAGGTGGCGTGGCCTCCCTGAGCCCAGCTGCGTTCTCCTTGTACGTCTGTGTCCTGTCTCTTTATTTCTCAGATCCTGTGCCTCAGCACAGCATAAGGGACACCCCATGACCCTGTGTGGCCCTCAGCCCTTCAACCCCAAATTCTCAGCTAAATAGGACAGCACACCCCATGAGCCACACTGCAGGTACAGGGAGCCTGCCCCACCCTCCACACACCAAGCAAGCCCCAGGGACCTGCACCTGGGTGATCTGCTCATCCTGTCAGTGGGTGGCACTGCTTCTGAGAGGGACCGCCTCAGATCTCAGCAATAGAAAACCTGAACACGGCCAGGAAGCCTAGGAAGCCTGGCCTTCCGCAGAATGTAAACGTCCTTGTGGGAAGAGCCACGGGACTGCTGCTGTGTGACAGGTGACAACAGCAGGCGGTGGCCAGTGGCCTTCACTGGTGTCATCTGCAAGACCCAGGCTGTGGGGACCTGCCAGGCCTCTCCACTGGCAACAGAGGGCGGCAGAGTGACGAAACCTGGCTGGGACAGACAGTCGTTGCTCGAGTCTCGTCGAGGGCTGTGGGAGCAGCAGTGCCGCAAACCCGGGCGCTGCGCCTCAGCTGGACGCGCCCTCACCTCACCACTGCTCACCAGGCAGGAGAGATGAAGCAGAGGGGTGGGCTCCCGGGGTGCCCCGACACTCAGTCACGGCAGCCACAGGCCCCACCTTGGGCCTCAGGTGCTTCTCCCAGGGCAAGGCTGCCAGGAAGCGCCTGGCACCCTCCACCAAGGACCAACATGTGCACCTGGGTCTGCAACCTGCTCCTCTCATCCAGAAAATGACAGCTAAGAACTTCCAGAATCAACAAGGCAAAACAAAGACATAACCGGTTGTGCCGGATGCTTTGGCAAGAACACGGAGATGATAACAGAGCCTGCTTTCCAGAACCTCAGCCTGGCAAATGCAGAGCTTGTGAACTGCTTTTTTTTTTTTTGAGACACAGTCTCACTCTGTCGCCCAGGCTGGAGTGCAGTGGTGTGACCTTGGCTCACAGTAGCCTCGCCTCCCGGGTTCAAACGATTCTTCTGCCTCAGCTTCCCGAGTAGCTGGGACTACAGGTGCACGCTGCCACGCCCGGCTAATTTTTGTACATTTAGTAGAGACAGGGTTTCCCCATATTGGCCAGGCTGTTCTTGAACTCCTGACATCGTGATCTGCCCTCCCCGGCCTCCCAAAGTGCTGGGATTATAGGCATGAGCCACCATGCCTGGCACTGCTTTTTTTTTTTTTTTTTAGTTCTCAAGCAGCTGAACGGAAATCACAACTGCTGGCCCTCATGTCCCACAGACCTCCCTGTGTGGGAGCTGGGACACCCACGGTGGAGCCCCATCAGGTTCAGCTGCCCACTGCCTTTCCCGGTATCTCCCCAGCAACGCTTACTGTCATCCAAGATAACCACGCCCCATTTTCTTTTATTACCAAAATAGCACGTGTTGACTGTAGAAAAATCATGAAATACTTAAAAGTGAAAGGAAGGCAATAAGGCATTCTTCTGTAGACATGAATCACCCACACAGCTCCTCCGTCTTGTTTTTCTTTTTTTTTTTGAGACAGAGTCTAGTTCTGTCACCCCAGGCTGGAGTGCAGTGGCACGATCTCGGCTCACTGCAACCTCCTTCTCCCAGATTCAAGCAATTCTCCTGCTTCAGCCTCCCAAGTAGCTGGGACTACAGGCACCCGCCAGCATGCCCAGCTACTTTTTATATCTTTAGTAGAGATAGGGCTTCAGTGTGTTGACCAGGCTAGTCTCCAACGCCTGACCTTGTGATCTTCCCACCTCAGCCTCCCAAAGCGCTGGGGTTACAAGCGTGAGCCACCGCGCCTGGCCACAGCTCCTCCTTAATAGCGAGCAGGGCCCGAGGAATGCACCTTCGAGTCTTTCTCCTGCCAGCTCCGTGTGTCACAGCCATGTCACTCAAGTTCTCCATGGGGACGGCACAGAGCCTGCAGACCCTTCTGCTACCATGAGGGAGTCACCAACATCTCTGAGGGAACTCTTGGGACAGGGTGCTACCCTGCCCACCCTGGGGTCCTTCCCCACCCACCCCCAGCAGGTAGAAGGCAGCAGACCCGACACCAACTACACTTCAGTGTAGAAACAGAAGGAAATGAGCTTGCCACGGGATGAAGCTCCAGTGTCTGTACCCCTCCCACCTGGGGCACCTTCCTGCCCAGAGCAGACGCACCTGAGCCAGAAGCTGCACAGCGCACACTAAACCTCCCCCCCATAGATCCAGATTCCAGACCCAGGCAGCCTCCCTGGGCCCACACGGGGGGCTTCAGGCTCAGGACCCGGCCCCAGAGGATCGCCCTGGGCTCTTCCAGAAGTCTCAGGGGCATCACAGACGGGACTGACCTGCTCGAATGCCTCACTGAAGCAGCAACAGTAGCCATGGCAGCTGTGCTCCAAGGGGCTTCACGGCCTTTCCTCCTTCTGGCCTCATATTCACCAGCAGATCCGGTCAGCACAAAAGCGTGCTGGAGGCCCAGAGGAGACAGAGAAACCAGGGTGGCCTAGCACACCCGCCACACCTGTGCACACACCTGCACACGCATGGCCCTGAGTGCACCCACCATGCCTGTAATCCCAGCTACTCAGGAGGCTGGGGCAGGAGAATCACTTGAACCTGGGAGGGGAAGCTGCAGTGAGCCGAGATCACGTGTGCCATTGCATTCCAGCTTGGGTGAGAGTGAGGCTCTGTCTCAAAACAATCAAACAAAAAACAAATGTGAAAATATCCTTAGAAAGCGCTTGGGAGTTTGACAGGACAGCAACTCACATCCAGAAAGAATCAGGAGAAACATCCTTTTGAAAAGCAACAGAAAGAGCGGTGCTGGTCTTACCTGAGCGCCCCGGGAGTAGGACCTGAAGATGGTGCAGAACCGGCCCTGGCCCGACGTGTCCCTGAAACACACGGGGAGGGGATGGGCAGGGGCCATGGCAGCGCAGCCTCCGCGCCTGCACTGTGGTCCCCGTGGAGAGGCTCACCTCCTGGCCTCGTCTCCCTGGCCCCTAGATGTCCTGAGGGGGAGTGGTCGGCCGGGACAGGTGCAATGGGGCTGTGCTAAGAGGCGTTGTCTGCACAGGTCACAGCAGCCTGGCGCCATGCTGCTGAGCCAGGCAGGGAGCAGGAGCCTCCGCCTACCTGGTGAGTTAGCGAGCTCCCCAAATGAACCCGGGAGCCCCAGGAGACTGTCCTGACAGGCTGGGGGAACCCCACCCCTGTGGGCATTTACATCTCAACACTCAAGTTCTGGGAAATGCTTTTTTTTTTTTTTGAGACGAGTCTCGCTCTGTCGTCCAAGCTGGAGAGCTGTGACTTAATCTCTGCTCACTGCAACCTCCATCTCCTGGGCTCAAGCAAGTCTCCTGCCTCAGCCTCCCGAGTAGCTGGGATTACAGGTGCCCACCACCACATCTGACTAATTTTTGTGTTTTTAGTACAGACAGCGTTTCACCATGTTGCCAGGCTGGTCTCGAACTCCTGACTTCAAGTGATCCGTCCTCCTCTGTCTCCCAAAGTGCTGGGATTACAGGGGTGAGCCACTGCGCCCAGCCAGGAAATGCTCTTTAAGGTGAAGCCAGCAGAAGGGGAGGGAAGGGGCCCATAGCCACCACAGAATCAGGTCTTGTGGGGCAGAAAGGAAGCTGGAATCTCTGGGAACACAGTGCCCCGAACTTTTGCCTTTGCCTCTTGGAGCAAAATCCATTCTATGTTTAAACAGGGGCTGTGTAAGTGGCTCTTCCAAGTGAAATGTAAACAGGATGCCTTCCTGTTTCTCTAAGGTTCCGTCCTTCCTTCGGCATTGGCGTCCCCACCCTGGAACCGAAGTGCCGCAGCCCTGACTCACCAGAGCTCCAGCTTCACGCCCCGGCCGTCCAGCAGGATGGTGGTGGTCTTGTAGTCGATCCCTGTGAGGAAGCACAGGGCACTGAGGGGGACGTGCTATTCCTGGAGCGAGTGCCCGCGAGACCAGCCTCAGCCACCCGCCTCCCAGGGCCGACACCCATGCAGAAGATGTGGAGAAGCAGCTCCCCCCACACTCAGCCAGTGGGACAAGGGGCAATCTTGAGGTTCTGGCCCAGCAACCTAGGCCTGCCCACTTCTGCACATGGGACACGGGCAAAGCAGGGCAGGGCAGAACAGAAGCATGAGCGGAACGGGGTCAGGCCATCGGGGCCCCACGGCCTGCCAGGCCAGCCTCTCCATGGGCACAGCTTGCCCGGAACGGGGCCTCTACCTGTGGCCTGCGCCGGGTGCAAGGCACAGGGCCTCTCCCTCAGAGGGCACTGGGCAAAGGCAGGGTGTGGACTCCAGGGTGTCTGGAGAAAGGGCAGTGCCTTATTTCCACCCTGACCTACTTGGTATGCATTTTGAAACTGAATTCTCGAAGGCGAATGTGTTTCCAGGTCTTGGTTCGCAGAGCCCTGGAAGTGACAAGTGCAGCATGCTGCAGCACTGCGGAGGCCGCGCAAGTTTAAGAACGCCGCTCAGGACGGACCTCGGACGGCCACAGCCTGCCTGCCACCTCGCCGCTTCTTCTTTGTTGTTGTTGTTGTTTTAATTGTGTTTTTGGCCAATTTCCCTGGGTATTTTCTGGTTTTTTTTATTTTTTTGACAGTCTTGCTCTGTCACCCAGGCTGGAGTGCAATGGCACGGCCTCACTGCAACCTCCGCCTTCTGGCTTCAAATGATTCTCCTGCCTCAGCCTCCTGAGTAGCTGGGATTACCGGCACCTGTCACCACACCCAGCTAATTTTTGTGACTGTAGTAGAGGTGGGGTTTCGCCGTGTTGGCCAGGCTGGTGATGAATTCCTGACCACAGGTGATCTGCCCACCTTTGCCTCCCAAAGTGCTGGGATTACAGGTGTGAGCCACGGCGCCCGGGCCACATCATTACTTTTCATTTCCTTACAGCTTTATGGGAAAATGTCAGTTTAAGAAAAATTGAAAGGAGCAGACAATTCTGGACACTTAAGACAGACACAACATCTTTTTTTTTTTTTTTTTTTTGTGGACGGAGTCTCGCTCTGTCGCCCAGGCTGGAGTGCAATGGTGAGCTCTCGGCTCACCGCAACCTCCACCTCCTGGGTTCAAGCAATTATCGTGCCTCAGCCTCCCAACTAGCTGGGATTACAGGTACGCACCACCACACCTGGCTAATTTTTGTATTTTTAAGTAGAGACTGGGTTTCACCATGTTTGTCAGGCTGGTCTCAAACCCCTGACCTCAGGATCCGCCCACCTTAGCCTCCCAAAGTGCTGGGATTACAGGGGTGAGCCACCACACCTGGCTTAGACGTGACATCTTAAACTTCCCAGAAGCTTCTACCTTTAGGGCTCAGCTCCTCCCCCACCTTAAAAATATCATTCATGTTTTGCCTTTTTTTTTTTTTTTTGAGACAGAGTCTTGCACTGTCGCCCAGGCTGTAGTGCAGTGGTGCGATCTCGGCTCACTGCAATCTCCATCTCTTGGGTTCACGCGATTCTCCTGCCTCAGCCTCCCGAGTAGCTGGGACTACAGGTGTGTGCCACCATGCCCAGCTTATTTTTTTGTATTTTTAATAGAGATGGGGTTTCACCATATTGGCCAGGACGATCTTGATCTCCTGACCTCGTGATCCGCCCACATCGGCCTCACAAAGTGCTGAGATCACAAGCGTTAAGCCACCACGCCCAGCCTGTTTGCCTTTTCATAACATTTTCTCCAAGGGGGCTTGGAAATGGGCACTTTGTAAACATAAGTGAAGCCCTCCCGCAGAGCGCACGTGCACAGTGTGCCTGTGTGTCTCTGCACATTTGTCTCTCCGTGTGGGGCCCACCCTCACAAGCCAACCACGCGGCCTCTTTCCCTCCGGCACCCTTCTTCAGGCATCAGTGCTCCCACTCACACCATCCTTCTGCCTGGTCAACTCCTAACTGCACATCAAAGCCTGCTCTCATGCATCGAAGGACCCCATCAACAGAGAGAAGAATGCAACCCAGAGATGGAGGGAAATGTCTGCAGATCACACGTCTCTTAGGGACTGATATCCAGAGTCCACAAAGAACTCCAACTCAGCAACAGAAAACCACACATCCTGATTTTACAATGGACGATGGTATCTCTTGGGTCCTTGTTTCCTGGACAAGAAGGAAAAATGTTGTGCCAAAAAGAGCCACGGCCGTGAGCAGCCCATGGCCGCAGGCACTGCGCCTAATGCGTGTCCAGGGACACCACCGTTAAGCAGTTCATCATCAGGGGTGCAGTAGAGGCTGCGGCCCTTGGGGACATTTTGGAAGCCAGCGCCTGTGCCGCCTGCATGCTTCCCAAGCCTCATGTGAAGCTGCATCACTGCCCCAGTGGTGCCCTTCACAGCAAGCCAGTCAGGAATCCTGCTCCTCAAGTCCAGGGCCACGCACTCCACCAAAGTCTAGAGCTGGGTGGTACCCATGACCCCCACCAAGGCCCACATAAGGAGCTGAGTCCTTAAGGACTGAAGACAAACTATCCTCTGAGGGAAAAATGTGAAATTATACTTCAAAAATAAGGGTGAAGGACCTGAATAGACATTTCCCCAAAGAAGATATACCGATGGCCAAGAAGTATGTGAAAAGGAATTCAAGGCCGGGCACGGTGGCTCACACCTGTAATCCCAGCACTTTGGGAGGCTGAGGCGGGCGGATCACAAGGTCAGGAAGTCAAGACCATCCTGGCCAACACGGCGAAATCCTGTCTCTACTAAAAATACAAAAAAAAAAAAGAAAAGGAATTCCACACAAAGCCACCACCAAACCGCGACCCAGCCACAGGGCAAAGGGCAGCTGCAGCAAGTGTCGACGAGCGTGGGGAAGCTGGCCTCCACCCGGTGAGTGCGCTGCGTGCTGCTGAACTGTGCCTTTATGTTTTTTTTTAAGATGGAGTCTCCCTCTTTCACCCAGGCTGGAGTACAGTGGCACTGATCTCGACCCACTACAATCTCTGCCTCCTGGGTTCAAGCAATTCTCCTGCCTCAACTTCCTAAGTAGCTAGGATTATGGTCGCATACCACCACGTCCAGCAAATTTTTGTATTTTTAGTAGAGACAGGGTTTCACCATAGTGGCCAGGCTGGTCTCGAATTCCTGACCTTGTGATCCACCCACCTCGGACTCTGAAAATGCTGGGATCATAGGCATGAGACACTGAGTCTGGCCTTGAACTGTGCTCTAAGAACGGTTCCAACGCCAGGCTGCACGTGTGCACATGACTGTAAAAGGCGAGGGCAGGTGTCCTGTGCCTACTCACCAGTGAAACAGCACTCTTCAGGGAGGAACCGTGCTCATGCCGTCCACACCCTTCCCACACCTCCCTCCTCCTGCAGGTCCTGTCAAGCAGGATGCATGGATGGAGGGGCCTTGGTCTTTTGGTCCTGGCCACTGCAAACCCCATGAGGCTGACCTAAGAGGCCAAGGTTGGACACGGCAATTCCCACAAAGGCCGTGGCTGCTTGTCCTTGACGGTCAACTCCATGTGCCAGTCCGGCCAGGCAGGTGGGCGCCAGAAACACCTGCAGGACGGATGCTGAAGGCGTGGGACTCCCCTAGGCCACCCCTAGATGGCGCCGTAGCCCAGGCCCACCAGGAGCCCGGGCTGCTGCAAGAGGGGGTGGGGGTACCAAGAAAAGTCTGGGGACCACGTTGGCCACACACAGAGCTGGGGCCTCTAGAGTGCCAGGCTCTTCGATCACAGGTGGCTCCGAGCTGGTCCTTCTACTGGGTGTCTGTGGCAGGCACCCGTGGGACCTTCTGACCTGCTGAGGAGGGAGGCACCCACCCACCCCGCAGGCTCCACACCTGGCGGCAAACTGTGCACGTCAGAACAGGACTCTCCGCAACACTGGAGAGGAAAAGTTTAAGACTGAAATGGCGTCCCCATGGATACCGTTTACACTCAAACAGTGGCCTGTTCTCTAAGCACAGTCAGCCGAGTGTCTTGTTCCCAGTAACCCACAGCCACTCACCACATGGAGCCCTCCTGGCCCCAGGATGTGGCTCTGTAAAACGTCTGGATTCTCTGAGGAGGGACAAGTGTCAGGATCCTGGGGAGGATGCCTTGGCCTGGGGAGGGGGCCCTTGGCCTAGAAGGTCTCAATTTTCCAGGGCAAGCGGGTGACAGGGTGGGGCAGGGCAGGGGGAGGAGCCCCTGAAGGCACAGGGCAGTGACCTGGGAGAGGCCTGGAGCTTGCGCTGGGAAATACCCTAGGCTAATACCCTGTTCAGTGACAAGCCAAGGGCGCCAGTGAGGGTCATCTGCTCCCTGCAGGCCCACCGAGCCTTGCGCGGTAGCAACAACTCCTGCCACCCTCCCTCCTTCTCTCCTCATCTGCTGGCTGCTGCAGGCCTCACTCCCCGCTGAGGTTTCCTGTTCCCAACAAACCTCTTGCTCATCTAGTCCCAGCCAGACGCTGCCTCTGGGCTGACCTAAACACAACCACCCCACGAGACACATGGCACCATCCTGCTCAGAGCCGGCTCCAACAGGACAGGGGTTCTGACCTTAGGGGACACGGAGGGAGGGAGGTCAGAACGCCTGTCCTGCCACCAGACCAAAGCCACGGGCACCTAGGCTGCTGCTGGTTGTCTACCGCAGGGGGATGCCACTTCCCCACCCGTTACCGGAGACCAAGGCCCGGCAAGTGGACTCCCAGCCAGGCCGGTGGGAGGTCACATCTGGCCCTGCCCTTCGTACTCTATGGCTCTTGGATTTTGGAGACCCATCTAGCTTGCCTCAGTTCCTCCTTCCAGGCGCAAAACTCCCCACCCTCCATCCTGAGCCACACCAGCCAGAGCAACCTCTGCAGGGACTGCCCAGTTTTATGAAATGGAGTCTTGCTCTGTCGTCCAGGCTGAAGTGCAGTGGCATGATCTTGGCTCACTGCAACCTACACTTCCCTGGTTCAAGCAATTCTCCTACCCCAGCCTCCCAAGTAGCTGGGATTACAAGCGCATGCCACCATTACAGGCATGCACCACCACGTCCAGCTAATTTTTTTGTATTTTTAGTAGAGACAGGGTTTCACCATGTTGGCCAGACTGGTCTCAAACTCCTGACCTCAGGCAATGTGCCTGCCTTGGCCTCCAAAGTGCTGGGATTACAGGCATGAGCCACCACACCTGGCCAGCTGTTTTTCCATCTCTTTTTATTCTATTTTCTGGGAGATGTCCTCAACTTTCTTTTCTGGCTCTTCTATGGCTTTTTAAAAATGTGCTGCTTACGACTGGGCGTGGTGCCTCAATCCTATAATCCCAGCACTTTGGGAGCCGAGGCGGGCGGATCACCTGAGGTCAAGAGTTCGAGACCAGCCTGTCCAACATGGAGAAACTCCGTCTCTACTAAAAATACAAAATTAGCCTGGCGTGGTGGCGTACACCTGTAGTCCCAGCTACTCAGGAGGCTGAGGCAATAGAATCACTTGAACCCGGGAGGCGGAGGTTGCAGTGAGCCAAAATCCTGGCCAGTGCACGCCAGCCTGGGCAACAAGAGCAAAACTCCATCTCAAAAAAAAAAAAAAGGCCAGGTGCCATAATCCCAGCACTTTGGGAGGCTGAGGCAGGTGGACCACGAGGCCAGGAGTTCAAGATCAGCCTGGCCAAGACGGTGAAACCCTGTCTCTACTAAAAGTACAAAAAATTAGCCGGGCATGGTGGCGGGCGCCTATAATCCCAGCTACTTGGGAGACTGAGGCAGAGAATTTGGTTGAACGCAGGAGGCAGAGGTTGCAGTGAGCCGAGGTTACACCACTTCACTCCAGCCCGAGTGACAGAGCAAGACTCCATCTCAAAAAAAAAAAAGTGCTGTTATTTATAATTTCTAAAAACTCCTTCCAGTGCCCTGAGCATTCCCCTCTGGCAGCGTCCAACCTTTATGACTCCTCATTGGGGATGTGGTATCTATGGCAACGCTAACGGTCAGATGTTTACAGCAATTGGATGTTCTTCCCTCACATTCTAGTGACCCTCAAGGACAGACCCTAAGTAGCCGCCAAGAAGCTGTGTGACTCTGGCTTCTAAACTGGGGCCCCCGGCGGCATCTGGAGGCTGCTTCTTTTGGGCTGACAGTTAACCTGTCATTATCTTTCCATGGTCTCCCCCTCTGCAGACCAGGGGGGCCACAGGTTCCCAGGCTGGAGGGGCTTGCTTAGGCCACCAGTTCCCTGCCACGCTGTCCCCGCCATGCCCAGTGGTGTCTGGTGTCCATGACTTGATTTTCCCAGAGAATAAACCTCCAGTGCTCCCTGCCGGGGACCACAGCAGGCAACTGCCCTGACCTCCCCCGATACTCATCACGCTGTATTCAGAGCGGCTCGCGTGTCCCCTCACTCAGCCATGGCAGCGCTCCGTTCCCAGACTGTCAAACCTCTCTCACCTCATTAGTCCACGTCATCATTTTTAGTTTTTAGACAGGGTCTCGTTCTGTCTGTCATGCAGGCTGGAGTGCAGTGGTGCGATCAAGGCTCACTGCAGCCTCCAGCTCGTGGGCTCACATGCTCCTCACACGTCAGCCTCACAAGTAGCTGGGACTACAGGTTGCACCACCACACCTGGCTAATTTTGTATTTTTTGTAGAGTCAGGGGTTTCACTATGTTGCCCAGGCTGGTCTCGAGCTCCTGGCCTCAAGCAATCCACCCACTTGGCCTCCCAAAGTGCTGGGATGACAGGTATGAGCCACCACGCCAGCTCCTACGGGGAGTATCTTTAAATTTCCACTGGACACCAGGAGCT